>VWZO01007050.1:553468-576976 GCA_013396975.1 Bucco capensis
TCACCACACTCCATCCCCGGGAGAGTTTGGTCCCTGCCTGCAGCACTGCCCATCACCATGGTGAGGGCCCATGGCCTGCACCCCCATGTGTGGGGCCACCACCAGTCACCCCCCAGTAGGTACTCTAGGCTAGAGTAGGATGTGGGGCCAAGTTCATTGCTGATATCAGCAGGCAGCAGTGACATGGCTCCTGCCAGCCTGTTGCCAGCCCACTGCCAGGCCTTTGGCCCTTGAACCTGCCCAGGAACATCACAGCTGCCTCCAGGCACCGTTAAAGGCCATGTCCTTATGGCAATGGTGACACCTGGGAGAAGGAAATGCTCCACCAGCTCTGAGTCAAGCAGAGGATCCTGCTCCCCACTTCCCATCCTACTCCAGACTGGCAGGGGGTCACTGCAGTTAGCAACAGTTTGGTCAGGTTTAGGCAATATTCAGTCTTCTTTGATCCAAAGCTTGCTGGAGCAGCAGACGTGGCTGCTCCTGCCCGGGCTGCCTTTCTGCAATTCCCTCTTTGGCTCTTCTGATCAAATATTAGTTGGAAATAAAGGCGAGGGCAGCATCCACTGAGCAGCAGGCAGCAGTGACAAGAGGGCTTTGCATCTCCAGAGCGTTGTGTGAACGCGGGCTGATTAATCAAGTTAATTATGCAGCCCTGTAAAGTAAAGTAGCAGCAGCCACTCGCAATCTGTTGCTGGTTGGAAGGATGCAGGCTTTGGTGTGGGGACCTTGAATGTCTAATCTCAGTGGTTTGTACACAGCAATGACAAGGAAAAAATACAAAATTCCCTGGAAAATAATGCTAAAAATGCCTGTTCTCCACAGGACACCCCTCATCTGCATCATGGTGGGGGAAGCCAGCCTTGCCATCAGGGTCTTGCAGCCTACACCAGCAAGGTCTTTGTCACCAAGGAACTGCAGCAATCACAGTGAGGATGAGGATGGGGCCTGGCGTATGAAGTTCCCTTCCCAAACCACCAGCCACCCTCCCCAGCATGGGGTTTGGCCAAGGATGGGACCTGAGCATTATTTCCACACACACCTCAGCATTCCTTCCTGCTGTGGGGCAAACAAAGGAGGAGAGCAGGAGGAGGAACCTGCAAAATCCTGCCTAGTTGGAGATTTGCAATTACCTGGGGGGGGATGGGAGAAGATGGGACACCAGGTAAGGATGGGAACACCAGGAGCAAGCCCTTTTCCACAGGACAGCATCACCTTCCCTAGGAGTACCTCATCTAAGAGCTGCTGGAGTTGCCCCAAAACCCATCTCCTTGGGTGCTTCAGAGAGAATGGTGTAGAAAGGAGAGACAGGAGTCCTGTGAGCTCTGTTGGGCCACCTCAGGGCTATGCCTCCATCCCCAGCGCAGAGGTAACATGGTGATGGACCTGCACTGCCAAGCCACCTGGGGACCATGCCATCCTCTCCATGCTGGAGATGGTGATGGAGCAGACATACCCTAGCACACAGGGACTGTCCCCATGGGAAACCCTTGGTGGAAGGAGACCCAGCCCTGGTGAGGCAGGGTTTCTGCAAGGCCATGCTAGAGCAGAGCTGCCTTTGCATGGTCATTTTTCTGCCACTTGGGTCGGATCGTGCAAGATCTTTGTGTCGCAGCTTCCCTCACAGTAAAATGGGAGTCATCGTTCTTAATTACCTACCTCCCAGAGAATTAATTAATGTTTGCACTCCACTTTCAAAAGGCTGATTATTAATTAGAAGATTATACGTCAAATAAGGGGAGCCACAAGGCATGGGTACAGCTGTTGGCCCTTGTGGGTGTAAAGCATGGTCCACGAACGTGCTGATAAGGACTCTGCAGAAAACAGCAGCAGGAGGAAGTCCTACAATAGCACTGCAGGGTGATATGTTTGGGATGGAGAACATCAGCAGGAGCTCAGGACCAGATGAGGAGGCCACTGTGGCCCACAGGGGTCTTGGGCAGCTGGCTGGAACGTGGATCCATGGGATGAGATGCTCTGTTCTGCTGCATCCTAGTGATCTGGTTGGGTGGAGCGGGGCTGGGGAGCCACGTATGTGAGCCAGGCCATTAGGCAGGGAGGGGAATTACAGGCAATTAGCATCTCTTGATTATTGGACTGAATCAGAAAACAATCAATCCGCCAGCATCCGGCAGGCAGTAACACCAGACCTGTGTCTCCTGGTTTTCAGGGCAGTGGGATCTAGGCTCAGTGGGGACAGCAGGATGTGGCCCGCAGCACATGGCCAGGTGCCACAGCTTCCTTCCAGCCTGAAGATGCTTTGATAGCAAAACCAGCAGCCAGTCACTGTGTTCACCACCCAGACCATGCATGGAGCAATGAACCAAGCCAGCTCTGCTGGCCATGGCTCAGGGATCTCCTCCTGTCTGATCCTGGGGTGTTGCAAGAGCCAAGAGTAGTGAAAGGGGAACTGAGCAAAGAGCTCCCAGGCTGTTGTGTTACCCTTGGGCAGACATTGCAAGCTCCTGAATTTCCCTGTTTTGCTTCACTTCTCTCTGCTTGTCCTTGGCGCTTGGCTCACCCCAGCTCTGGACAAAACTATCTGAGGGAGGATCCTGCTGCCCTTCACTGGTTGATACGGCCAGACTTGAATTTCTGCACTTGTGGGACAACATGTGAGCTCTCCTTTCCACTCGCTTTGTCTAGGGCAGAAGCCCTTTGCTCACAGAGGGACAGTGTCTGCTGCACATTTGGGGAGAGGCATGACAAGGATGGAGGAAATAATCATAATCCTAGCATCTTTTGGGGCTGGGTTGAATTTCCTTCAGCTCTTCCATCTCTGCCCTCACCACATGCTCAGGCCTCTGCTCTCTCCCTCCTGCTGTTGTGAGAAGAAGAAGAAGAGGTGGAAACTTCTGAAACCATCCCAGTTGCTTTAAATAACCCTCTCACAAAAATCACAGAGGTTTTTCAGAGACTTGCCTTTCTCGTCCCGTCCCACTCCCCAAGGGGAAGAGGGAAAGGCACTGCCCACATCCCCTGTTTCGCAGGCACAGGGACAATCCAAGTGCCTTCCTCTTTTGCAATTCATTTCTTGCAGCATCAGCTGCAACGGGAATTTGCAGGAGGTAAAATCTAAGCAGGAACTCCAGGCCCAACTTCCCCATGGAGATGTTTGGGGACCTCACCACAGCCTCCACCTCTCCTTTTACTGGGGTCATGTTCAGTGTTAAAACCTGAAGCAAACCAGCCCCTGACATTTTCCTGACTCGTTGCATTGTATCTCCACTTTTGCGCATCCTTTCCAAGGTTCCTGCTTCTTTGTATTGATCCTCCAGCTCTCTCTGATTTATCAGTGCCATTTGCAGAGAGATGAATGCCTTTCCCTCTGCAGACCTCCATGTGCAAAGCACCAATCTCCCCCAATCCATGTGGTGCACCAAGCACCTCTCCCATCCACAAGGAAGGTAAATCACTATATTGTGTCATGTTGGAGAACTGTATAAATTCACCACTTTCAGTCTTCAGGGCACCAGCAGACAAGCTGTGCCAGGTTTTGCTGAGGCTGCTGGAATGGGCAGAGCCCTGCCCAGGTAGCAGAGGTGGTAGAAGGGGCCACGTGCCTGGTTTACAGCCTGCTATCCCTGATAGCAGGACTTTGCTGGAGGGGTTGAAGCCCTGAGCAGTGATTTTTCCTCCACCCATTTCCACAGCCACGCCTGTCCTCGCTGCCTCCAGCTCTCCATGCCTCTGTGCCTTCCCTAGCTCCTTCACTGCGTACCACTGAGCTGATCCCTGTGCCAACACCTCCAGATTGTGATGCTGGCCCCAGAGTTCCCTAGCCCACACAGGCAGCAGGAGACCAGGGCTTCGTTCCCAGCCTTGCAGGCACCCTGGTGAGCAGCCATCAGCTGGTGCCTGGGCTGGGCATCCTCTGCCCAGCTCCATCCTGGCCCCCAGCAGCTCTGCCATCATCTCTGGACTGAGCTGGCTCAGCCAGAGCAGAGCAAAGCCCTCCCTTCCCCCACTGCTGCTAGTGCTATCTTGGTTGACCTTGTCAGCAAGAGCCGGTGAGGCCAAAGCGTTGAATTGTTTTCACCGCAAGGTCATTCCCCAGCACAGCATGATTACACCAGCACAGCCAGACCCCAGGGCCATGCTGGCCAGGCTCCCTCCTGGCCATCCTCTGCTTCTTTGCAGTCTGCTTCTCCCATGGTGTAAGGATAGGTATAAGTTAAACCCAATGCTGGCTTCTTCACCAGGGTGAAGAGATACCCCACAGGTATTGAGAGCAGCAGGAGCAGCCCTGCCCCTCCAGCAAGGCCTGGAGGCAGCTGCAGGGGATATTTCCTCCAGCTAAAAACAGAAGGGGAAGAGAAAAAGCTGATTCTCCTTAGGCTTTCTCTGCAAGTCTCAGCTTTCTGGCCCTGCTTCGCTTCCCAAATGTCACCGAATGACCCCTCTAACATGATGCAGCCCTGAGGGGGACTTTCCCCCAAAGGATGGTCCCCAGGGTTTGGTAACCTGGCCCACCAAAAGGCTCCCACATGTGTTACCCACTGCTGTGCTGAGCCATACGGTGGATTTTCAACTGCTGCTTAATTACTTTGAGAATTGATTTTCCTTGGTCACTGACAATAAAGGCAGGGAGGCAGCTGGATGAGTTTTCTGCTCATACCCTACCTAGGAGATGAAACAGATCCTGGGCTACCCAAGCACGCCAAGAAATTCACTTTGATCTCTGCTGGGCTAATGGCACTTTCCATCTGGGAACTTAAGTCTGTGGCAGAGGTGACCTGTCCCACCCCAGAGAAGGATGGAAGAGCTCTGCCTTTGTTTTCCATGTACAAAATGGAGAAGCAAAGAGCAGGGATATCCACTGGCTCTGGTCAGGGTGACTCTCTTACCTGTGCCAGGAAATATGAAGCACTTCTGAACCTGCAGGCAATTCTGCTTTGGGTTTGGGAGTGCAATCCCCATTCATCTCCAGCAACAGAGGCCACAGAGAGGGATGTGAGACAGCTGTGCTGTGCTGTGGTGGCTGGGGCAGCACTGAACACCTACAGACACGGACCCCTACCCCTCCAGCCACCCCAGATCCACACCCAGCTCCTCTGCTCATGGGCACAGGGTGCTCAGGGAACAGGCAGGCAAAGCAGGGTTTGTCTGTTCCTAGAAGGAGGGATGTGGAGCTGCTTCTGGACCCCAGCCCAGCCCCAGCCCTGCTCAGGCTGGCCCTGGGCTCTGTTTGCACACTTGGTGCTGAGCCCTGACACAAGAGACTCGCCCCGGGTGGGGAGGCAGTGATGGAGGAATGGGACCTGCTCCTGTCAATGCCCCATCCACTCACTGTGCTCCTCCAGGTTAAAATAAACCCTCAAGGGTGATTCAGCCTGTACAGAATGCTCAACCCTTTCACAAGAGCTGCCAAAAATGAAACCCAGCTGCCATCCATCTCCCCTCACCTCGGCTCCTTGCCAGGGAGAGGGTGTAGGGGAGGAGGACCAGGAGGTTTTCACCTGGTTTTAACCAGGCACAGCAGGCTAGTTTCTGGTCCCCATGGCAGGGGGTGCCAGCAGGGTGATGCTGCTCCCAACCAGCCCCTCTGGTCCAGCTCTCACCAAGACCTGGGAGAGAGCTTGCAACAATATCATTCCTCTGATACCATCCAGAAGCCACTCTGCACACAAACTGGGGCTGGAAGGAAACCACCACCACAAAGCCTTTGTGCAGAGGCACTGATCCCTGCTGCATTTTATCACCCTCTCACCCCATTGCCCCTGAAGTTTCCACCCCTCACTCGAGACAGTATTTCCTCGTGTGCTTTGTTTGGCTCATTTCACACATTCCTGCTGGCAGGAGATAACATCTCAAGAGAAAGGCAAACAGAAGCTGTGGGTGCCATGTGCTGACTGTCACTCCTCTGACTTAAGGTACCCTACCTGCTTCTCATCAGCTCTGACCTGGGAGCAGTGAGGACACCTCAATGTTCATCCCACCACAGACTGGTCTGTGGGATAGAGATCTGGAAGGAGAAAGTGTGACGAGAGTTGGCTGGGTTTGTGAGTTGTCAGGTCCCTCCTGCTCCCAAGGAGGAGGATGGCGAGCCTCTTGCCTGGTACCAGGGTCCCTTTGCCACCATTGAGTGCCCTTTCTGCTGTACATGGGCAACTGTTCAGCCTCTCCGGGGTGGTGGAGGTGTTATCAGCTCTGAGAATGTTTGAAAAATGCACTGCAGTCCCGTTAAAGCCTTGAGGGCTTGCACTTTG
The DNA here is from genome assembly GCA_013396975.1 of Bucco capensis. Lineage (NCBI taxonomy): Eukaryota > Metazoa > Chordata > Aves > Piciformes > Bucconidae > Bucco > Bucco capensis. The sequence goes on from VWZO01007050.1 coordinate 559,675, forward strand.
CAGGTGGCACTTACCAGAGTACTGACACTCCCCTGGGGATTCCCTACCTGCCCTGGCCCAGGAATCCCCAAAGAGGCCCCATGCTGGCACATGCAGGATGGTGTATGAACACATCTCCCTCTCCTTTGGCCCTTAACAATAAATGGTGTTAAGACTTCCATGCTCTCTTCCCTTCTCCATGCGAGAGCTGTTGCTTCCAGACCTCCTCTGTCACTGGAGCATCCCATGCAGAAGAGGAGCAGAGGAAGCCAAGCATATACAGAGGCCACGAGGGCCATACTGGGGCTCAGATAGAAAGTGAGCTGAGATATGAAAGGTGGCTGCTTCTTCTAGAGCTGAAGGCAAGACAGCAACAGAAACAGGAAGGGATCTTCCTATGAGGTCTTTGCAGGAGCCTCTTTGGTCCCAGTACCACTCCCCTTGGTTGTGACATGGCTGCACAGAGCCTTTCACTTTCTGGGAGCCCTTGTTCTTGTTTTGCAAGAGCTCGACGAGGGGGAACAAGCAAGAGGAAGACATAGTGACCAGCTGTGGCACTGGGAATGAGGAAGCCCTGAGCACAAGACAGCTCCAGCCCTGGCATAGCATGGCCTCAATCCTGGCAACAGGTTGGCAGAGCAGGGGATGTCCCTGATTCACCCTGGAGCACTGCCCAGCTCAGGTCCCTCACTTGGGGATGGCTCAACAAGCTTGGGGGGCTCCCTGCCTGGACCTTGCAGCCTCTGGAACAGGGAAAGTTTTTCTCCTACCCATTCAACACAGGACACATAGCTCCACCACTAAGCCCAGATCCCTTCCCTTGGCTTTTTCCTTTGCTGTGGAGGTCAACAAAAAGAGGAGACATGGGAAGGAGGGAGGTTGGGATGGCAAGGACTCCCCTGTTTCACTCAAGAGCACCCACTCCTCTCTGGGCACACATTTTAAATGAACACAGAGTGGCCAAGGGACTGACCTACCCAGCACCTCTCAGTACAGCCTCCAGCCTGGGGAAATAAGCCTTAAATGGCAAAACCTGGCCCAGTCTCTGTGTAACCAGCTGGAGAAAGAGGCACCGGAAACCGGAAACCAGAAACCAGAGAGCAGCTGAGGCCTGCTGCCTGCTACCCCTCCTCCATACCCTCACAAACCCCAAATTCACCAGGAATACACCCTAAAAATTATGCCCTCCCTTCTCTGCCTAGTCCAAGTGATGGGGCTGCTGGATCCCTGGATGATCCTGGATCATCCTGCACTCTAGATCATTCTGCACTCTAGATCATTCTGCATCCCAGATCGTTCTGTTCCTGGATCCTGGATGATCCTGCACTCTAGATCATTCTGCATCCCAGATTGTTCTGTTCCTGAGGCAGGCACAGGGAGGAAAATGGTCTCTGTATTTCTCCTCTCTTGTGGATCACCTTGAGGAATGACAACAAACAAGACCCTCCTCCAAAACCCGGATTGTTCGTTTTGCATGTTAACTTCCAGCAGATGCCAGGGCATGAGTTGCTGAAGTGCTGCAGGCCTATGCTTGCTTCCAAGATAACTCTCTGTGCTCAGCAGTGACAATATTTCTGAGCTCCCACAGTCTCCAGTTACTGGGATGGAAAGGAGCTTGGATGCTTACTCCTCTCCTGGGGATTTTAAAGTGTCCCCCCCAAGTCAGCAGAGCCACTGATCTGCCAGCAGCCTGAGCTCCTCTGCAAGGTTGATGTTCTCCATTGGGGTGTAGGCAAGGGGTAAGCCCACCAGCATCATGAATTTCCTCCCATTAATCACCAATCCCACTTAATGAACCCTGCACTGGTGCCTGCCATATGCTCCCAGTAATTGCTTTGGCTGGTTTATTGGCCACTCCACTTTTTTTTTGGATGAGCATATTTCTTACACATCCTGATAGCAAGTGGGCTGTCAGCAAGCTGCTCCTGCTGCTCAAGGCTCATGGATTCACCTCTCTGGAATGGGACAGCCAGCCTGGAAAGCTGCACAATCCCAATGCTGAGACTTGCTGTGTTACCATTTCCTAGCACGTTCCTGCATCAGCTCCCTGCCAGCAGACTGGTTAGCTGTGACATCTCATTAAAGGAACCATCCTTGGGGGAATTGCCTTGCACACAGGAGCACTGGTTTTGGTGTTGCCCTTTTCCTCCCCACCTTCAGATGGGAGAGAGGTCCAAGAAAGGGGAGGGGGGGGGAAGACCCATCCATTGGGATACGTGCAGCAACTCCCCTTGCTGCAAGGGAAAAGCTGCAAAGGGAAAGTCAGAGGGAGAAGTCTGCACACATCAAAAAGAAACCATCTCAGCAAAGGCACAATTATTTAAAAGCCACACAGACAGTTGCCTCCCTACAGCTCTCCCTAAGCCTGCAGAGGAGATGGGTTTCTCCTGTGCCAGGACCAGTTTTTGAGCTTGCCAGCCTGCTGGAGATGAAGCTTTTTCTCCCCAGCCCTGCTCTGTCACAGGGTCCCCACCCCAGTTGGATAGTGGATGGGGAATTGCAGCACCCACAGCCTCCAGACTGGGAGCATTTCCTCCTGGAAAAGAAGTATGGAAAAGACCTGGAAACTGGCTCTGGGTAGATTTAATCCAGTCTGATTTCCTCTTTTGTGAGCTTCCAGCAAGTCTTTTGAAATTATTTCCACTCCTAAATAACGAGAGATATTTCCAGCATGGGGTACATTCTCCTTCAAACAGGGAAGCACCAACCTCTTCCTCCCCCTCTGCTCTACAAGTCTGAAATTATATAGGACACAATCACTCCTGTTGGACAGGGACCCAAATCCCCTCATTCTAAGACCAGTTTTAAACAACAAAATGAGGCTGCAGGAGAGAGTGATGGATCCCTGCAGCCATCCAACACTTTGCTGTCCAGGGTAGTTGATTCTCACTGTTCAAGGTAATGCCACCACCAGCAGTTGGCTGTTGTCCTGCATCTCTGGGTCACCTCCAAGCTTCTTACCATTGCTCAATCTTGCAGAAAAATCACATAAAATCATGCTCCAAGGACAGAGACCCCCACAGCTCATGATTCTGCTGCTGACAGCTCAGCCCAGGATTTCTGCCACTGGTCACTGTGATGCTGGAGCACAAGGTGGTCCTCTTCTCCTCTCCACTTTGCCTCAATGTATCTCCTCTAACTTATTTTCTCCAGACAGACCAGGGGAAGGGAAGGTTCCCTGCAGCCCAGGCACTGGAGATGTTATGCACATTTCTAAATCTTTTTCCAGCCCATCATAGCTGGGTCTGGGTCTCCCAGCCCACCTCCACCCTGCTTTATTTCTAATAGTTCCCATGCAGGGAGGGGGGAGGGGGGGGTTGTGGTGGTGTTTGAGCATGACCAGCTCAGTGAGGAGAAGAAAAACAAAGATGAAAGAGGTTTTTTTAAATCCCTTCACCCTATCTTTTTTCAAGTCTCAGAGAAGCTCAGCCCCTCTCAGCAGGAGCTCCTGGTCCTGGAAGGACTTCATTGTCCCTCCAATGCAGGCAGCAGAACCAAGCCACAAAAAAACCCCAACTCTGAGCCCCTTCCTCATGGTTTTGTTTTTCTGCTAGCAGCTGCCAGCAGCAGTCACACTGCTCAAAGAGGTCAGATGGTGTTTTGTCCCCATGGGTTGTCTTGACCCAGGGTTGGTTGAGTGAGCCCTGCCCTCCAGCCAAAGCCAGCTGCCAACAGGCACAGCTGGGCTGGGCACCCGTGGGGACCAAGCTCTGTCACACTGTTCCCACAGTCCCAGCCTTCCAAGGCTTCACCTTCTCCAAGGCAGAGCAGTGCCTAATGATAGGCAAAGGCTGGTGCCACACCTGCAGAAAGCCATTTTTGGAAGGACACCTGGGGAAGAAATGATTCCCATGTTGCTGCTCTGTAATTAGCATTAATTACTGGGGCTTGTGAAACCTCTTCCCCAGGTACTCCAGGCAGCGCCTGACGGAAACTGTGGGAATCCCGTCTGGCTGAGTCAGCCAGGAGGCAGGGAGGAGAGGATGGGTCCCTATGGGGTGCAGGGATGAGGCTCTGAGGTTCCTCCCTCTGCCCCCCAGCCCATGGGGATTGGGTTTTTGGCTGGAGGGAGGGGGCTTGAGGGCTGGTTAATACACCAAATGACAGCCTGAGGCTCATCCTGCTTGCCCTTCCCAATAAAGCGCTGAGGTCCTTCCCCACTTTGGTGACAACCTAGCACATCCCAGGGCTGGGGGAGCTCCTTGAAAGAATTCTCACTCCCCAGCCCTGCCTCAGGTGGTAGAACAAGAGAGCTGTCCCCAGCAACACATCTCCCTGGATATTTGCTTCTACCCTAGCTCATTGCCTTCAGCAACACCCTGAAGTGTCATCATAGACTGAGGGAAAATCCACCCCAAAAGCCTAACCCCAAGCAGCTGCTCCATCACCACCAAATGGCAGAGTACTACTGCCTGAGTCATTTCTTCTTTATTATTTTTTTTAATATTAATGATTCCAATGAATCAGGACATATCATCCAGAGTCATCTCACCCTGCCCCAGTGACTCCTTGGTGGCCTAGGGCTGAGGACACATCCAGCCTCCCTTCCCTGAGGGGATCAGATGCTGCAGCTTCACCCCCGCTAATTGGAAGTGTTTGGCTTCAAAAGAAAATGATCAAACAAGAGGAAAATCCCCTCCCCACCTGCAAGGGCTGTTTTCTCCCTAACTGCTAACTCGGGGTGCTCCAGTACTCTGGGGTAGGGGGCTGGGAAGAACCCAACCACCACCCTTGGTGGGGGTCCCAACAGCACAGGGAATCACGATGGGAGTCCTAGAGGCAATGCTTGGGTGTCCATCACTGCTGTGACCTCCAGGCATGACCACAGCCCTAGTCCTCCACATGGAACTCCTGTCCCTCCCCAGGGACCCAAGCGTCCCCTCACCCTCCCACTTGACCTAACCTCCTGTCCATAAATGGAGAGGTTTGAGAGCTTGTCCCCGGGGTGGAGGAGGAGAAAAAAGGAGAATAATGCTAAGAATGCAGGACACAAAGTGAGGAGCCCAGTCTTGGCCCCCCAGCACGGACTGGGAGCTAGTGGGATGGCTGCCCTGGCTGCTGGGGAGAGCCAAGCCAAAGCCTGCTCCTCACCCCATCAGCCACCCCAGCTGCTGGCAGGAAAGGTGCTGTTTTTGTTTCTTTTTCTTTACATTTTTCACCAGCTGGGGACTTTCTGTGGCTGGGCTGTGCCATTTCCACCTCAGCCCCGTGGAGCAGCCCTGGGGTGCAAAGCAGTGTCTCCTCCTCCCCATCCCCCAGGAGTGTCCCTTTGCAGCCATGTGTCCCCTGCAATGCCATCACCTGTGCAGGTGATGCCTTCATGCCTGCAGTGAGTCCCCATGCAGCAACGTGTCCCTCTGCAGAGACACAGCCCCACATCCTCTCTCCCCTTCATCCCAGTGCCTGCAGGACCCCCAGCCCGCAGGAAAACAACGCTGGGATGGACGTGGGGCGGACATGTGGCCTCAAAGGTGGGTGGCACTGAGTGCCAGCAGCCGTGCCCCCTGCTCGGCACCGTGGGCCAAGCCTCCGCTCAAAGCTGGCATCCAGCACCTTAAAATAGAAAGTGAAAACATTCGGATGCCCTATCCGGAGGAGGAGGACGAGTGGCTGGGGGGGTCCATCCCTGCCTCCTCCAGCCACACGCTGCCCCAGCGCCTCACCACTCACCCTGCTGCCCAGCCACCTCCTGCCACCCTGTCCCCAACCCGGCGGTGGCCGTCCCCAAGGGCAGGGTGGATCCCTTTGGGTTCTCTCGGAGAATTGCTGCAGTGGCTCGCTCAAATCCTCCATAAAAGGAAAAACAGCCGGCAGGTAGCACTGCCAAACTTAGTCATCCCCAGTCCGGCAGTGCTCGCCGCTCCGTCAGCAGCAATTTCCTCCCCGCGTTCCCCTCTGCGCGGGGGGAGGGACAGGGAGGAGTGGTTCTGCCCTGGCAAACACCATGCCAAAAGCACCCTGTGCTAGCCACGATGGGCCAGGCTTGGCTGAGGGCCACTGCTGGACTCGCTGGGCTTAGGGAGATGCAAGGTCCCTAGGGTGTGCGTTTGGCACCTGACACAGTGGTACTGCAGTCTATCAGGCACCAAAAACTTACTTTCTACAAGGAACTTGATCTAGCAGCATGGAACTGTAAATACACCTGGGAGCACCTTGAAGCACCTGGAGTTCAGTAGGCAAAGTCTGTTTTCTGCCCATGGGACAGGAATCACAGAGCCTAGCATTAATATGAAGTACTTCCAGCCTACCCAGAGCACAGATCCTGGTTCCCTCCCAGTGGTGGGCTGGCTCTAAGAGTGATCCTGGAGCTGCTCCATCCTTCCCCAGCCATGTCCAGAGTGGGACATGGGACATCCTTGAGTCTCCTCCACAACACCTCCTCTAGCCCTGGCTCTGCCTCAATTTGCCCATGGAGGAAGCAAGGCTAATTTCCACTTCCACCCTGGGATGGTTTAACAAGCCCTCAAGAAGTGACCAGTGCTCAGCACCACCAGGACTCAACTCACCCCTGCTAGGGATTGCCTACATGATACATTTACTTGGGATTACATCTTCAAAGCGAGTGTCCTGGGGTATGAGGGAGGATATTTTCTCCCATTGCCCCAGGAGACAACTTGGATGCTGGTCCAGGTGGTCATGTCACCTGCACATCGTTTGTCACCTCACCACAGGGACACAGCAGTGCTCTGCAGTTTGGAGCCTTCCCCCAACTGAGTGGTTGGGAGGGGATCAGGCTGCTGGCATTCACACCTACACCATGGGGCAAACACCCCAAAATACTCACAGGGAGTCCAAAGCAGCAAAGGGGTAACAGCCAACCCTGCAGTCACCCCAGCAGTGGGATTACAGCTGGCTTCTCACTCCAGAGCTTTCCCAAATCCTGACTAGACAAAGCCACCCAGGATAGGCAGGCCCAACAGGCAGTGATCTCAGCCATACACCAAGCACCCATCCCATCCCCAAAATTCCCAATTTGCAACCAGTTCCTTGCACAGGGCAGAATCATCAATGATGACCCCTGAGCTCACAGCTTCACTGAGAGAGAATGATCCCATCCTGGCCCTTCCCAGCTGCCACTGGCTGTTATAAGACCTTTGCAGGCAGCATGTACATCATCCTGGTAATGATTCACTCCAGCAATAAAAGACAGGGAACATGTTCTGGTGATGTACTGCAGCATTGGAGGTATGTGGGGTCACAACAAATACAGTGTCCCGGGGGTGGAAAGAGCCCTGAGGGGTGACTGGAACTGATCTGGAATAGTTTGTGCTTTTCTGGTACAGCTTTCCTGAATGCTTTGGTGAAGGGTGATCAGGTCTGTACCTGGGCCATATTCCCCCCCAGCTCCAGGGAGCAGTGGGGATGATGCTGAGAGCATTTTGTTGTCTGGACAACCCCCAGCCTCTCATTCCTGTGCTGGATACCTCAATCTGGATCAGGCTGGGATAGAGTGAGCAGTTACACCATCACTCTGTGAAATCACAGTGCAAGATGAACAAGCCTGAGCCATCAGATTGGAGTCTGCCATCAGCAGCACCAAGGCTCACTGGTGAGTTATCAGCTGACGTCGGGACACCCAGTTACTCTTGCTGTGATGCTCACTCTTGCCCTGGCCTCAAATCCTGCAGCACCAACTGCCAGACTGCTGCAGAGTCCTGCTTTGTGTTTGCAAGCGATTCACAAGAGCAAGGAAGAGACACAGCATCCCCAGAGGGGATCAGAGACAATCCTGGGAAGCCCAAGCAGACAGCACAGCCTCCACACTCCCCTCTTCACTGCTTTGTTCAGCTCCATATTGTCCATCCACCCTGCCAAGGATTTCCACAGGCTGCAACACCCATCTAAGCTGCTGCAGAGCACGGCTGGGCTGCTGGGTGGCACTGTTGGGATGCACACTGCGCTGCACAGAGCTGCACAGGGCCACGCACACCCAGAGGCACTCTGCCTGCAGGGCTGTACACCAGGCTGCACAATGCCCGTGGGATCACGCACACCAACACGCACAACGCCTGCGGGATCACACACACCAGGCTGTACAATGCCCGCGGGATCACACACACCAACACGCACAAGGCCCGCGGGACCATGCACACCAACACGCACAAGGCCCGCGGGACCACGCACACCAACACGCACAAGGCCCGCGGGATCACAGAATCACAGAATCATTTGGGTTGGAAGGGACCTCTGGAGCTCATCTAGTCCAACCCCCCTGCAGTGGCCAGGGACATCCCCAACTAGAGCAGCTTGCCCAGAGCCCTGGCAAGCCTCACCTGGAATGCCTCCAGGGATGGGACCTCAACCACCTCCCTGGGCAACCCGGTCCAGTGTTCCACCACCCTCGTGGGGAGGAACTTCTTTCTAATGTCCATTCTAAATCTACTCCTCTCCAATTTAAAACCATTGCCCCTTGTCCTTTCACTGCAGGCCTTTGCAAACAGGCCCTCTCCAGCCTTGTTGGAAGTTCCTTTTAGGTACTGGAAAGTCACTATTAGGTCCCCCCAAAGTCTTCTCTTTTCCAGGCTGCACAATGCCCACAGGATCATACATACCAGGATGCACAAGGCCCATGGGATCTCGCACACCAACAAGCACAAGGCCCATGGGATCATGCACGCCAGGCTGCATGCAGGATTTTGCCCTGTACTGGACACTGGTGAGGCTGCAACTTGAATCCTGGGTTCAGTCTTAGGCCTCTCACTACAAGAAGGACATTGAGGTGCTGGAATGTGTCCAAAGAAGGGCAGCAAAGCTGGTGAAGAGTCTAGAGCTGCTAGAGCAGCTGAGGGAACTGGGATTATTTAGCCTGGAGAAAAAGAGGCTCAGGGGAGACTTCACTTTCCACAACTCCCTGGAAGAAGGTCGGAGCAAGGTGGGAGTTGATCTCCCAAGTAACTAGTAATAAGACAAGAGGAAAGAGCCTCCGGTTGTGCCAGGGGAGGTTTAGGTTGGATATTAGGAAAAACTTTTTCACTGAAAGACAAGTTAGGCATTGGCACAGGCTGCCCAGGGCAGTGGTGGATTCACAGTCCACTCACACATGGTCCTCCCTCCCCACCAAAGACCTTTCTTTGTCCTGCAAAGTCCTTGTCCCAACTCCTGCCCCTCCAGTGACCCTCAAGATGGCTCTGTGCTGGGGACCCAGTGCTTTCCCCACAAAACCCAGTCTCCAGCCCCACTTTCCAGGGGTGCATGCCCAGGACTAGGGAAGCCCCAGACCTCAAGTCCCACATTACCCAAAGCTGCTTCTCCTTCTCACCTCCATTTCCAGTCGGGAAGCCCTTGCTTGGCTTAACCCTGGCTGAGGAAGGGATTACCAGCATCTCCACTAAAGGAGGGGCTGCACAAACCACCCCAAGCCCCCCCTCCTCCGAGTGCAGCATCCCCTGCCCAGCCCGGAGCCGAGGGTCCTCCCCCTCCCTCTCCATCCCTCCCGGCTGCAGCCGGATGCCTGGACCCGGGGCCCCTGCGCAGAGGTTTTGGGTTTCAGCAGCACTCCCCCCGCCCGCATTCCTCCCTTCCCGGGGGCCTCCCTGCAGCCAGCCCTGCTGAGAAATATCCACCCCCCACCCCTCCTTCCCGCAGCACTCCCGGTAATTAGAAGCGAAGGCTGCGGTGGGATGGAGTGTGGGGGAGGCGCGCTTTCTTCCCCCCCATCTCCCACTAGTTTCCAAGCAGGAGCCCCCAGGTTTGCCAGGCTGGATCCAGCACCTCTTGCAGAGCACATAGAAGTCACACTCAATTCAACAGGCAGCTCCAAATTTGGGGAGATGTAGTCCAACCCCCTACCACCCCTCCTTGCAGACCCCATTGGAATGACAGTCTCTGTTTTCATCCCAGATGTGGTTCTCCACATACCAAGCACAGCTGTCCTCCTCCTGCCTCAGTTTCTCCATGTGCAGAACTCCCTCCAGCCTCACTGGGGCCCTAGAAGGCCAGATACTGATGGGAGATGGGCATGGATGTGCCTAAGGAAAGGAACCATAGGATTGTTTAGGTTGGGAAAGACCTTTAAGATCATGTGATGCCAATCACTAACCAGCACTGCCAAGTCCACCACAAAACCATGTCCCTAAGCACCACATCTGCACATCTTTTAAACACCTCAAGGAATGCAATAAGGGGCTGCAAGGGCTCCTGAGCTATCCAGGAGCCAAAATCCCGGTCAGTAACAATATTCCCTTTCCTCCTGTAGCCCTAAGCACCTCCAGCCCACAGCTGCTCACAACCCTAAAAAAATCACAATGGGGCCCAAGAAAGAGCAAGGAAGTCTCTGCTTGCTCCCAAAGTTCCCTTCTGCTCTTCCAGCAGCCACTCCCCACCAGTGGGGCACTGGCTGAGGTGGCAGAGTCCCCTGCACAAGTAGGGAGAAGTAGTTCTGGGGGCTGCAGACCCCCCACTGAAGGGCTAATGCTGAGTGTGAGAGGTAGGGAGGGGAGAAAATGCAATGGGGAGCAGGATATCAAATCACTTTGCCACCCAATTCTCCCCCTTCTACCAGCTGCCCCATTTCCCAGCCCCACAGCTCAATGGGAGCCCCATTCCTTCCTGCATCCAGACATGGTGCCCCAAGGAGGCAGAGGATGGTCCTCCCCCAGTCCAGTGCCTGCAGGAGGCAGGGGAGGGCTGGGTGGGAGGTGCAGGGCTAATCCCCAAAGGACTCGTTCCTAATCCTGACTAATGGACTCTTTTCACCATCAACAATGGAGTTATCCATCTGGAAGGGGACCTCCAGGCCCAGGAAAGCACAGCTGGTCAGGGGCCATGCCTGGGCAGGCAGGTTTGACACACACACACACACACACACACCCTCAAACCAATGTTTACAGCCCCCTTCCTGGGCCAAAATCCTAACTCCCATCTGCCCCAGCATTCCTCACTGCAGGTATGGATATAGGCATTCCATCCCAAAACACCCTGATCCCCCCATCAAGAAGTCAAATAATCCTTTTACCTCCTATCCAAGCCATAGATTGCAAAAGCCCTCCCTCCCTGCCCCTCTCAGCCCTTTATAGGGATACCCCCAGGGCTTCCCAGCTGGTTCCAGTTAATGCTCCCACTTCTACTTCCTCATCATTCTCAAAGAGATGGACCCCCTTGCTCTAGGGGTAACCTTATGTCCTGTTGGGGCTTGGCCTTGGTTTATCTCCAGGCTGAGCCTCAGCCTTTTCACTCCATAAGAAGGATTTGCAGACAAACTTGTGCACCCATGGGTCCAGTCCCCAAGAAGACAGACAGCACCCTGCAAAAAACGTCTGTGCAACCACCCCAAAGCCACTTCTCAAGCTTGCAGCAAGGAGCTGAGGAGATGGCAAACACAAAACCATGAGCTGCCACCTCCTCCTCATCCCCCATCCTTCACGGCTTCTTCCCAGCCTGCTCACCTTGTCTCTGGTTCCTGCCATCCCTCCCTGCCACTCTGACTCATTCCCAGCTTCTCCATCCCTCTTATGTCCTCTTTGGGATGCACTGTGCACCATCCCAAGGTGAGGATGGAGCCACTGAGCTGTGTCTGCTCACAGTGGTGTGCTAGGGATGAGCTCTGCCATCCCAGCCATGCTCAGACCAGCTTTTTGTCATGCTGTGGGTTGGGAGAGAGCAGCTGTACCTTGAGGGCTTAAGTAGTGCTGTTCCTCTACCCACCAAACCCTTTGGAAGCCCTGAATGAGGCCATGAGCAGCTCTGGCGCAGTACATTGGACATGGTGCATCAACTGCAGTGGGAAACATGGATGTGGGCATGAGCAAGGGAGAAAATCAGAGCAGAAAGGAGCTGCTGTCACAAGTTGAGTCACCTGCTCTGCCTGGCACTGCCGCGCGGCTGGGACCGTGTTATTTTGGAGAGCTGTGTGGGCAGATGCTGATAACACACTTTCTTCTTCCTTGCAAATTCTTCTGTGCTGACTCCATGCTGCAGTGGGGAATTAAAAGCAAGGACATGAGCTGGTTGATGGGGTTGGCACTCAAGTTTTCCTCTTGGCCTCCTGGTTTGAGTTGTGGCTGATGGATGCAAGCTGAGCTCGTTGCACCTCTGAGCAGCAGCACTTACAGTGGCTTCCTCCAGCATCACCCTGACCCTGGCCCCAGCCAAAACCTCTGCACCAGAGCAACCCAGCTGCTGAAGGCTCCTCTGAAGTGGTTTTGGGGCCAAAATTCATCAGCAGGCTGGGCATGGGCAGCCAGCAAGAGGCAAACATACTGTGACACTGCCTGCAGGTCGAGACAGAAAGCCCAGGGAAGCACTGCAGGAACCTGCCACCATCACACGGACCTGGCTTAATTTTTGTGACTGGAAAGCTGCCCAGAGGAAAAGAACCTGGGGGTGCTGATCAACAGCCAGCTGAAGATGAGCCAGCAGTGTGTCCAGGTGGCCAAGAAGGCTTGGATCAGAAATCATGTGACCAGCAGGACTAGGGAACAGATTGTCCCTAGGGACTCAGCACTAGTGACACTGCATCTTGAATATTTGGTTCACTTTTGGGCCTCTCACTACAAGAGGGACACTGAGCTGCTGGAGTGTGTCCAGAGAAGGGCAATGAAGCTGGTGAAGGGTCTAGAGCACAAGTGTTGTGAGGAGCAGCTGAGGGAACTGGAATTATTTGGCCTGGAGAAAAGGAGGCTCAGGGGACACCTTCTCACTCTCTACCACAACAATTATTTTGACCCACAAAATGCCCTGTGTTTCTCACCTGCTGGTCCTGGGCATTTCCATGGGGTTATGGGTGCCTCATGCCCCAGCAGAGGTCCTGAGGATCTTACAGGACACTGGGTCCAGGACAAAGAGCATCATCCCTGCTGCTGAGCTTAATAACCACTACACAAAAGGTTTATTAAGCTTTCCCAATAAAATCCACTCTCTTGCTGTATGAACTGGGGTCTGGCCTCCATCCTACCTCCATGAGGTCCTTGGGGGAGGGAGGGGAAGCTGGAGGAAGGGGCAGGTTTTGCCTTGGCCTCTGATAATGTGAAAAACACACCAGAAAACAAGCTTGAGCAGGAAGAGAGGGACAACATCCAGCCCCAGGACTGCTCTGCTGTACGTGCTTTCCCATCCACTTTCTTCCTTCTTTTGTTCGAGCCTTGCCTCTACCCAGCACCTAAACTCCTTGAAACAGGGCACTCCCAAGCATTTCCATCCCTTTGGATGCAATTAAATTAGGATAACAGGATAAACCCAGATAATAAAGCACTGAGCAAGCACCACGACTGGTACATGACTGCTCCCAATGGCTGTGAGATACAGGGGCATGCCTGAGCCTCAACGATGCTCCTACCACCTCTTGCTTCCTGGCTCATGCGGGCTGAGCAAACCCCAAGGGGCAGCATCCCATGGGGAAACTCCCCTGGAGTGTGATCTGCCACTCTGAGCCCCTCTTTTAGGGCTGCCTTTTGTTTTCCCTGGTGCTGCTGCTTTTTTTGTGTGTTTAAATACTGCCTAATACAATTTTAATGAGGCCAGAGCGCCTGCCAACTGTCAGGAGAGCTGCTGGAGAACCTCTGCTGAGCTGGCTGGTGGCATATGGCAGTGAGGCTGGGGCAGCTGAGCACCCCAGGGTGTCCCCGTGTTCCCCAGCAGTGTCAAGAGACATGTCAGGGACCCTAGGGAGATGCAGCCTCTGGCTGGGGTGTTGGGTCTGCACCTGGGGCTTGTTCCTGGTCCTGGGGTCCCCAATCTCCAGGTGGTTTGGTGAAGCCCTTTATCCACTGAAAGACAGCTCACTGGGCTACACAAGGTCACCCCATCCTGCACAAGGGTTCTTGTTGTCACCAAGCCCTATCCCATGCAAGGACAGAGGTGGCTGGAGAGATTGTAGCCCCCTGGTCCTCAGTCTCTGCCAAGCCCCTCCATGGGCTGAGGGGGTACCCATGCTGAAGGTGCTTCCCAGGCCAGCCTTGGCCATCTCACACATATTGCCACCCCCACAAGGGACATTAATAACCCAAGGACACTGTCTGCAGGTGCCAACAACAGCAAGCCAGGGGTAAGTCATAAGCCAACCTGCGTCCTCTGTGCTGCCAGGTGAGCAGCCCCCTTGCAGTGAGCCCCAAAATCCCTCCAGCAAGGACAAGGAGAACTCAGATCATCCAGCAGCTGACATGTGGCTTGAAGACAGAGGACAGCCATGCTTCTGATGGCACTGGCTTCAGACAGTCCATGACAAAGCTGTGCTCAAAGGGGCTGTGTGAGGAGAGGAGAGAAGGGACACACAGCCCATAGCATCCTCCAACTGCTGCGCCTTGGGCTGACATCTCCATCTCTATCCCATTGTGCCACCCTGTCCCCTCACTTGAGGACATCTCCCACTGCCTTCCCAGTGGACATGGAGATGAAACAACCATCACATCCCTATGACTCTTGACTAGACCTTGCTTTATGCTGCATTTGCCATCTACCTCTGTCCACCACAAGCTCCTCATGCCTGCCACTAGCACCATGCTGATGTGCCCTGCCACCCTCCCTCCCTGCAGTGGCCCTGGCCACCAGCTCCATGTTCAAGCCTGATGTCACAAGCTCCACTAAAAGCCCTGGGACCACTCACAAACGAAGTCTCAACAAAAAGTGCCCAGGCAAGCATGAAAATCCAAGGGCGTTCCTGTGCCCGAGGCAAGCAAGACAAGGGTCACTCCACGACCAGGGCTTCTTTTCTCTTTGCTTTTCTTTTTTTGAGCTGGGGTTTGTTTGAAGTCCCAGCGGGTGAGTCACGCAGCCCCTCCAGAGGGGACACTGCCGCGCTCCCGAAAGCCCTTGTCATGGATGCTGTGCGTTGGGGATTGGATCTTCGGAAGGAGCAGAGGTGGGAGGGCTGCGGGGGGAGGTGACCTCAGAAGCGTTTAGTCACGGTGGCTTGCAAAGACGACGGGAAATGCAATATAGAGAGGGAAACCCAGCGCCTTTCTTCCTGCTCCAGCGCACCCGGCACGCACGGATGCGCTCGGGAGATGGAGTTTGGCCACTGCAGCCCCAGCCCTGGGGGCACTGGTCACCCTTTGCCACCACAGTGACATGTGGTGATGTCTCAGACATTAGTTGGGGCTCTCCTGTCACCCCCAGGCAGAGGGTGCAGGGTAGGGGGGTACTGAGTACAGTACTGCTGAGCCAGGCAGTGCCAGCCATCCACACCATGCCACTGTCCAGTGGGAATGAAACAGGGTGAGGGTTTTTTCCCCCCTGCATAATTGCTTTTATTTTTTTTTTCACGAGCAGAAAAGCCATTTCTTTCTTTCTCAGCCTCACCACCATCTGCCTGCTGTGGCAGGAGAAGGCAGAGCCCAGCAGCTGTGGGTCCAGGCAGCTGCTCGGCATCGTGGCTGGGTCCTAACGCCTGGGTGCTGTTAGCAAGGGGAGCAAAAGGGATTTGTGAGATATACATGGATCTGCCTCACTGGAGCTTGGGGATGGGGGAAGATTTGTTTCCAACCTGGCTGTGGGGTTGGTTCTGGTTGCAAACAGCCTGGCTGGCTGGCTGGCTGTGCAGGGCTGTGCCACAAACATGAGCACAGAGCAGGTCTGGCTGAGGCATCCAGGAAAACACTCCTCATCCAGAGCTGGCAGGTTTGCCCAGGGGTGGTTGTGCCAGAGACCCATGGGGCAGGGCTGAGTGGTTGTGGTGCAGTGACTCCAACCAGCATGGCCAGTGCAGAACCAGTGAAGTATGGAGGGCCTGAGGAGATGTGAGCTGGATGAGGCCATGCCCTCAGGTGGAATGAGCCTGGGGAAATGACAGACAGCTCTGAGTGCATCCTCCCACCCACACTCCAATCCTTCTTTCATCCTGCTTCAGCCAGGGCAGGTGGTTCAGCTTCCTGATCTGGCTGCAAACCATCCCCTGGGTCCCTCACATCCTTCTTTCTTCAATTTTCTGCACACACTTCCCCATCAAACAGCATGTTTCCCCTGCAAGCATGCAGGAGTGTGTGTGTGCATCCTTGGGGGGCTTCAAACCTGCCACCCCAGCCACTCTCCTTTTCATCTGCACTAGTTTCCATCTTACAGATGTGGGAAGTATGTCCCTGTCACCAAGGATCAGCGAGCAGCACCCCTGGGCAACACAGGTGGCCCTCCCTATGCTGATGCACCCAGGCTGTGGTTCCTTCCCATTTTGGGGTCAGCCATGCCATATGTGCCACTGGAGCATGGCCTTGCACCTGCACACTGCTCACCTATATCCTGAGACTTGGCCTTGGACCCACCTGGAACAGGAGGGACTGTGTCTGGCTTCTGGCTTTGGGGAGGGGTTCAGGTTCCCCGGCACCCAGATGCTCCAGCCTCATTGGTGCATGGCACGGGGAGCTAGGATGGCTCAGAGATGGTGTGTGAGGCCATGGCATCCTTCACCCTTCTCTCCTGCTATCCTGCAGCATGGTCAAAGGCCTGGGAGGGGCAGAGGAGTGCAGGGGGAATCCAGCAGTGTAGGAGAGGTCTTGCAATGGGATGGGGTCTTTCAGTGCAGAGGGGGCACCCATGGGGGTGTCCTGCAAAGCAGAGGGGGACTGTCACTTCAAGAAGGTATCTTGCAATGCAGAGAAAAGTCTTATGATATGGGGGAACCCTGCAATATATAAGGGGGCTTGCAATGTGGGGTTGGGTCTTACTGCCCAGGGGGTGTTTTTGCAATAGAGGAGGTATCCTGTGAGTCAAGGGAGGTCTTGCTGTGCAAGGAGGGGGCTGGAACTGCTAGGAGGTTTTGCACTACATAGGGGAGTCTTGCAAGGGGGTGGTTCTTGCAATGGGGGTTGTCCTGCAATGTGGGGGGGTCCTGCAATGCAGAGGGGCTCTGTGTAGGGTAGCCTGGCAAGGAGAGGTCTTGCCTTGTGACCCCACAATGTGGGATGTGTCCCGTGATTCCATAAGGCTCTTCCTGTGCAAGGAGGGGTCTTGTTATACAGGGGAGGGTCTTGCAACGTAGGGGGGGGGGGTCCTGCAGTTCAAGGGGGCTCTTGTTATGCCTGGAGGAGTCTTGCCATGCAATGGGGCCTTGTATTGGGGTGAGAGCTGCAATTCAAGAAGGCTCCTGAAACGCAGAGAAGGGTCTTGCCATGCAGTGTGGCTCATGCAGTATTGGGGTAGAGGGGTGTCCTGCAATTCAAGGAGGCTCCTGAAGTGCTGGGAGAGGCTTTGCCATGTAGTGAGAGTCTTGCAACATGAGGAGGGGGTCCTACAATTCAGGGAAGACTCTTGCCATATGGTGGGGGTCTAGCAATATGGGGAGGGGGGCGTGTCCTGCAATTCAAGGGAGCTTTTGTAATGCAGGGAAGGCTCTTGCCAGGCAGGGGAGCCTCGGGGGGGGGGGGGAGTGGTGTGTTGGGTGTGGGGTCTGCAATCC
>VWZO01007050.1:577028-659398 GCA_013396975.1 Bucco capensis
CAGCCCCAGAGCTCCAGGTAGGGATAGCGGTGGGAAAGGGGGGGGATAGCGGGGGGATAGCGGGGGGGGGGGGGGGGGGTGGGGGGGGGGGGGGGGGGGGCCGGGAGGGGGTATAAGGGCGGCGGCGGGGCGGGCACGGCGGCAGCGGTGGCGGCAGCGGCGGCAGCAGAGATGACGGCGAACGGGACGGCGGAGCCGGTGCAGATCCAGTTCGGGCTCATCAATTGCAGCAACAAGTACCTGACGGCAGAGGCTTTCGGCTTCAAGGTCAATGCTTCGGCCGCCAGCATGAAGAAGAAGCAGATCTGGACGCTGGAGCAGGATGGGGAGGACTCCAGCGCCGTACTGCTCAAAAGCCACCTGGGCCGGTACCTGGCAGCCGATAAGGACGGCAAGGTGAGCTGCGACAGCGAGGAGCCGGGTCCCGACTGTCGCTTCTTGGTGGTGGCTCACGGCGACGGGCGCTGGTCGCTGCAGTCCGAGCCCCATCGCCGCTTCTTCGGTGGCACCGAGGACCGTCTCTCCTGCTTCGCTCCCGCCGTCTCGGCTACCGAGAAATGGAGCGTCCACTTGGCCATGCATCCCCAGGCCAACCTCTACAGCCTGGCCCGCAAGCGCTACGCCCACCTGGGACCTCGCCGCGACGAGCTGGCCGTGGACCGCGACGTGCCCTGGGGGGTGGATGCTCTCATCACCCTCCTCTTCGTGGACCAGCGTTACAGCCTGCAGAGCTGCGACCACCGCCTGCTCCGTGGTGATGGGCGCCTGGTCCCCGCCGCCGAACCCGGCACCGCCTTCACCCTCGAGTTTCGCTGCGGCAAGGTGGCCTTTCGCGACGGGGAGGGTCGTTATCTAGCCCCCTCGGGACCCAGCGGGACCCTCAAGGTGGGCAAGAGCTCCAAGGTGGGCAAGGATGAGCTCTTCGCCCTCGAGCAGAGCTGCCCGCAGGTCGTGCTCCGAGCTGGAAACGACAGGAATGTCTCCACCCGGCAAGGTACGAAGGGATGAGGGGAAAACTTTGGCCCCTTCTAAGTCCCAAGGGTGTCGCCGGCGCGGGGTGCGACCCTGCATCCCTCGGGCGTTGACTGCCCGGAGCCTCACCCTTGCAGTCCTCCGGCATCGGCATCTCTCTCGGGTATTGTGTGCCCTGAACAGCCTGCCAGCATCCCTCCGGCATCATCTTTCCTCGGATGTTCCCTGCCCCTAGCCTCTCCCCAGCATCCCTCCGGCGTCGGCATCCCTCAGGCATTACCCGCCCCCCTGGATCCCTCTGGCGTTCGCATCCCTTGGGCATCAGCCATCCCGAGCTGCTCCCCTGCATCCCTGGGGCATCACCTTCTCTGCATCTCTTGCATCACCCGAGAATTGCCACCTTGGAGTGCACCCTGGTCCCCACCCAACACCCCCCCATCCCTGTCCCCCCAGCATCCCCTGCCTCCCTGCAGCAGCAACCCCATAGGGTGCTCCCCTACATCTCTCTGCCATCAACCCTTCAAGGCTCTCTTCCACTCCCTGTTTGAACCTCTTCTCATACACACGTCCTTACACCCCACCCCTGAAGTCACCATCATACCCCTGCACCCCTCCAGCATGGCTGCTCGGTGGTCCCTCCCCCAATCCCTCCAGCATTGTCCTCCTCCCACATCCCTCTCCCTTCCCTCCCCTGCATCCCTTCAACATCCCCTGCGTGGGGGGGGGCCCATCTCTCCAGCACCTCCAGCATCGCCTTTGCAGGTTCCCCTGGGTGAGGGGGGGGAGGGGAATGGTGAGGGGCCTGCCTTGGGCTGCGGGGATGGCTGGAGAGGGGGGGTGTGGATGGGGTCTGCTCTTGCTGTGAAGGAGGCAGGGCTGCAATCCTTCCTTCCTGCCTTGGGAGCTCATTGTTCACCCAACAAAGCCTTCATCAAACTCCCCCTTTCCCTGAGCATCTCTGAGCTACACATCCTGCAGAGCAGGGTCCTGGGGGGAGGAGGGGGGGCTGCACTCCTCGGGGAGTGGGTGCCACTCCCCACCTCTGAATTGGGAAGCATTACAAAAATGGCTTCACCAAAATGCCTGTCTCAAGGCATGACCTACATCCACCCACACAAAGGCAGCCACCCCTCCATCCCCATCCATTCGGGGAGGTCACTGTCTGCCTCGAGCCTCACGGCCACACGGCACAGCTCCTCAGGCACATGGCCACCCGCTCTCCTTCAAGCCTTCACCCAGCATGTATCCAATCCCCCAGCTTGAGGGGCGCTTGCTGAAGGACAAGGGATCCCTACTCTGCAGCATGGTGATGCTGGAGGTGCTGCATGCCGTGGCCAGGGTGCTGTGGGAGCCCTGGGGCTTGTGGCCAACGTGCCAGGTCAGGCCAGCACACGCCGGGCGCGGGATGGGAGTGAGCATGCCTTGCTGCTGCAAAGCCCTGGAGGACACAGCAGCAGGGAATTTTTTTGGTGTGTGTATACAATATTTCAAGGTTGCATCTTAACTTTTGTCCGTGCCTGGGCAGCTCCTCACAAGGAGCTTGCTGCCTTTCTCCTTCCCGAGGGCAAACTCTGTGCTGCAGAGCAGCCCCTGAAAAACAACAAATGTCTGCAGAGCTGGGCAGTGGGGACTGTCTGCCCAGGCGCAGGGATTTGGGGAGGAGGAGAAGGAGGAGGAGGATGGAGATGATGGCGGGAGGCTGCTGCAGCGCCGTGGGGGAAGGGCTGCTGCAGCCCTTTGTCACCGGAGATGGGAAAACCAGATGTGGGGGGAGATGTGTGGGATGGGGTGGCAGTGGTGTGGGGACCCCACAGTGTGGGTGGGAGCTGGCGGGTCCACCATGGGGATTCCATGGCATGAATGGGAGCTGCTGGCAGATCCACTGGCTTTGTGTGATTTGGGATGGGTGGGGGGTGGGAAGGGGATGTGTATGTGCACAAATCTCCCCAGCAACAAGGGGGCTCTGGGCCTCTTTCCAAGCCAAACAGAGCGGGGAAGGGTGTGCAGGGGCTGTGCATCCTCGCTCCAGTCCGCTTTGGCTGGAGAAGCTGTTTCCACCCAATTTATCCTGCCTGGCAGCAGTGAGAGGCTGGATGCTGCTGCTCCCTCGGACTCACCCGTCCTTCTCCCATCAGCAAAGCGCCTTGTCCCACGGCTGCCCTGAAGACAGCTGAGACTCAGCCGTCGGAGGAAGCAGTTGTAGACAGCCCTTTCCCCCGCCGAGCTGATAAGCACCAAGCTGCTGGCAGACATGCCAGAGGCTGCCAGGGATGCGGGATGTGGGATGAGAGCAGGGTCAGCTGCTGCTTGGCGCAGGCTTGTGGGAAAAGGTAGCTTGTTCCCGCTGGAGTGCCAGAAGGAGAGGGGCTGGCAGTGGCTGTCCCCTCCCTGCCCCATGGAAGGAGTGGGGTTGGGGCTTTTGTGAGTCCCTTGGCTGGGAGCTGGAGCTGAGCCAGCTTTGGGCCAGTGCTATCCCACAAGTGCCGAGTCAACTCTTGGCTTAGAGCCTCCCTCCTGTCCCAGGATGGCCAGCATCACCATCCCCTGCACATTGGGGACCGTGATGCCACCAGTCCTGGGGAGGGTATGAGGTGGGTTCTAGCCCTGCCTCTGCACCAGTGCTGGGGGTGACTTTGGCACCTCTCCCCTGCCTCCAGCCACAGAAGAATGGGGTGCCTGGGACACTGTGAGCTCCATGAGAGCTCCTGTCTCCCCACTGCACCTTTAACTTGGGCCAAATCGGGGTGCAGCCAGCAGAAAGTGGCCTCCCCTGCAGCTCAATGGCTCCTTTCTAGCCCTGGCTGTGGCAACAAAGGGCCCTTTGTGGGCTGAGGGTCCCTGGGGGCAGAGTGCTGGCATCCTCCCTGGGCCCCTGCCAGCCCCCATCCTGCCCGGAGGAGGTGAGCCACCTGCCTCCCACTCTGTGGTGAGGGGAGAGGGTGAGCAGACCTGGGGCAAGGCATTTTGGGAAATGGGGGTCCAGGGAGGGGGTGAGTGAGCAGTGCAGTGATGGCAATGTGTCTGGACATGCTGGGTTGGTAATGGGGAGCTCTACAGCAGGGCTAGGAGCCCTCCTGGCAGGGGGTAGGTCGATGCCGGCTGCAGAGCCATAGTAATTTTGCCTCCTGCCCTGGTTCATCTTGGTGCCATGGTGAGGTGGGGAGAAACAGCTCCAGGGCTGAGACCACATGGACTTGGCCACAGATTTTCATCCATTTCATCATGGTTTTCCAGAAAATCCATGTTTCACTCCCACCCATGACTCTTGCAGAGCTGCAGCCCCAGCAGAGCTGCTGCATGGTCTTCCTGGCAGCTCCAGGCCTTGCTTTCAGACAAAAACAGGCTCGGATTTACTTATGGGTGCAACATAAACCCATCCAAAGGGCAGGGAGGGGACGAGTTTTGGGCATGTGTGCAGCTTCAGTGTGGGATAGAGTGCCAGAGCCCTGCAGGGAGATCAGACCTCACCTGTGGGATGGCATAGAGGTTGGCACAGCCACAGCTCCCTTAGATGGAGAAGCTTATCCCTTTGGGAGGTGTGTGAAGGTGTGTGTGTGCTCTGGGATGTGCATCTGCCATCTTGGGCTGGAGAGCACTAAGGGTTGGGGCATCCATCCTGCACACCTGAGGGCTTGGCAGCAGCTGGAAACCTCAGCAGCTGAGGACTTGGGAAGCCCTTTCCTGCCCTAGTGCTGCCTCTCCTCCCTATCACCCTTCCCCAGCTCTCCTCTCTGGAGACCTCAAGCTCAGGGGTTTTGTTCAGGGGGGGCTCAGCATTAGGAGGCCCTGGGAGGGGGCACAAACACCTCAGCACCCCCCTAGCTCCCACCTCCAGCCTCTGCATCCTCCCCAAGCCCCCATAACAAACCTGTGTTGCAGATGGAGCTGGAGAACATCACATGCAGGGAATTTTGGGGGATACAGGCATGCCTCCCCTCTTTTCCCTCCCCCTCCAGCTGTAATTAGCAGCTTCGGCAAGGTCAGGCAGAGTCATGCAGGCTCCAGACTGTAAATTTCCCACCAGCAGTAATTAAAGGCTGCCTGCGGTGGGAGCAGCTCGGCTGGGCCCTGCGGGAGATGCTGCAGCCCTGGAGGGGGCTGGAAGGACAGCCTGTGTCCTCCACCACGGGGACAGCTCTCTTGGACCTGCCAGCATCCCTACCACCTCTCAGCCCATGCTTCCTCCACTGTTTCTCCCATCCCACCCGGCTCTACTCCCCCTCCCCAAACTACAGCTCAGTTACAGCCCCTTGAAGCCTCCTCCAGCCCCAGCTGTAACTGCATTCCTTTCTGCTGAGTCAGTGTAACCCAATCCAGCCCTGCTTTTGGGGAGGGGGCACTGGGAGACCCTCCTGCTGCCAGATCCTGCAAGGCACCTGGGCGAGGCAAACCTCTGCACAACAGCAAAAGCAAGGGCTAGTGTATAGTGGTAGGGCTGGGAGAGACTGGTGGGTTCACTGTGCTCTCTGGTGGGGGTCTCTGGGGGGATAGGCGACAGTGTTGGGAGGCTCCCCACCACTCACTATGCCATCTCTGGCCCATCCAATGCTGCTCTGCAGCTCAGAGCATCCTCCCCCCAGGTTCTCCCCATCACTTGCAGGTTGGGAACCTCCTCACCTAAAAGCATGGTGAGGAGATGCTGCTATCTGCTTCTCCGTGCCATGCAAACCACAGCAGCAGCTCTTGCAGGTTTTGGGGTGCCAACAGCCTTGGGTGGTGGCTGCATCTCCTCCCACAGCTCCACCCCTCTCTGTGAGCCCCTGCAGAGCCTCCCTTCCCCCTCTCTTGCTTGGCTCTGTGGTCACACAGCTCTCAAGAGGCTGTGGTGCTGCTTTCCCAGTGGGAATGTACAATCAAAACCATATGTTTCCACTGACTGGCTCAGCTTCTGGCAGCCCTGGGAGGTGATGAGTGTGAGACAACAGCATGAGCCAAGGATTTGGCCAGGGAGGCTGGGGTTGGTGAGCCTGCAGCACCCTTCTGCCCCCCCAGTGCTTCCCCCAATACCCTGAGGAACAAAGCACGTGGCTATGTGTCCATCAGGAACTGCAGAAGGTGCTGGAGGATGCCTGGTGTGAGCAGGCAGCAGCTACAGGACAGTTTGGGTGTGGGAGATAAGATTACAGCCAACAAAGCCAAGCCTTCAAAGCCTAATCCCTTTAGGAAAAGGTAGGATTCTGATATGCAAAGCAGAGGCTGCTGGATGAGGTTGCCTGGTTGGAGATGCAGCTGGGGTGATGAGAAGTTGGTAGCTGTGTTTGCTTTGTAGGATCTAGGGGAAAACATTTCCATTTCCAAGACAAAGACCTTGGAAATGCATGGAAGTAGATGGTCC
This sequence comes from Bucco capensis, assembly GCA_013396975.1. Lineage (NCBI taxonomy): Eukaryota > Metazoa > Chordata > Aves > Piciformes > Bucconidae > Bucco > Bucco capensis. Next base: position 583,336 of record VWZO01007050.1, read on the forward strand.
CTCCCCAGGTGGGCCAGCACCTGCTGGGTGCAGCTGGTGGGACTTGCTGGTGGCTTTCAGGGGCAGAAGGGCCAAAGACTGCAGTTCCTGAAGCTCTCCCAGCAGGCTTGAAATCCCAGCAGCTGGGAAACTGGGAGGCAACGTGCCACAGAGGCTGAACACTTTGCCAGCCCCACGAGTAGGTTCTTGATGCCAGAAGAAGGCAGATTTGGGCAGAAAGGTTGCACACACACACTTTGCATCCTTTCCAGGACCAGGTGCATGGTTGGACCCAAGCCTGTAGCACTCATGGAGTAAAGGAAGGACATGGATGCTTTCTGCTCTGAAAACATCTAGTTTCTCTAACCACAGTCCCAGTGGTGGTCCTGGGGTCTATCTCTGCTCATTGTGGCTGTACACAGGCAGGGAGGAGTGGGACTGAGCACCACACCCTGGCTCCCTCCCCAAAACCCAGCACAGCAGCTTGGCCACTTCACTTTGGTTCCAGGCTATGGCTTGTGACTTGCATCCCAGAAGTATTTTTAGGCAGAAATCCACCAAGCTGGAGAGCTCTGGAGAGGATTTGGCCCTGCTAGTCCTTACTAAGCAGGTTTGCTTGGGCTGAGTGCCTGTGGGTGGATGTGCACGTGGCTGGCAGTGGCCCCAGGACTGTGCTGGTGGCCATCACCTCCCCAGGATGCACCCAGTGCTCTGGTGCTACTGAAGCAAATGCTGCCTCTGGTCCCTTTGGTGCAGGGATGGGTCACCTCAGCTGGCAGAGCTGCAGGACAGGCTGGTGCTGATGTGTTTTGGGGAGCCAGGGAAAGGCTTGGCTGCTCCAGGACTTTCCCAAGCCTCCTCTCCCTGCCAGCCTCACCATCCTAATGGGTTGTGACAGTTTATGGATGAAAAATGGTGCCACAGTCCCTAAACATGCCATGAGCTGGGGATTCATAGGTGATATGGCAACCTCTGCTAATGGACTGAATAACTTGGCTGTCACCTTTGTGCCCTTTTCCATGTGAAATATTGAAGCTGACCTTTGCTTGGTGCTTAATTGTGATGGAGCTGGAGAGTCCTGAGCTCCATGGAGCTCATGGCCACTTCAGCTTAGTTCAGCTCTTGTTTATAGCCTTAACACTTGAATAGCCAAATGAAACCTTGGATTTGAACCCAAAATGCCAGAGGGGAGATGTGTGTGAGGGATTTGGGAGTCACCAAAGCTCACCTCAGGGAGCAGGAGCCCCTCTCAGTTGGGTTTCCTTGGCTGTCCCCCCACACCCAGACTTGGTGGAGGTGGTTTGGGTGCCCCTCTGGCACCTCCCACCTCCAGCCACCTCTGCCCCACAGGGATGGACCTCTCAGCCAACCAAGATGAGGAGGGTGACCAGGAGACCTACCAGCTGGAGATCAACAAGGACACCAAGAAATGCGCCTTCAGGACCTACACTGGGAAGTACTGGACCCTCACCTCCAACGGGGGCATCCAGTCCACTGCCTCCACAAAGTGAGTCCTCTCTCCCCAGCATCTCTGGGCCGTGCCTTGGCTTTGGGGATAGACTCCTCTTCATCTCCCAGAACAATCTGAGGGGATTTTTCCAGCCTAGCTGCTCACCCTAAAGCACTTCCCTGCAAAGCCAGTGAATTCCCCGGAGAGCCAGGACCAGCTTGGGGCTTGCCACCCACGATGCTCAGGAAGTTCCCTGGGGCCACGTCATCCTTCCCAGCTGGCTGGGGCTGTTGAAATGTTTTACCCTGCCTGCAGTTCAGCCCTGTGCTAGCTGAGAGCCAGGCGGAAACCCCCAAAGTGCAGTTGGCTGCCTGCCTCCTGCCTGCGGGGCGAGGGCTTCCCGGTAGGATGGCCACCATGGTGTGGTTCATCCCACCAAATGGATTGAATCAAGGGTTTCCTGATCCAGCCGTGGTCCTGGGGGTGGTAGCAGCAGCATGGTCCCCATCTGTTGCATTCTGCTGACCATCCCTCACCCTCTCTGATCCTGCAGGAACGCAAGCTGCTATTTCGACATCGAGTGGTGTGACAAGCGCATCACCCTGAAAGCTGCCAACGGCAAGTATGTGACGGCAAAGAAGAACGGGCAGCTGGCAGCCTCCATGGAGACAGCAGGTAAGGGACCCCCTCAGAGACCTCCACCTCGTGCTGGGGATGAGCAAATTGCCCCTCAGAGCCAGGCTCCTCTTTGAAGTAATGCTGAGAGATGCAGTCAGTAAGTTTGCTTCATGAGCATTTGATGAGTTGTGGGCTGGGGTGGACAGATGGGGTGAGTGAGAAATGAGTGGGGAGCACAGCCCACCCTCCTCACTGCCTCCCCTCTGGTGCAGGTGAGACAGAGCATTTCGTGATGAAGCTGATCAACAGGCCCATCATTGTCCTCCGTGGTGAGCATGGCTTCATCGGGTGCCGCAAGGTGACTGGTACCCTCGACTCCAACCGCTCCTCCTACGATGTCTTCCAGCTGGAGTTCAACGACGGGGCCTACAACATCAAGGGTGAGTCCCTAGGGCTGGGGACAGGGGTGATGGCCATCAAGGTGCCTGTAGTGGCTCACGAGGCTACCTTGTCCGTCTGCTTGCAGATGCCACTGGGAAGTACTGGATGGTGGGGAGCGAGTCGTCGGTCACCAGCAGCAGCGACACCCCCGTGGACTTCTTTTTTGAGTTCTGCGACTATAACAAAGTGGCCATCAAGATCAATGGCAAGTACCTGAAGGGTGACCATGCTGGGGTCCTCAAGGCATCCGCCGACACCATCGATGCCTCCACCCTCTGGGAATATTAATGCACTTTAGCGTACCTCCCATTGCCAACTTCTCCTTCCCCTCCTCTGCCCTTTGTTTTTTCTTCTGGGTTTTATTTCTCCTCTCTGTAAAAGGATTCTCAGACTGGTTTGCCCCTCCCTCCCACCATAGCATCAGTGGGTCTCCAGAAATCCCTGTAAGAACTGGAAAAGTGGTGAGGCAGCCTGCCTATAGTTTTGTAGAAGGGTCTGTCTCTATTCCTCTTCCCCCCACCCTTTGCTTCCCTCCAGGTTTGCTGGGCTTGGAAACTGCCCTTCCCCTCTCCTGGCCTCCAGCATCACCTTAGGTAGTTTATTTTCATCTCCTTGATTGAAAAAAAGGGAATAAGATCACCTCTGTGCTCACTTCTGCCATATCAGCACTGGCACCACCTTGGTCTGTGCTGCCAGTGTCCCCTGGAGCACCCATCTCATCTTGCCCCACTCCAACCTGGGGCAGAGCAATGGTGCTGGGCTCAGCTAGCAACTCCTGGCAGCTTCTCTCCACTCCTGGCTTTCAGGGCAGGATTCATCCCCAGCTGAGCCATAAGAGGTGACCTTACATATCACAGCATCCCTGGGGACTGGGCTGCCCTGTGCCAGCACACATCCCCCTGGAAGGGCCAGCAAGCCAACCTCTCCCTCTCCTCCATGCACCTGGAAATGATTTTTTTTAGGGTGATCTTGACTGGAAAGCCTCAACCTTTCATCTCATGGAGCCCTGTGCTCCTTCTGTCCCTCCTCATGCTTCAGGCTCTGGAGGAGCATCACAGATCCCATGTGCTGGGTAGGGGGCTTCATCCAGCCCATCTCCAGTGCTGGTGGGCTTTGGTCCCCACAGGAGCCTGGCTGGCTGATAACAACCTTCCCTGGGTGGTGGCAGGAAGCATAAATTGCAGATTTTGGTTTACAGAGTAGTAAAGTTCCTTAGCAAACTTTGCACAGTGATATTTGCTCAGTACCTTGGGGTTTGTTTTGTTTTTTTTCTCTCATGAGATACTGGAATAGTGAAGCAAATCACTGAACACCTAATGCTGAATTAGGAAGCACCCTTTCCCATGGGATCCCCTGAGGAGGGCAGCTCCTGATCCCACTGCTCTGGGCTCAGCTCTCTTGCCATCCAACCCTACTGGAAAACAAACAAAAAAAAAAAGGAAAAAAAAGAGAAAAAAAAAAAGACCAAAACAGTATTTTTGTTAGTCTCTATTTATATATGCTCTCCATGGCACTGTGTTACCAGCTGTTGTCTGTACTAGGTCTGCATTAGAGTATAATGCTGTTTGTAACGGGTGATGCTGATGTGTTCGTTAGGGTGTTGAAAGGCACTTTATCCTTTGGGGCCTTCCCGGGGCTGGGATTTGCTCCCTACAACACACCAAGGAGCCTTTTCCCCTGCGGGCCCCCGCCGGGGTGGTCCAGCCATCCATCTCCCCCCTCTACAGCCCACGCCAAGGGTGCTGGTGGCATCGCTGCCGTGCCAAAACAGGGCCGGTCCCTAGCGCCGGAGGGGAGGTGAGCTAGGGGCTCGTCAGCCTTACAGCCATCCACGTGGAGGGATGAGCAACCCTCCGGAGGAGGAGCTTGGTGCTAAACTCTCAGCTGGGAGAGCGAGCGACTCAACCCCTGCCAAGGGGACAACTCCGGGCCGGGATCCCCTCGCCGGCACAGGGGATCCTGGCTGGGACTCTACCTCGGCTCTGCGCTCATATCCAGGGGCTGCCAGCTTGCCTGCGCCCGCCCAGGGACCATGCTGCCCCTTGAAGGACCAAGTGTCTTGATGAAGCCCTTGAGTGACCCTGTGACTTGACACACACTTCTCGCTGGCCTTCACCCTCCCCCTCTCCATGTCACCTCCCTGTCCCCTGTCACAGTTTGAACCATGTAACCTCCCGCTCCGGCTTCTTCTGTGTGACACTAGGTCATCATCTCTCCTGTCTCCTCTTCCTTGGGTGTCGTGACTCTCTGAAAACATCTCATTCTGAACATTTAAGTTTGGGGTTTGGATTTTTTTTTTTTAATTATTATTTTTTTGTAAGTGCCATTTGTATAACTTAAAAAAAAAAATAGCTTCAAATGGAGAAAGATGAATAAAGAATAAATCCTGCATTCGGATAAGAGCAGTGCTGTGTGCTCTGTCTGGGTGACCTCAGCTGGGGCTGCAGCAGCTTTTTAGTGAAGCACAGAGTCTGAGCATGGAGCGTGTGGGGTGGTGGAGCCTTTGGGGGTTGTATTGCTCCACAAAGCCTGAAGTGGTTCTGGAGAGCTCAGGTGAGTGGCTGGGAGGGAATGGTGACCAACAGGCTTAGCTCCACCGAGCACAATTAAAGCCAAAGCTTGCTGGAGGCTGGGTCACATCTCAAGATGCTCAGAGCAGCCCAGGGGCATCTTTGAGGCTGGGTGATCTGTGTGTGGGTCAGGGAGATGCAGCTGCAAACCACCTCCTTCTGTCCCTGTAGCCAGGAGCAAAGCTGTGTCTCCCTTCAGCCTGGTAGTACTGCCAAGTTGCTGCTTTTTCTCCACCTGGCTCAGCTATTCCATGGCACCTGCCATGATAGAGGAGCAATGGGATGCTGCTTTTGGGTGCATGGGTTAGCAATAAACCCACTCCTCTGCTCAGTGATACAGAGAAGAGGTGGGAAGCTCATCTGCTACAACCCAGCCCAGGCCAGAACACTGCATCTGGCTGGAGGAGCTGGGATGTCCAGGATGTGCCCTCAGACCTACTGAGACAGCAAAAACCAGCCCTAAAACTCCACCCAGCCTTGATTCTGGGACCAACCTCAGTTTTGGCTGGGTACCAACTCCATCCATTACCCATGGATGAGCAGCCAGCCCCTTGGCTGCCTTTCCCCTTCCACAGCCCAGCTCAATACCTGCACCTCTCCAACCAGCTCGCCCAGCTCCTCCCTGAGCACTGATCCCATATCCCAGGAGGAACAGCAGCAGGACATTGCCAGGAAGGATCTGCAGATTCAGACATGGGTTTGAGCTCTGCAGCAAGGAAGGATGTTCATTCCTTACTGTAAACAGGGTGAAATGAAGGCTGTGCAGGAAATGCTGAGCAGCTCTGATTGCCACGCACTTGCCCTCATTCCCCAGTGACACAGGAGACCTTACCACAGCCTTTCAATACTTAAAGGAGGCCTGTAAGATCAAACAATCACAGAGTGAGTTTGGTTGGAAGGAACTTTTCAAGGTCATCTAGTCCAACATCCTGCAGGGACATCTTCAACTAGAGCAGGTTAATCACAGCCCCAAACAACCTGACCTGGAGTGGTTCCAGGGATGGAGCATTTATCACCTCTCTGGGCAAGCTGGGTCAGTGTCTCACCATCCTCATTGTAAATAATGTCTTCCTTTTATCTAGTCTAAATCTATCTCAGTTTAAAACCATCACCCCCAGTTTCTGTAGTGCTCCTGCAAGGGGAGAAGGTGCCTCTAGCCTTTCCCCCCACACCACAAGCATCCTGGTTTCCATTTAAAGGAATGACTGGAAACCATTTTCTACCCTGTCTAGTTTTTCCTCAGGAGCATGTGGAATGAATTAAGCTTTTCCAGGAGGGTCAAGTGGCTTTTGCCTTGCAACTTAAAGAGAGTTTTCAAGCAAGCAGGCTGAGATCTGGCAGAAGAGCTCTGCCTGCTGCTGCCTGCTGCTAAGCCAGCTCAGGCAGGATGGGAGGAGGAAACCCTGGCTGGAAGGAAAAGCACAGAGGTGAAAGCCAGAGTGCACAGATTTATTTACAAAAATTCAAATTACAATATAATACAGGAACTTTTTACACACAGAATATTAGAACAGTTTACTACCAGAAGTTAAAGAAAAATATTCTGGGTTTGTTTATTTTTTTTTTGCCCTTTTTCCCCTCTTCTTTGCACTTTTTTCTTTAATTTTTTTTTTTTAATAAACCACCTATTTCTTTTCAGCTATTGTTATACAAAGTTGCAGAACATGCACATCTTTACAGGTGTTTTTTTTTTTGTTTTAATATAACCTTTTGCTAAGTGCAAATACTAAGTTTCTCTCTCCACCTTTTAAGGCAAGTAAAATGGAACACTGCAATTAACCACAAGAAGTACCTGTTAGGGGATCAACCTGGGCACAGCAACCTCCCTGACACCTCTGAAAGCACAAATGGTTTCAAGGATGGAGGCAAAGTGGGATGCAGGAGTTCAAGTCTGGACCATGGATGGTTCTGGTGGTTGTGCCTAAGTTTTGGGTTGTTTTTTTTTCCCTTTTTTAAAATAAATCAACCCAGGTCCAAGTGCTCTCAAGAAACCACAGCTCAGGGTCTCTCAGGTCAGAGGGGAGAAGCAGCCACACACTTTGGCTACAGAGAAATTCTGGGTGATGTTTCCTCAAGGAGAAGCAGTGCCTGGAGCCCAGCATTGCCCCAGGGCTGCGGCGGGGGAAGGGATGACTCCATTGCCCCAGGGCTGGGGAGGGGGAAGGGATGACTCCATTGCCCCAGGGTTGCTGGGCTTGGGACACCTCCTCCTCACAGTTCAAGCACCAATTTCTCATCTCTTGGACACAAACAAGCTGATGGTTTTCCAGGGGACATGGGGACAGTGCTCCTCTCTTCCCCCTGCCAGGCTCCTCCAGGACCATGACCACTGCACCACTACAGCAGGAGATGCTCACATCCTAACCACCAGGACAGACCACAGACTCCAACCTCCTCATGCCATCTCTGCCTGATGCTCCTCCATCCTTCTAGCTCCATTTCTCCACTTCCCTCTGCCAAGGCTTAGCTCTCAACTCCTGCACATCTCCAGGCACATTCCAAAAGGTGGGATTAGCCCATCATTTTTTGGCTAGTGCTGAGATGTGACACATCATAGCTTGGGTCATCAGCTCAGCAGTGCCCTAGCCCCTCCACTGCCTGACTCCTGCCTGCACAGGCAGCTGCTGGAGAACCACCATGGCCATGCTGCTGCAGAAAGACACATCCTTCAGAAAGCCAAGCTGGCCCTTGAGCACACAAGATCCTGCCTATTACATCCCCCAGGATTCCTTTTCTGTCCAGGGAATTCACTCATGCTTCTTCTGACCTAGGTTCATTTCCTCAGCACTGTGAGCACAGCCCTTCCCGAATCCATCAGGACACCCTGCTCCTGGCTACCACAGGAGCTGCTCAGTGTAAGGGAGGATTGGAAGCTGGCTAAAAGCTAGCCAGGCAGTGAAGGATAAGCTCCTGCAGCCCCCAGAATACCTCCAGCAATGAATTAAACCAGCAAATGTTAGCAACAAGGGAACAACACTTGGTTATTAATGCTAGAGAGATCACAGCAGTGAGGAGCTGGAAGCAAGCACTCCACAGGGGATGTGCAAGCCACAGGCAATGCCTGAGAGGGGACAAATGGCTGACTCAGCTCCAGAAAGTGTGGAATTCCTCTCTGGGAAGACTCTCTTGGGGACACACCAGTCCCCAGATGCTATCCTAGGCTACAGTGGAGGTTACCTCTCTCCAGGAGCATCCCACCACCAGCCCCTTGCCCATGACTCCCTGCATGTCTGAGGAGATGCTGTGCCAGGAGTGGTTCCAGAGAGCTGCAAGCAAGGATCTGGCAGAAGCTGTGAGGCAGAAACAGGGAGTTTTACCAGAAAGAAACAACTCAAACAGAGAAACACTTGGATGCTCAAATTCCAGGGAGAATAACAGGAGGGGAAATGCACCCAGCAGGTTCCCCGTAGGACAGAGCAGGATGCAGGCCAGACCAAACCACTCAGGGAAGGACAACAAAACAGTGCTGCTAAAAGCTAGCCCAGCATTTCTGGGCAGAGGTTTTATTTTCTACTCCCAACCACTTTTTTTTTTCCCCAGAGGGGGAAATTTTCTCTACCAGACAGCACAACAAGGGCTGTGGGGAAAGGGCTTTGTGCCAACTGCTTCTCCCACAGCCCAGCAACCACCTCTCCTGCTTCATACAAGGAAGTTTTGCTTTTCCTAAGCCCAGCAATACTCAACTTTACCTTTTAACATGCTTTTCCAAAGCCAATTAAACTGAAACACACATTTCCAGAAGTTATTAAGGGCTGTGGAAGCAGCCAGCTTCCTGCAGCACAAGGCTGCAGCTGCTGTTGGGTTACAGGGGTTCAGCTAAGGGAGGGTCCCAGCTCACCACTGCCTGCAGGGATGCTCCCTAATTTGGCTGCCACAGCACACACCACACCACTGACAACACATCAAACTGGGGATCTGCCCCAGGGAAGCACAGCTCAGGCTCTGGGTGCTTCTAGCAGCTGTCTGAAGGCTAGTGCCAGAAGCAAGGGGAGATTTGGGATGCCAGATGAGAAAAGCAAAGTAAAGGCCACGTTTTGGAAGCTGACAGGCACCCACCATCTGGGGGGAAAAAAACCTGAGCCCTTCAAAGGGGGCAAGTTCAGTTCAGCCCACAATCAGGGTGCCTGAGTCTTCTGCTACTTTGTGAAAGCCTCGAGCCAGAAGATGGCTCTGGGCTTCCTACTGAGGTCTCAGCAACAAGATGGCTGCTGCATTCTCCTCACTCCACTTGCAGAGTGAGAAATGCTAAAAACACTAGAGTATCTTAGTTTTGAACAATTTATTTCTGCCGAGAAGTGCTAGGAGGTTACAAGGATAATGAACATGGGAGCTCCAGCCTCATACCTCTCTGCAGGCAGAAGAAGACCATGACAGCTGACTCCTGTTATCTTGATCCTGAAGGTCTTACACAGATACCAAGTCTCTCCTCTCTTCTCCCAACATTCATGTGCCTGTGCAGCAGCTTCTCTGGCCAGCAGGAAGGTAGAGTTTGGGGAAAGTTCCCTAGAAATGGCTGCATCTTGGCACTCCACAAGGCCTCACCTTCCCTCCCAAGAGGGAAGCTTGCCAGAAGAGGCTTTGTCAAAACTAAAACACCTAGGTGCCCAACACAAGGAGAGGATCCCTTGGAAAAGCAGCACGCAGCCCTGTTGCAGCACAGCTTGAGGTGTTTGTTTGCAAAGGTTAAGAGAAGCTCTAAGAGAGGGAAGCAGTGCAGGGCTGGGAGTCAGAGCAGGTGCCCTGGCTGAAGTGAGAGAGGCTGGAGCAGAAAGGAGGGAGTGTGACTAGTGGGCTTGGCTTTGCCCTGCAGTGACTGTAGCTCAAGTGCTGTTTGAAGCAGGTCAGAACCTGTGGCGAGGCTGAGGGCCAAAGTGCATAGGCAAGTTGTGCTCCAGCTGGACATTGATCTGGTGGAAGTCAAAGTTCACCCTCATGTTGGGCAAGGGAGGGACATAAGGGGCAGGGATGGGGCCAATGTTGAGGGGGATGTTGTTGTACAGGGGACGGACAGGAGGCAGAGGGAAGGGAGGGTGCACAAAGGGGTAAGGAGGCATCCTGGGCTGGTGGAGGTTCTGAGGTACAGGCCTAGGGATGGCTTCAGTCCTCTGGCTCTTCCTCACAGGCTTTTCCAAAGGAGGACCAATCCTCTTGAAGCTGTTCTCTGGGGAGAGAGAAGAAGCACTCATCTCACAAATGAAAACTCCCCAAGCCTGGGGCTTGGACCATGGTCTTACATTTGCAGTCTGCACCCTCCACCCCCAGCATGTTCCTTAACCTCTCCACAGCATCACTGCTTGCCCCTTCCATGCTCCAGGCACTACAGAGCACAGCACTACATGTCCAGGTTGGCTCCTTTCCCCCATATCACAGCACAAAGGGGAATGTTGCCCCATCACAGAGGTGATGTTGCCCTTCAGATAGTTTGCCAAGCAGAGAGGAGACAGGTCTGTGCATGCATGACACTCAGCACCAAGTGAGAGCTAAACATAAGCCATGTGCCTCCTCAGGGTCCTAGCACAAGCCTGAAGGAAACAGCACCTAAAAGCTAGACCAGTGTCAGCAGGAGCAGGATGATGGTTTGCACTCCCCTCTGGAGCAAGATCTAGGTGATGCTTGGTGCAGCCCAGCAATGCACAGAGAAGCTTGCAAACAGCCAGGCTGTGGGAAGAATCCAGTGAAGATTCAGAGACTTGTCAGCAGCTGGGAAGCCTATGCTCTCCTGTCATCCTCAGTCTGATCTCAAAGGACAGGTACAAACTGTGACTTACTTCCTTTCTTCTTCTTTTGCTCCTCTTCAGCATCTTTCTGTATCTCCTGGATTATCTTCTCATCATCTTCCTACAAATCATAGAATCATAGAATTGTCAGGGTTGGAAGGGACCTTAAAAATCATCCATTTCCAACTCCCCTGCCATGGGCAGGGATACCTCCCACTAGAGCAGCTTGCTCCCAGCCCCAACACTGCCAGGGCTGGGGCTGCCACCACCTCTCTAGGCAACCTGGGCCAGTGNTAAGAAGGTCTCCTTGGAGCCTTCTCTTCTCCAAATTGAATAGTCCCAACTCTTTCAGCCTGTCCTCATAGGAGTGATGCTCCAGCCCTCTGAGCATCCTCGTGGCCCTTCTCTGGACATGCTCCAGCACATCTATACCCTTCCTGTCCTGGGGGCTCCAGAACTGGATGCAGTACTCCAGGTGGGGTCTCACCAGAGTGGAGTAGAGGAGGAGAATCACCTCCCTGCACCTGCTGGCCACACTTCTCTTGCTGCAGCCCAGGCTAGGGTTGGCTCTGTGGGCTGCAAGTGCACACTGATGGCTCATGTTGAGCTTCTCAAGTCCTTTTGCTCAGGGCTGCTCTCTATCATCTCATCCCCCCTGCTGCAGCAACCTTCTACTCTCTCAGTGCTGCTTCTCTTCTCTTTTCAGCAGGTTTGCATTGTTCTCCTTTGGGTTACCCCAGGTTTAGTCAAAAGCAAGGCAGTGATGGGGGATTGCACTACAAGTAAACCTGCACAGAGCCAAGCCTACTTTATGAAGTATGACTAAAAGGTTTAGATCAGCTTTCCAGGGAGATCAGTGCTAAAAATTCATTGACTTGATGGAAACCAGAGAGCTGCAACTCAGCTCTGCCCATCTGAAGAGCTGCTGGAGAGCTGTTAATCTTTTAAATGGCAATAGTCTATTAAATATTTACATTATGCTAGCACTTCTCCAAGTTTTGGCCCAACAGCTGGAATTAACACAACTTACATCCTGGCTCTAGTAGCTAAAGGGTACCATGACAAGGCTGTTTCCATCTTATCTGTAACTCTGAGGAGGGCACAAATTGCAATGTTTCTTTAATCACACAGAATCATTTGGGTTGGAAGGGACCTCTGGAGCTCATCTAGTCCAACCCCCCTGCAGTGGCCAGGGACATCCCCAACTAGAGCAGCTTGCCCAGAGCCCTGGCAAGCCTCACCTTGAATGCCTCCAGGGATGGGAACTCAACCACCTNTGACCCAGAGGTGGCATTTGCAGCACCTTTTATTAGGTCAAAGGCCTGGAAGGGGAGCATGCAACTCCTGAGCTAGGAGAGATGGCCATGGGCACCCACAGCTCCTAGGGTCCAAGCAGCTCTCACTCAGGCTTTACACAAGGCCATGCTAGCATTGGTACAAACCCAGGGAATCAGCCCCATTCATGCTGAGGAGAGCTTCCAGTAGCCATCCAGTACTTAAAGAGACCAACAGAAAGGATGAGAAGGGACTTGTTATCAGAGAGTGTGGTGATAGAACAAGGGGTAATAGCTGCAAACTGAAAGAGGGGAGATTTAGATTAGATGTAAGGAAGAAATTCTTCATTGTGAGGGTGGTGAGACACTGAGCCAGGTTGCCCAGAGAGGTGACAGATATCCCATCCCTGGGCAGGTTGTCTGGGGCTCTGAGGAACCTGATTTAGTGGAAGGTGTCCCTGCTGACTGCAGGAGTGTTGGAACTAGATGACCTTTAAGGTTCCTTCCAACCCAAAGCAGCCTATTATTCTACTTCAGCATCAGCTGCCCAGTCTCAAAATTTGGCTGTGAAAAATGAGTTTCTTTACTGCACCACAGCATGCAACAGCTACCAGGGTAGTAACAACCACACCAGCTGAAGAGACAAGTCCCTCTCAGTGCCAGGCAGCAGATGTTTCTGCTGGCCATATGTGCAGTGATGGCAACAGAGGTCCTCTGAGCCTCTGCAGGGTTGCATCTGCTGCTGCTGCTTTGTGTCCACTGGGACAAAACCCTACCTATGAGAATAGCTAAGCCTCCAGGACAGGGTTTGTACTCTTGATGTTAGTTATTAGGGAAGGAAGGCCAAGAAGAGGAGGTTGAATGAGACAAAACACCTGCAGCAAGCATCAGCCACTCTGGGTCTACCTGCAGAGGGAGGAGCATTTGGTTTGCTTCAGCAGTTCATCTGCAAGAGTTAGCAGTGGAGCAGGAGGGAAACCCCAAGCTCCATGTACCCCACCAATGCCCAAGAGCCTGCTTTGGGTTTATTCATCCTCAGTTCAGTACTGCCAAAGCCCATAAATTTCTTCCTGAATACTCTTAATGTGGAAAATATCCTCAATTTTGAAGAGTGCTCTGGGACTCAATTGGAAATACACTCCATGTGTGCAGCTAGGTTGAAGTTATTTCAAGTCTAGCCAGCTTCCCAGTTCCAATCTCATGGTCCTGCACATGTCTAGCAGCAATGCCCAGGAGGCTTGCTAAAATGTCCCCTCCTCTTGCCACCAGATAAGGTTTCCCTGGGAGACTGAAGTTATCTTAATCTGCAGAAAGCCAAACTCAATACTTCCCTCCCTTGGATTATTCTCTAAGTCAATAGTTAGAATTAAGACCTTTCAGGACATGCCTTTTTTCACTCCAAGCAGGATGCTTCCAAGGATTGTTAATGACAGCCTATCTATCTCCATAAAACCTGCTGAAGAATGGCTCTTCTGAGCCTATACAGAACATCTAATCACCCCCCAAGTATCACATTGTGATATTCCCTGGCTGGAAGACAACCTGGGCATGCTCAACAACAGCAACCAAACATCCTTGTGCTCCTTTGCTGCCCAAGCAGCACTCTCAGAAGGTGACCCCAAAGCTTCAAGACTTCAGATTCTTTTTCTTCTCAGCATATTTTTTGGCAATGCTGTTAAAAATGGAGAGAGCCACCTCCCCCATTTTATTGCCACTTACACAAAAAGATGCACCCAAAGGGTTTTTTTTTTTAGTTCTGTGACAAGTAAAATGTATTTTAAGCTCAACTGAACAAGATCACCTTATGTCCTTCCCTCACACAAAGGCATCTACCTCACAGTAAAGCAGGGAAACATGCAGAAGACCCTTCTAACTTAAAAAAACCCACTTTTCCTTTAGACCAAGGTCTGGGATTAACCCTCTGAAAGAGCACTTTGCAGGGCCATCAGCATCCTGCCACCACCACCTGTGTTGCTGCAGCTCCTGCTGTTGATAGTGGTCAGTCCTGCAGAAGTCTGAGGAATCAGACACACAGAATCATAGAATCCTAGAATGGTTAGNTCTACAGCACAACTTTACAAGGTTCCCCTGCAGCGAGGGCTGCTCGACCCTCCCACTTTAAACTGCAGCTGACCTCCACACTAATGAGAGCTCCACAAAGCCATCTGCCCCTGGGGCTGGCCAGCCAGCTGCACACACAGCCAAGGTGATGCTGTCTTCAATTACTGCAGCTCCCAGAGCACTGAGGAAACACACAACAGCAAACCCCATCTGCCAGATCTCCAGAATGATGTCTATCCCACAAGGCCAACTTAAACCACATCACTTCAAAAGCAGTGGCCAGAGATCCCTGCTCAAGCCCATCCCCCTCTTGATCTTCAAACCTTGCAGCACACCCTGGAAGAAAAAACCTCATCTAGAACAGAGCAGGACTGAGATGCCAAGTTCCCAACTAGTTCTGCAAATCACAGCAGAGACACAACAAAGCACATCTCCAAGAACAGGAGTTATCAGCTCTGCTGCTTCTCTGCTGATAAAAGTCTACTCTCCTATTAAGAAGAATATATAATATATACTTAATCCCACATAGCAAGCCTTGGCTTAGAATGTTTTTTGCATCAGTATTTTGGGAAAAAGTCTGGTCTCCATTAAAACAGAAAGAACAAAAAATACACTGCACAATATGCACCTTCCTGCTTTAGAAGCTGATGTTACATTTGGCAAGGGATGAACACACAACACACTTTACTACCTGCAGCATTTAGGAAAGATCCATGTTGGAACAACAAAAATTGATGACATGTGCACAGCAAGATAGTTTTAGGCTATTTATGAAGGAAAGCTGATGCCATTAAGTCCTGGCTATTTTATATTACACTGGCATAGGGCAGAGTTAAAAACCAAGTCTCAGAGCTGCAAATATTCACCATGGACAACAGGGATTTCTGCAAAACACTGCTAATTCTTTGAGAAGGAAAGGCTGCTTTTTTTTTTTGATTTCACAATTAATTGGAAAGAGATGACAGATTCATCTAGGGGTAAAGCATCCTCACTAAAAGTTAAGTTTTCATTAGCACACTTAGGGCTGGCTGTTGTGGTAAGAAACCATTCAATGTCACATGGGGGGAGGCTGCAGTACCACTTCAAAAGCCTCTTGTGTCTGGGTTCAAGTCCCTTAATAAAGGCTTAGATTATAATTTTAATAGCCTGTTCATAGGCTGTGTGGATTGAAGGATTTATCTTGTCAAGTTAACAGTCATCTTCCTGTCAGCTGCCTTGCCTACAGCAAAAAAAGAGAAGAAAAAAAAAAAGAAGAGGAAAAAAAAAGAAAGGCAAAAAGCAACCCCCAAGCCCTGGAGGGGTCTCAGCTCTGGCCAGCCTGCATGGTTTTCTGAGCAAGGAAGGATGTATCTTGGCTCTCCTGAGAGAGAAAATGCAGGCAATGCTGTAGCACAACATTTCATCAGGGGAGAAGGGAGGTGGCTAAGAGAAAAATGCAAAGGATCTAAGAGATGTATTCACCCTTATCTGCAAACACTGCAGCAAGCAAATGCTGTTACTAATAGCAGCTGCAAAATAGGATGGAGCTTTGCCCTAAACCTGAGAGCAGGATACTCTTTGCAGGAATCACCCCCAGATTCATAGCCAAAAAAAGCCTCGTGTTCATCCCTGCCTTTATGATTCCCAACCTGCAAAAGGATCTGGGCATGGAGGAAGCTTTTCCTTTCAGCATTCTCCCATTGAATCCAGGGAATGCGGTGAGCATGCAGCCAATCACAGCTGAAAGCATGGCTGGGGTCTGGGGCTGGATTAAGTCAAGAGCTGGGCTGGGTTGCTAAGTGAGGCACCTTTTCATGGCAGGGAGGCCCTGCTTCAACAATGCTGGTCCAGGGAAAGCATCCAGTGACCACGCAGAGTCCTGCACGCACGCAGAAAGAGCTGCTGGAGAAACAAACAGCACATTGGGAAGAGGAAAAATAGAGCAGTAAGGGAGATAAAAGCTCTACAAGTTACACAGAGACAATCTCCTCCCAAATAAAACCTTCTCTGCCCAGAACAAAAGTGCCATCCATAAAGCTTTGGAAAGCTCTGGTTTTATCTGCTGCGCTCCTCGTTATCTTTAATTAGTAAGTGTCATGGGAAAGCAACTGCCTGCCTCCTGAAAGAGGGAAAACAAGAGACCTAGGAACTATTTCTAGGCTGCACAACCCCTCCCCTGCCTTTAGAAAGTGCTTTCACCACCATTGCCTCCCCCTTTCTGGCTTTTTTACTGCTTGCTTTTTCCACATACGTGTGGCTGCAGCCGTTCCTAATAAACTCGAAATGATTTTTCACAACAGAGGCTTCCAATGGACTAAGGGTTTTTTGTTTCAAATCATTCCCAGATCAGCTTTGGAGAGCCTGAGCAAGAACAGGCATGGGCTGTCTCCAGCCTGTTCCTCCATGCAGCAGGAAGCAGGGGATAAAAGCTGGCTGTGTGTGTGAACGGGAACAGGGCATCCGCAGTGCTGCAGGAAGAGGGGGGCCAGGATGGGGACTGAGCACAGGCTGGTGTGGGAGAAATGCAGGGATAGTGTAGCAACAAGCATTCCAGATGGATGGCTTTCTGTGGATATTCTGGAGATACAGTATATGCTTATGATTAAGGCATTTTTATAGCATGTGGAAAAAAAACTCCACCACACCCTGAAGTTAGGGGTGCTTCCTCCCTTCCAATCCTAAAGGCAGTGCTGTGTGCTTCATGCATTTCCTTAACTCCTTTAAATTTAGGGGTGCTTCTTCCCTCCCCCCCTCAATCCTCCAGGCAGTGCTGTGTGCTTCATGCATTTCCTGAACTCATTTAAATTTAGGGGTATGCTTCCCCCCTTCTAATCCTGCTGTGTGCTTCATGCATTTGAAGTTAGGTACAGCCTTCACTCAACATCTTTTTATAAGGTTAGGAGGAGGGAAAAATTGCAAACACCTTATAACGATTAGCCATCGCCTTTGAACTTTAATGAGGGGCCCTGGGGAGTGTTTTAAGAGTTTACTGAAAACATCTTAAACTTGAAAGCCAAAAAAGCTGCTAGGCAATGGTACTGATAGTCCAAAGATGAGTATTAAATGAAAACCAATACATATAAGAGCAGAACTTGCTTTACCAAACCAGCCAGAACGTGTTAGTCGAATTGCATCACAGGATTTGTACAAAGTGGCTAAAATGCACACATCAGCCTCAGGTTTGCTATGGATATTTAGAAATTGGGGAAAACACAGCCCCCTCACCCCAAGCCCCAGAGCCTGCTGTTTGCTGAGCCAGTTCTCACTGCTCCATCCTCAGCTTTGTCTTTGGCAATATTGCATCAGCTCCTCCCGCAGCCGAAAGCGGAGCCAAAGCCAGCATGGGCTGTGGGACATGCACCCAGGGGCTGCAGAATGGGCACAGGAGGACTTTTGGCCTCTGAGAAGAGCTCCTGGCACGTGTTCATACTCCACAGGGATGCAGGGCACTGATTAGCTCTAGAAGAAGCACAGTGATTAAGCGATTACTGCTTGCTGCCCTGGAAGCTGCTGACCACAGCCCAACTGCAGCTTTGTCCCTGAGCCAGCAAATACTGCACTGATACTTTTAAATTAGACTCCAGCCTGATTACAGCATAGGGACAAGATTTTAACCAACCTTTGATTATGGGACATTTTGAAGTGTCTGCTTTACTCTCTTCAAGCTCATTTGAGACAAAGACTAACAGATGCTGCACTTCCTAGAGGACTGTCTTCAAATTGTTTTTAACTCAAGCTAATGTTAGTTTACTTATACTTTCACAGAAAATGTCAAACATGTGGAAAAGAAGAAAGGTTCCCTATTTTCAAGAAAACTGTAAATAATGGGGAGTTAGACCCAAACCAGATCCTTCACATCACAATGATGAAATCATCCTGGGCTGACAGAAAGCTGAAGTCTACGTCTGTGAAATGCAAATGCACAAGACCACAGTCTTGTGACATGAAGAGAGTTTTGTGTTAAGGCTGTACATAAGTAAACCAGGAATCAGAACAAAAACATCCTGTCACCCTCTGGAAGCCAAGCTTTGGTGTGAACTGTATGCCCTCCCCATTTTGCAGCAGAGCCTAACCCAGGGAGAGGAGTGGCAGCTCCTAAGCAATGGGTTGCAAATACCACAGGTGATGAGATGACCCAGTCCTGTCTTCTCTGTACTTGCATGCACACAGAGCATTCCTTTATGTACAGCACCAGCTGTCCACTAACTTCAACAAAACAGAAGAAATTGAGCTAAAAGAAGGAACAGAGAAGTTGAGAAAAGCCCAAGAAGATGCCAGGGCAGCAGCCAGCAGAGCTGGGATGGGCTAATCCCATGGATGGACATTGTCCTTGACAAAGGATATGACACTGCTGATACAATGGCCTTTTGCCCTTTCATATCCCCATGTCAAGACTCAAATCCATTCCTGCTCTTCACACCTACCACATTAACTCCTGTTTACATGTCCCAGTGCAGGTGGGACTGGATCAGTGTCACTAAACCCCTTACAAAGGGGAATAATGCTCACAGGTATCCATCATTTCAGCCTTAGAAGCCAACAGCTGAATTTCACACTATTCTTTTGCACCACAGTGGAGACAGTCACCCAACTTCACCTCCCCAGCACACCAGTGCTCTGTCATCCAAAAAGAGAAAAAAACAAACAGAGCAGGCAGTGCCAGCTCTCTGCTGATGGTGGGAAATTTTCCTTTGCCACAACATTGGTTAATTAGAGAGCTGGAAAGGGCCTGGTGACAGTGCCCTCTTTGTGCTGCCTATTTATTTATTTATTTCCAAGTACAGTACCAGCTTTTTGAGAGGCCTCATGTTTTCCCTAGCTCTGAACAAATGCCATCACCCAGCACAATCAGCAGCCTGACAGGAACAAAGGACACCAGCGCTGTTGAGCCTTGAATTGCATCCTGGTGGAAAAGGGGGAGGAGTGGGATAGGAATCCAGGGAGCTCATAACCAGGTGTTGGAAATGCTGCAGGGGTGCCTAGAAGGTGTCTGTGTTTAGTTTAACACCTCACATTGATAGGATAAGGCAGGGAATAAAAGCAAGCAGAGGACTAGGAAGTTTATGGTGGTTGAGACACTGCTGGGCAATCCCCAAGAGCCTGCAGGGAGGAGAGAGAGAGATTTAGAGTGGCTTTTCCTTGGCTCTGTGCAAGTGCAAGACCATGCATACTCCCTGTGGAAAGAGGGGCTGGTAGCTGTCTGGCAAGCTGCAGTGGCCTGAGACAAAGAAGTGTTGGGACAAACAAAGCTCAGACAAGCCCTGGGAAGGCAGATCCACATTCACATTTGCTCTGCTGCTTTGCTGAAATCAGGAAATTCAACTCCTGCTCCTCCCTATGCTCCTTCCAGATTTCTGGTACTGAAGACCTCTATTTACAGAGATGCTGCACTCAGTTTTCCCATGCTCGTCACAGCTACAAGCTGTATTAAGTTACTACAGCTTCCCTTACAGCTCAGTGCATGCTTCAGTTCTCCCTCTGCAGCTGTTGACAACAGCCGTGAGAAAGGCTCCAGCTCTAACTCGAGTTTGCTGGTTTGTGGCAGTTTTCTCAGTGGGTTCTTCTCTACAGTTAGATCATCTGGACACCAAGAAGACACAACTCTCCTTGCCTCCAGGTGCAAAGCTGTACCAAACAGCATCTCAGCTGCAAAACTAGGCATGAATCCCAAGAATCCCAATGCCTGCTACTGTGCCTGGTGCCAGCACACCACCCCCCACCAGCTCCTTCCACAAGCCCCTCTCTCCAGAACAAGGCTCACAGTGCTTCCAGCTAAAACCCTCCTCTGACAGGAGCTGGTTTTCCCTAAAGTAACACCACTTCCTTCCAAGTTGTGGTCATATGTGACTCTGTGCTGATCCAGTGTGTTTTTCAGCTGCCTTGGGAAAAGAAAAGAGTTGTGCTGCCTAAAAACCAGCCGTTTTTCTTTGGCGGAAGGCATTTCAGCATGCTGGCATGGACTGGTAATTGAAATCAGGGTGTGAATCATTCCCAAATGTCCTTCCTTACTTACTGTGGGATCTGTCCAGAGGGAGCACTTTGCACAGTCATGGCAGGGGGCCCCAGGTGACCTAGGGTGTTGGCAGAAGTGGTCATAGCCATTAATGGCAGCCCGGCAGAGGTAGCACATCTGAGCGCCGCAGCGGCAAGACATGCGGTTGCAACCTTCTGATTTAATAAGGCCAGTCCCACACTTGTGGCACTTCCTAATCCGAGCAGCTGTCATTTTCTCTTCTCTGGAACACAAGAGGATGGAGAAGATTTAGCCAAAAGGATGTTTGCTGCTATGCAATCTCAGTGATGCTTTAACACCCTCCCTCCCCAGTGCACCTCTCCCCCTCCTCTTCCCTCCTACGCCATCCCCACGGTCCCACCGCTGTTCCAAGGAGGTCTGGGCTCAGCTCCACTTGGAGTCAACCCATGACAACTCAAGAACAAATTAAGTGAAAGAAAGTCAATCACTGGCTGCATGCTGCAGACCCAATCCTAGTTTCCATGTGAGCCAAAACACTGCAGTGCCAGGCTTTGGCTTGGGAGGAATTTAAGTTGTAAATCGAAGAGCCAAAGGGCACGTGGATGCTTGACTTGGCTGTGGAGAAATACAGCCCAGGAGATATGGTTCAGGAAAAGCAAACCCTTGGCTGTCATCTGCTAGCTAAGTTTATGTTTGCCTGATGCTCTGGCTACAAAGTTGCCACGATCATGTATTTTTTTTCCAACTCTGACTGCTATGCTCCAGATATATATTTTTTTTGGTTAAATTTAAATCAGTAACTGAAAAATAATCACATCTTTCCCCACAGAGACCAGGCTTTCTCTCTTCTCTAAAGATTCCCTACATACTTTTTCCAGAGAGTTGGGTTTTACTCTAACTGAGCACAAGTGGGAATCCAGGACAAAGCACAGTCCCTGTCCCCCAGAGCCATCCTGGCAGTGACACGTGCTCCAGTGCAGAGCCTCAGCTCGTGGTAATACTATTTTGGCACAGAAATGAAAGAAAGCCTCAGTCATTTAATTAAAAGCCTTAAGAATCTAAGTTGTCATCCTAGGGGCCAATTTTCTGACCGCTGGAGATCACATTACAATTTAATTCACAACCTAGAAGTGAAATTTGATGACAGAAGAGTAAAGAGACTGTTTTCATTGAGGGAAGCACAGCTCTCTGGCTGTGGGGAATGATCTTCCTTCAGCAGCCATCTCCACCCAAGTGCTTTAGTGGACCTGTCAAGTCCCCATATGTTTGGGAGATGACAGGGAGGTATTTTTGAGGAGGATCACAGCAGCAAGCCAAGCTACAGCACAGCCCCACAAACAGCTCTGTCAGCATAACCGGAGGAGGAGGGAATGAATGGTGAGGTGAGAACTTCAGCTGCCTTGCAGCTACCCAGAGCTTCCACACACTTCTACCTGGTGTGACCTGCACCTAGGCATTTGGATATACACTAAGAATAGAGACCAAAAAAAAAAAGCCCCAGTATGAAACTGCCTTTCCTCTGAGCTGCAGCTGCTCTTCCCTTTGCTACTCAACAGGATGCTGTCACTGCAGATTCTTCTTTTTTTGTTTTTTTGGAAACTGTGAGCAAGGCAGGAAGTTTGGCCTGAACTCCAGCTGTGCTTCCCTTTCCTTATGCAGAGCTTCAAAAGGAAGCTTTTATTGTATCAGGCAGTTAAGACTCATCTAGCCATGGCAGCATTCTGCTCAAGGTTTTGAAACTGCTATTTTTTTCCGTATGAGGGCCATGGCAACTCATTCCTCTTCCCTCTCACCTCTTTTTCCTACAGGGAAAGGAGTGGCAGAGAAAAAAAAAGTCCTATCAAATCTGTGAGGATTTTGTTTTGAATTAGGGACTGTGGGATGAGCAAGCAACAGTCATTCAGCCTCACAGTGGTGGAGCTTTTCCAGCCTCTCCTCATGCCAGACAGACTAAAACTGAGAGGAAAGGATTGGGCAATGTGGGCAAATCCCACTTGACTGCACCAGACAGGCAGCATCATGGATGAACCTTCCCTCATTTCCTAAAGGCAGAGGATTTTGTCATTTACTGTAGCTATGAAAGACATCAAACTTCTAAAGATTTTTGGGCAACATGTAGGATTTACACCTATATTTCAAGATGTGACTCCTTTCTGTAACAGTTCTACAAAGAGAAACAAGCTTCTGTAAGGAAACATATCGCCTCCCTCCCACAAAGCAGTAGCTGAGCAAACAGGTTATCATCTCCACTCTGGATTTTCAAAGGGTAATAATGACTTCTAGTGACTCAATACACTACTTTGCCTCTGTTCAACACCTCCCTTCTCCCCTCCAAGCAATGCTAATGGGGGTTTCTCACCTCAGAGAAGGACCAGGTGCCAGCCTGTAAGACACCAGGCTAGCCAGAGGAACAGGCTGGTCTGGTGACAACTCTCCCACGTTCTCCAATTACCAAGCTGGATCTGCTGCCAAGTATCTTTCACAGAAAGAAATCCCATCCTGGGAGCCTTCTGACCCCTCAACACTGACAGCCCTAAAGCCTCTCTGATGAAACAGTGACACAAAGCAGAACTTTGGGGCTTTTGTTAGTCACAAGAACAGAGGGATTTCTCACCTCCTCCACACCAGAGTGTATTACCTAGTTTATTGCTATTATCAGTTCATCCACCTCTCTCTTTTTTTTTTGCCAGGTTGTGGAGTCTACTTACATGGATGTCCTGTATTTAATGTCATCCTTCTCAGCCAGCTGCTCACAAGTGAGGTTCATGTGCTCCTTCCACAGCCCCTGGCACTTCCGACATGTTTCCTGAGAAGGATAAGAAGCATTAAAGGAAGAGAAGACCCAGCACACCACTAACAGCACTAAGAACTGGAAAAATGCTTATTTCTTCCCCCACCACATTGAGGATGGGGCTGGCAGTATCATACAGAGGTCTGCAGGTCTGTCCTCCACCAGAGATCAGAGTGAATCCATCAAATCATGGGAGTTGAGGGTTTTTTTTCCAAGGGACAAGAACCTAGGTACAAAAATGAGTCTATAAATAAATCCTAGTTCACCTAAAACTCATGGAAGAGCAACCGGTTACTTCCCTGAGGAGACTGCAGAGAGGAAAATGTGATGCTAAAAGGACATCAAGCTCACTTGTTTCCTGTCCAAAATCCTTTGACCTTCACATAAAGGCCTTCTAGTTCATCAGGTGACAGAAACCTTGCAGCTCCATCAAAAACTGCTTCACCATGCACACAAGCAAATCCACATTATGCTCTGTAAAACCTCACAAAATAAAGCAGCTTAAGCCAAGAGCTTAAAAAGGCAGGATGTGGACAAATATCCATAAAACAATGGTGAAATATGAACCAATATTTATGAATTTAACCAGAACAGCTGAACTAAGCTTAGAGCAAGTGACTGAACTCTCCTGTTCTTGTAAACTCTGCAGCAACAAGGCTCTAATCTAGGATTGGTAAAGCTGTGCAGAGCAGGAGAGCTGTGGAGGCACTACTGGCAAGGGAACTTGGACTAACACTAGGGAAAGAGTGGATTTTTTTGGTTGGCTAGCCAAAGAAAACATCATTTTGTTTTGGGTAAAACAAGAGATTTTTCCTTTAATTTGAGGAAGATTAAAAAACATCCAGATCAAACTTGGAAAAAGTACATGTTGCACAATCCAACTGTTTCATCTTCAAGATGGCTAGGGTTCAGGCTTTCTCCAACTTTCTCTCCCTGGCAGGAAAAGCCACATAGCTGTGAGGCATCCTCCACAGCAAAGAAGGTCCCAGGAGAACTCTGCCTAGCTCTAGTCCCACTGTGAGCACTAAGTATCTTTCACAGAAAGAAATTCCATCCTGGAGCCTTGTGACCCTTCATCTTCAACATCCCTAGGACCACCCTAATGAAAGATAGTGACATCCAGAAGAACTTCATGGTCTCTGCTAGTCACAAGAACAGCAGGGTCAGACTGTAGAGACAGACCTTATTTGACTGCATTACCCTCATTTTATTCTAATGAAGAATTTGGACTATTATATGAGGTAGGACAGAAGTAACTGCTTCAAGACAAATGTAGGCAGCAATGCTTTTGATCATGAATCAGACAAACAGGATGAAGGCCAAAGCTTCCAAGGAAGCCAGCCCTAGGAGGGAGGTGCAAAATCTAGACTTGTTTGTATTTGTGCTTGCTGGGAGATGCCTAACAGCTTGTGCTTTCATCTGGAGAATTAAAGGCTCCTCATCCTGCCTGGTGAGCTAGACTGCAGGGGAAGGGCTATAGGAAGAGGAGAGCCAAGTGTGTGACTGTATCCCAAAAGCTCAGCAGAGGATTTTGTGATGGTTCACCTTGCAAATGCACCCGTTGGCAGGCAGGCACTAGTTTTAAGGGGCAGTAAATGCCTTGATTCTGTTGATCCTCATGAATCACTCATCATAGCATGTGTTCTGCTGCTAAAGCTGTTAAAACAGGCCCCATTTTGTATGCATTTGTTGGCAAGCCACATCTGACCATTATCAGCACAGGAGGATCAGACCCAGAGCTGTTCATGTACCTTGATGAGGACTCACCTTCCCCTTTATTCTTGACACCTAGCCACATGCCATTCCAAGATCAAAAGTGCTGTAGGTGTTTTTTTACATATATTAAGGGTTAAAACCAGCCCTTCTCAGAGCCCTGCTACACAGATCCCCTTTCACATGCCAGCAACAGATTTAACAGCTTTTTGCCAGAAGGGTTGGCACAGTCTCCAGCCAGAAGCCTACTATTCCCAATTACTTCACTCCAGGAGCCTCCTTCACTGCTGAATTCGAATCAATGCCCTTCTGAAGCAGATGGGGCTCCTCAGACTTTTGCATCAAGTCATTCCCTTTGCCTTTTGCTACTGCCAGTAGCTGTTCAAAAACAATGCTCTCCCTTGAGCTGAAGCTGCTGTCACTTGCCAAACAGTTGTCTCCTACACTCAAGTGAGGAGAAAGGGAAGAGGCATGGCAATGCAGATTCCCAGATGTGCTGGGCTAGCGTGAGATGGGAGGTATCTGGTTCTCCACACTACTGGGACTGCTGCTCAGTGAGTGCTATTGCAGCTGTGCACACTTCTGGGATCCCTCCCAAGATGGAGTCGGTCCCAAGGAGCTGCAAAGCCACCAAGGCACCTCATGAAGGAGATGTCCCTACGGCTTCCTAATTTTTGAGTGTCACCTGGTGTTGCTTCTGAGTGAGGAATATCCTCTCCAGAACAGAGATAGGGGACAAATGGACAATACATGTGCCATTAGCCATGCAACTTCTCCTCTTGTTCTACCCAAGACAATGGCACATTGTTGGCAGTTACAGGAACTCCTGCTGCACAAAGGCCATGGTTCAGACAAAGGTGACTGCTACAAAGCCATAACTGAGGTCACAGCTCTCACCTGAGAGGAGTGACTTTAATTTTTACTCTTGGTTGAATCCAACCTGCTCAGCTGATGAGGGTTTTACATGTCTCATGTGATGATAATTCTGATCTCTACAACTTCCGCAGAGACTTCTTTTTGCTTTAGGAACAGCTTTTGGCTTGATAAAGAAACATACTCATATCAATTAGGCTAAACACACAGCAGCTCAGCTCATTTTTTGCTACCAGCCTAGATTATTTCTATCTTGAGAGCAGCACTTGGCAGTAAGACTGGCTACTGCAATACAAGGCAGCACCTAAACCCACACAAAGAGATAATGAGCCCTTCCCAGCCCTGAAATCTTCTACTCCAACTGTAGCAGCCAAAAAGCAAGTCAATCCACCAAAATAAAGACCCTGCCCAACTTCTTCAGCACCTTGTCCATTACCAAACCCTGGCCAAGTACTCACAAAGTATCTGATGTAGGAAAGCACCTTTTGGTTTAGCTTTAACAGCACTTCAGCTAAATCCATCATTCTGGATGGTGTGAATTCCATGTGTTTCTCCTGACTTTTCCTAGCCCACTCCTCAGGCAGGTACAGCTAACAGCTCACTCTTTTGGCACAAGAGTTGGCCTGTTTGCAGGAGCCTTGGCATTAGCAAACTGCTCCAAACCAGACACGGATACAGGAGATTAAGTATCTGCTGCCTGTTACATCTGCCCCTGCTTGGCAGGCAGCCTGGGACAGTCCATTAACGCTCCGGGCCGGGCCGGTGGAGAGGAGGATGTGATGGAGAGGGTGTTTAATCACACACTGTAATCTCCTCACTGTACATCTGTTAGAGGTAGTGGCTCCGTTTCCTCTCGCTGGCAGCCAGGAAGCAGCCGGGATTAACACAAACATGTTTGGGTTCAGGAGGATCCTTTGTTCCCAGGGTCAGTGGTGCAGATCTGCAGCTTGCTGTGCTCAGGGCCAGCCTGGCTAAGGGCAGCCAGTTTGCTTTTAAGCGTGGCTATCACAATCTTTAAACGTCCTTGTTAATTGTCCCACCACCTAATGAAGGTAGAAGGGAGTGTTTCATGCAAAGCTACCACCTTTCTTTTCCTCAGCACTTCTCCTGGCACTTCCAATGGATGCCACAGTTTTAAAACACAGCCTAAACATTTTTCACTCTGCTATCTACTAAAAAAAAACCTCTCCAAGGTCCAGCCCACTTATCAGAGAGGAGAAAAAAAACCCTCAAGTCATCAACTTCTCCCTGCCAATCTCCACGTCCTTTTGGCTACAGTCGGGCTGGCAACATAGATGCACCAGCTTTCCTGGTTCCAACCCAAACAAATGCCACATGGACAAAAACATCAGATGGTACACAGAGATCAGGGAGCGACTGCCCACGGCATTCCTGCGTGCCCCTTTCTACCGTAGGAGTTCACACAAAGCCATTTACTGACTGAGCAAAAGGGAGGGAAGGGGGAAAGCTCAGCTTCAACAACAGCAGGCCCTAGACTGGGCTGTCATTGCTGCCCTCCAGCTCTCAGCAGTGGCTCTGAGCTGAGTCCAGTCCTTGCCTTAGCTCTCCATATGCTAGCTAATTAAATCCTTTTGCTGCTGTCTTGCAGCTCCCTGTGTCCCCCAGGAAGGGCGAGTCCCATATTCCAGCAGTCTCTGCACCCATGGGAATGTTTACTGCTATACTCCCTGCTAGGAGCAAGAGAGGGAGGTACAATATCCTTGGATGCTCACTGGGATGGAGCCTCAGTGATTGATTCTCTGCTTCTTCCTGTTTTTAGACACACATCAGTGCAGGCTAAGCTCAAACAGGCCAAGTTTTACCCAAAAGCAGATGTGAATGCAATAGTCTTAGAATAGCACCTCAGGGCCAGTCCATAGTGTGCTGGTTTAATTAAAGGGCTGCAATTCCCAACCAGACCAGTTAATGGGGAAACAAAGAACCACACAGCCTTCGTCCTCACAAAGTCTCTAGTGTCCATAAAGCTGCACTGACCTTAACTAAAAATGGATGCAGAAGTAGCTAAATGAATACAACCTTTAAGCATGGATAAGCTCTTTCGAGCAAACTCCTTTCAGGCTGTTTCTGGGATTTCCTATATGTTAAGCTGGGATAAAGAGTCTTTAATCCAGGCCTAGACAATCCATTTCGGTAAGAGACCCCTCTTTAGAGATGTACAAACACCCAGCACAGGCAAGTGGGACCCCAGTTTCACAGGCACTCCACTGCCCAGCACAGAGAGCTCTCCTTTTAGCACAAACTGCTGCGGCAGCTCGCCGGTCTCAGAGCCACCAGCATCACCACATGCAACAGATGAGATGGGCAGCAGGAGCCAACCTTAAAGCCACAAAATCCACACAGCATGGAGAAATGAATGCCATGCCTCTGATGGATGAGGCAGCAAGGAACAAGGGGTTAGGGAGATGTGGGTGCTGAGTCCCTGAACAAGGCTGTTCCCCAAGCTGTGCTGCTGCTGAGCAGTCGCTGACCGTGCCACAGCTCCAGGCTCTGGGATGAAAAGAAGGCAGTGAGTGGCTAAGAAATCCAGGAAAAGCTGAAGTCTCCTCTCCTTAGCATGGCCATGATATATTCTGGGAGGGGTTGCAAGGAGAAATAAAGCAAAGGCACAAGCCTTGGACTAGGCTGTAAGAATATGCCAGGGTGTAAACACAGAGAGACCTATGAGTGATGTAGAGTTGAAAGCTGGATAAGGAAAATATACATTTATATCCAACACGTACCAGGAGGGTTGCTTAAAGCTTTTAGGGCCATGTATTAACTCCATTACCAAAACCAACAACCCCAAGTACTGCCTCCTCTTTTGCATGTTCTTGTTCAATTGAGCATATTTTGCTCCCTTCCCATCTTCAAGACATCAGAGCTATGCAATGGCCTTTTGCTTCCAGGAACACACCAACAGACCAGTTCCTACAGAGCTTTGGGTCGTTTGTGTGGAACCAGAAACACGTGGTAGCTCCCACCCCATCTTGCCTAAGTCTGCAGGACTATCTCACATCTGTAATTCAGAAGTTCCTTAAATACATACCCCAAACCAAAGCAAGCTTTTCTCCTCCCCAAGGCTGACTTTAAAAGGCCAGATCAGCTGGTGGTTTGGGTGAAGTAGTTATGAGACCTACAGAGCAAAAATATCTGCAGCTTCAAGCAAGAGGTGCTGCTCAGCACCAACATCAGGGCTGGTCAGAAGTGGGAACTGTGCTAGCATGAGAAATTGCTTGCTGATCTCATGCTCACTTACTTTAAGTGGAGCAAGAGAAACAGCTCTTTCACTGAGAAGGGTCATGCTTCTATTTGAACTTGTACAAAACTTCAAAGAATTTCATTATTTGGGTGGTTTTGAATGAAGTAGTTTTGTTTCCAAGCTGCTTGCTCTCAAGCTCCAGAGGCATAAGGAATATATCAAAAGCTGCCGGAAGCAGGTTGGCTGTGTAAAGGAGCACTGGAGTATTTGCATCACACATTCATCATACCAGGATCCTTTCTCCTAAACTGGGAAACAAGGGTTTTTCTTAAGGATAAGATTTCCTTTTGAAATAACACTTTTCAGAAGCTGAGCAGACTGATGTTGGCACAGTGTCTCTCCAGCTCAGCACACTAGGAAGTTTGGGTATAGCCAAGGTGGATTTGTTCTGTGACCCACCCAGAGGTGGGCACCCACTGGCCTGAGCCCAGCCTGCAGTGCAGGTAGAGGAAACCACTGCTTGGTCACTTTATAAAGGCAGGATAAATATAGTCTGTGACCTCACACTGAAGATGTTGTTTGAATCAGCATATCTGAGGTCATATTGCTCCCTCTCAGGGCAGAAAGTTAAGAGAAATTCAGTACATGCTACTGGAAAGACATCTATAGCTGTTCACCACAGTCTCTGGATCTGCTGGACTGATTGCAGATAATAGCTATATGCCTTCCTAGCCAACATCAATAATTAAATACCAGCAGACTAGTTCAAAGCACTCAGCAGCTGACCCTCCTTGCCTCTCCCTCCAGTGCAGATTGCCTTACTCCATTCAGCAGAGGAGATCTAAGAGGTTATCCATTTAATCCTCCACACAGTCTCACACAAAAAGGGATGCTGCTGCTGCTAGCTGGACCTCTAACTGATGCAATCTAGCAGGGCTAAACAACACTGGCAGCAACTGTGGAACTGGTGGAAACAATGGAAACCTTAGGACAGGAACAGATTTAGATTTCAAAGACAAGCAACCTGATTTTTTTCCAGGGTAACTCTGGAAGGTCACTCAAGGGGTTGCAACCAAGGACATCAAGAAGGTTAAGGTGGAACAAAAGGCAGGTATCTTATTCGCTGAGGTGCATTGTAAAACCCAGAGGAGGAACAATTACTGAAGTTAATTTTGAAACTTCCCTCTTACAACACCACAAGATAAACAAATCCCCCTCCTGTCATCTAGCCCCAGACACAAATCCCTGCCAGGGCTTTTGGTAGCAGAAGCTGGAGAGGCAGCCTCCTCCAGACCTGCTCTGTTTTTCTCGTGGTTCTCTCTCCCCCTACTGTCTCCTAGATTTTATTGTGCTATGAAAGGCTTGCACCAGGATCTATCTAGCTTACAGATGTCCTCTCCTCCATCAACAGTTGCATGGTGACCCAGGTTTATAGAACACACCTACAGCCACTTTTTAATGAGCCTGCAACATAGCAATTTTGATGGTAATTCAGCAGCATTAACCACTTCTTTTCCAATTTTGTGCCTTTTTAACTGTGCTTTTTACCTACAGCAGAAATTAACACTCTAGGTGATAACACTGCCAGCAAGGGAAGAGAAAAGGTGAACTGGTAAGTAGCTTTACAGGTACAAACACATGCTCAGAGACTGGGCAAGTACAGTGTGCTTAGCCAGGGAAATTAAACCCAAACGAGGGGAAACCACCAAAGTAAGGTCCTCCTAGCTTTAAACTGGCTATAGTAGAACAGAATTAAACAAAAAAGTGGGGAACTAGCAAGGATAAAGAAAAACAAAAGTAAAGCTATACCTGGCCTCCATGAAATCTCAGAGGTTCAGAGGATTTATTGTTTTAATGTTTAATTGTTTTACTTTTTACCTGCTGCTCCCCATAAGAGCTTTGTGCAGCCAGCCAGAGGACAGCTTTGCAGCCCCTGAACCAAGTCCAAGAACCACAGCAGCTAGCTTTGCAACTACAGAATTTATTGTGATAGTATTTAGGGCAGATAAACTGGAAGTGGCCCCCTGAACTGCTAACCTCCATCTTCCAAACTCACCAGCGTGACACTGAGTCATCTGCAGCTCATTTGCTCTGTTAAAAGGAGCTGGTGGTGAAACCAAAGCCCATAGCCTGTACCAGCAGCCTGCTGAAACCTCCTGGTGAGGAAGAGCACAGCACCAGAACTTAGGAAGTCAAAACCACACAGTGGGATGGAAGAGTTCACACCTGACTGATGCTCCAGTGCAGACATGCACTGGATTTCCTCTCACACCACAAAAGCTATTCAGATCACAGAATCAGACTGGTTTGGGTTGGAAGAGACCTTTTAAGGTCATCTAGTCTAACTCCCCTGCACTCAGCAGGGACATCTTCAACTAGAGCAGGTTGCTCACAGCCTCAAACAAGCTGAGCTGGAATGGTTCCAGGGATTGGACATCTACCACCTCTCTGGGCAACCTGGGACAGAGCTTCACCATCCTCAGTGTAAAAAAAAAATCTCCCTTCTATCTGTCTAAATCTCTCCTCTTTTAGTTTAAAATCATCACCCCTTGTGCTGTCACAACAGGCCCTGCTAAAAAGATTGTCCCCATCTATCTCATAGTTCCCTTTAAGCACTGAAAGGCTGCAGTAAAGCCTCCCTGGAGCCTTCTCTTCTCCAGGCTGAACAACCCCAACTCTCTCAGCCTGTCCTCACAGCAGAGATGTTCTATTGCCCTAGATGCCTGTTCAAACTGATAATACAAAAGATATCAAGCAAATGACTGTGCACCAAAATAAAGCAAAGCACTAAACACTCATCAGGGAAATAGATGTGCTGGTAACTTGCTGATTCCTCTTTCAGATGCCCCAGATGACATTTCCATTCCCTGCCATAAAGTACCCACCAGCCCAGCCAAGCACCAGCTGGGCCTAGGCTTCTGTTTGGTGCACAGGTTGCAAAGAAGCCTCAAACCTGCAATTTGAGGGTGGTTTTCCAAGCCCTGCTAAGGCTGTTTGGCCCCACAACTTTGGTAGCTGCACCATGCTCCCCAGAGCTGCAGGGAACAGAGGGACACAGGGAAGGGGATGCAGAGAGACACTGAGCATAGGCTGCAGTGATCAAAAAGTGTTTCTTACCCAAAGCACACCTAGCAATGAGGGGAAAACTACCAGCTTCAGCCCTTTCCCCTGCAGGTCACTGCACCAGCACCAAGTAGTATTGAACAGGCAGGACCATACCAGCCTTGAGGCTTTGAAATAGCAGAGGGATGTCCAGCACACATCCTGCAAAGCCACCAGCTCCAGTAAGAGGCACAACAGAGGGGATGCATCAATCTGAGGCCACCATGCAGTGTCTGCTTACCCCAGACCAGTCTAATCTTGACCAAAGCTGATCAGCTGCCTTAACTCCTGAGGGATGATGGGCAAGATGCTAACAGTGGTGCTGCAAAACATCCTGCCAAACCAGGGTAATGCAGGATACATTTGTCTTCTAATCAGAAGAGTTGTTTAATCTGTAATTTAATTTTCATTTGAGTCATATAATCCCTTTCAATTCACCTTTCTTTTGCTGTAATCACAGAAAAAAGTGGGGGGCTTGGAAACATTTTGCAATAAGAGGAAGGTATGGTTGGATGTGATTTTAAAGGTCTTTTCCAACCTAAACCATTCTACAATGCTCTGACAAGCATCTCAGAGCTGCAGACATTGAAGCTAAACAGAGTTAGCAATTCCAAGGGGAGCCTCCCCACCTGCCCCAGCTCTGAAATAAAAGCTGGTAATGCAGCAAGACAGGCTTGCTTCTGCACAATCACTTGAGGCAGGGCAAGAGGCAGGGGAAAGGAGATGGAAAACAACACCTTGAATCCTGAAACATTTGTAAGGCAGGTCCCAGTGCTGCATAGAAGACAGCAGTGAGATGGGAAGAGAGCAGAGCACTGCAACCCTCAGTGTTGTGAAATCCCAGAGCAAGCAGTTCCCTTTCTGGTACACTGACAAACACTGATCAGAAAGACCAGTTCAGTTCCCCTCTTCTCCCCCCCTGCTTCAGCAGAGCACAGGTTTAATGAAGCTCACTGTTCAACCATTTGCATGGCATGACTTGCCTACAAAGTAGAGATGTTACACACTGGTTTTCTGTAAAAGCAAGCTAAAAAAAAACCAACCCAAAAAGCACAAGCCATCTTAACTCCAGGGATTCTTCTGAGACCCAGCACTCATTCCCAAGGAGTAACAGTCATTTCTGCCATGACCCAACCACAATGGCAAAGCAAACCAGAGTATTTCATGTCATATTGCTGACCAGTTTAGTTCTGAGGGGAGAATCCTGGCTGGTTCAGGAGAAAGAAAGTCATCCTATCATCCCATGCCACTGATAATGCTGCTCCTGTTGCAATATGGAGGTCCTTTACCACACACAGATCATCTCCTTCCTTTGACCTGCAAGTCCAGAGTGCTTTGGTATGGTTGAATGTAGGTGAGGATCAAGACTGGTGCTTTGGGGGTTACCTTATCAAAAGGTGAATAATTAAGTTATGCTGCACACACTGTTCCTCCAAAGACTTAAATATAATACTCTCAGAGGGGTACAAACCACAGACAAAAATGCAGAGTGTGGGATACCCAAAGATTAAATCAACAGTTTTGGCAGCACAAGTGAAGTATTTAGAAATAGGGCTGATTTCAGACATTTCCCCAGTCCCAGAGCAGCTTACAGATCCTGTTCTCATTTTCCCCAAGATCTTTACTCCAAAGACTAGGAGAGGAAGGAAAAAACCCAGCGTGATCACAAACACACCATCGTGAAACTGGAGTCGAAGAATATGCGGATGCTACTGAAATCCATTTCCAAACTGCTTCCCCAACATCTGGAGAAGCAGTCAGCTCCTCTTGATCAGTTAGCAACCTTGAGGAAGAGGCTTCCCAGGTCAGCAAACCCCACAGCCCTACCTACAGTCAACCATCAAGGAACAGAGACCTTCAAAACCCCTTTCTCCACAAGAGAAGGCCCAACTGTACACCTGCAATTGGAATTGATGATCCAGTGAGGGGTGGCTGGAATGAAACACAAACTCCACACCACTGAGATGGTTGTATGAAGCCACATCCACTGTTTTGCTTCAAATTCCCAACTCAATTCCCTACTTGCACCTTGAACAAGTTGCACCAGGGTAAGTAAGAATGGTTTTCAGCTGCCTGCCAGAAAAGAGCAGAGAAGTCTGGAAATGAACTATTTTTGTTCAGGTCAGCAGCTCCTGGAAGCAAAAGAGGCTCATGGACAGTCCCAGCAACATCACAACAGATTTTCCCAACCAGTTACTCCTAATTTCAGAGCTCAAGTATTGACTAAGAACTGAAATTAAAATGGCAGCCAACAGGTTTTACAGGGCAGAAACATGAGCTGCAGCCACATAAAAATCCAGCAGTTTAAACCACTGCCAAATGAGCCATTTCCATTAACATCCTGAAACAGGATACCAAGCACTTTGTAGCAAGAAACAGAAGAATCACTTTATTAGAAAAATACTTTTAAGGTTCAAATTCATCAAACCATTTGCAATTTGTAAAAGCCATAATTGGCTGCTTAAGTTGGCTTCTGGCTTACCAATACCATCAGCAATTACCACCCAGAGAGACATTACCTGTTCTCAGCTAATGAGTGAAGCCAGTGCCAAGTGTCAGGCATAAAGACCACATTAACTGCTGTGGAAAATGACCCTTTAGGATCCAGGGAGAAAACTAGTCTGAGATATCCATAAGAGGCCAAGACATTTCACTAGCATGAAGGACTGAAGGTGACTGTCAAGAAGAAGTGGGTATTATCCTCCTGCACTTATCTAGATTCAATCAGAGTTATCTAGACTTTATCAGACTATCTGAAAATCTGGGTTTGGACCAGATCAACTGCCCCCCCCTCAAAATAAAGGAGTCACAATTCCTCATTGATGTCTTAAGCAACAGGGCTGGAAAGCTAAGGCACCCCTAGAGCAAACAAAAGCAGCACCTCGGGGTAGATGTAGTAACTTGGTTTATTTTAGCTTAGAATTTACTGTGTTGCAAATGACATCTCCACCCATTCAGAGCTGGTAAGACCAGTCCCTTCCCCCTGCCTGACTTCTCCCTTCCACTTCTGACCCAGGATTTTATTGCAAAGGGAAACCAGCATTACTGGCCATAAAAGGAAAAGACCTATCTGTCACATTTCTGTGGAGGAGAGTCAACCAGGAGGAACTTCAGCAACTTCCTTAAAACTCTGGAAACATAGACACCACTGCCATCCCCCTATATGGATTAAAGGGTTCTGCTTCCAGAATGCATGCACATAGGCAATGACACCAGACTGGAGGAGCACAGAGCTCTTGTTTTAAAGGAAGACAAAAGGGAAGGGAAACAAAAAAACCAAACAAGGGAGGCAAACAGAGTCAGGCAGTATTCAAGGAGCTCTGCCCTGGGCTCTGTGAGGGCACTGCAGATGCATGAGGCACTGTGGTACCAGGTGACCCAATACACTCCATTCCACACAACTCTACTTACGCATCTGCTGCAAAAATGATGCTTAACAAGCTGAGAATTTCATTCCAATCAGGAATGTGTCTGGCTTTTTAGTTAGGGCATGTTTATGTTTGCTTAAACTCCTACGTTTCTTCCATCAGATATTCTGAATTCCTGGGCTTAAATGCAGATGTGTTCAATCCAAAAAGAAGTGGTTTTAGTCAGGAATAGTGACTTTGTTGCTATGCTTTTAAGTCAAAAAAAAGTATTCTCTTACCTTGACACCATTAAACACAGCCCATACTTAAACCCACTGACACAAAGAGGAAGGCCAAGTGACCCTGCACTGACAATCCCTTGTTGGTTGCCCTGAGCACTTCACACCTTGCCTTTCAGATGCATCAAGGAGATGTAAGACAAGAGGAAATGACCTCAAGTTGCACCAGGAGAGGTTTAGGTTGGATAATAGGAAAAATTTCTTCACAGAAAGAGTTGTTAATCATTGGAACAGACTGCCCAGGGAAGTGGTGGAGTCACCATCCCTGGAGGTGTTAAAAAAAACCCATATAGATGTGATATGGCTCCAGAGGTAAAAATGAACCTGAGCTTCAGTTTGTCAAGTCTTATTAAGGGAGATGATGTCTGCACAATAGCATTTGGGGAGAAAAGTCAGTGTAATGCTCATAGGGCACATTGAGGCAGGTAGAATACCTCATTTTACTGTTTTCCAATGCAAAACCCCACAAACTTTTCTTGACATGAGACTGCTTAAAATAACTCATCCTTAAAAAGTCCTGTTATTTTTATACAGTCACAAGGATCACTGGATTGCTTCTAATTACTTCATCCTTCCTTGGAATTTCTATTTTGTGCTCAACAAGACACAACAGGCTGTGACACCAGTGCAATCATCACACATCTTGAATTACAGGCAACTGGGTAAGTTTAGTTTCTCCTTGAGAACAGTTTTGGGAGAATGACAGTCAAAAAACCAGCCTGGCTTACTAAAAGAATCATAGCTGTTAAAAAAAATACTAGAAGCATCTTCTAAACCAGGTATATATTCAGATTAAATCACAAGTTACCAATAATCCAACAGAGCTACCTGTGGTCCTGGGAGTTTGTGTTAAAAAGAGACAAGTGTCTAAGTAGGTGCTAGATAGAAGCAGGAACAGATCTTACACTAGCCAAGCTTGAAAACAAATCCAGTCTCTAACAGGGATTCACAGCAGGATTAGAAATGTTCCACCTAAACAGGATCAACAAGGAGATTCCTAAAAAGCCCCTAGAGCAGGACTAGGTCTGTTGGACTTCACTGTCTTTCCAGTATATACATCCTTATCACTTCTGGCTTCCAGGGGACATTTACTTTCCTCCAGACAGTGGTAAGAGAGAGGAATCTGCTCTAGGCACAAGAGAAATATAAATAGTTGGCCATCTGCACTGTGCCTGAGTGGCAGCTGGAGCTCCACTGTAAGCACACTATCAGCACACAGCCCCTGCTCTCCCAGTATCTCCTCCCATGGTGCAAGTCAGCACTCAGCTATTACTGGAACTCATTACTGCATGTCCAAACATTTGCATGGAAAACTTGCTGGACACTTACTCATAGGATGCCTGGCTCCTGCATGATCTTCTTAATGCTCCCTCAACACCCCAAGGGGAAGAACATTTCCAGAATCAACATCTACAGCTCCATGTTTTTCTAGCCATCCACATCCACGTGAAACTAGAAATCAAACCATATTCCAACTGCTGTTATTTTACACCACTTTTTGATTTTCCTCCTTGGAAAACCATGATGCTTTTATCTGAAGAGTCATCCATTACAGTTTGTATTGTCATGGCAACATATCTCTCCCTCCCTTATCCCAAGCCCCATCCCAGTCTCATTGTGTTCATCACCAGACAGGCAGGCAGCATGCTGCATACAGATGAATGGTGCCTGGTCACAGTGGTCTCAGGTCTCCTCTCCCTGCTGTACTGACACAGCTCCTGGAGCTGGAATAGTGTTGTGACAGGAGAAGGGAAGGAGTCCCTAAGCCACAGTTCTCTACTTATGCAAAGAAATAAGCTTTACTAATACAAGGTGGTTTTGTAGTATGTACAACTATACTGACTAAAATGAAGAGTATAGATTCACAACCACTCTGAGCAGTACAAGAGAAAAAGAATATATTTAGAGCAGGTGTAAGAGGGTTTTTTGCTAAGGTGGCTTGGACATATTGGTTAAGAAAAAGAGGAAGATCACTCCACAAAGGAGCATAGTCAAGAACAGGGCTCTGGAGCCCTCTTATGGCAGCTTGCTCTCAGCTTCTCTGAAGCAAAATCCTGCCTATGCCTCATAGTATCTCTGTGCAGACAAGGCTGCAATGCCACATGCATTAAAAATCCACAGTTCCAGCTACCTGACTGCTCCTGAGGAGGGTGCAAAGTCTGGACAAGCCCCACGTTTAAAGGGGGTGACAAGAGACAGTGAGACCAACCACCTCCAAGGCTAAAGTATTGTTTAGCTCTAGAAACACAGGAAAGGTGCTAAGGAAATTATTAAATCTATACCAGTGCTAACAACTATTCCACAGGGATGTCAGGCTGCCCAGTGCCATGCAGGAAGGCCAAACTTCATAAACTTATTTCATACCAATCCCTTGCTGACTTCTCCAGCCCAGTAAGGTCTGACAGAGCCACAGAGCTCAGTCATTGCTGGCTGAAAAGCTCTACCCAGTAGATGCTCAAGGAGCACACAACTCACTGCTGGGCAGAGCACAGCTCCTGGGCTCTGAAAGGGTTACAGAGATTCAACAGCAGGGACATATTTATGGAGGAAAGATGCTGAGCTGTGCATGTTTCCCAGGCTGGAGATGGTTTTCATTTACCACTTGCGAAGGCTGTGATTATTTGCTGCTGCCTTTTGTTGGAAGCAACTCTTTCAGGCTCCCTTGCTCCCTCTGCTGTCACCGATCTGCAGCTCATTCAGAATAAAACTCAAGTCCAACATTCACTAATCCTGCCGATATTTTCTCCCTCCCTCGCCTTAGACAGAGAGGGTAATATTTGTAAGCATCAGCGATTACCACATCCTTGCCAGACACAAAGCATTCTTTGACTATGGCACGCTAAGGACATTACAGCTATCTCCTGAAGTTTAGAGCTACATCCACAAAGAGCCTTCTCTTTTTTCCAGCTCTTCCCTTTGGAGTCTGCTCTCTGTCTGACTTCAGCTGAATTGCAAAATCTGCCATGCTCTTCACTAAGTCTTCCTCCTCCTCCACAGCTCTCAAGTGCATGGTTCACATGTGTTGACATGCTGCTATTAAAATCTTAGTTTAAACCTTTTTATGAGCATAGGGAATTGAAAACTAGGAGTACCCTCCAGCTGAACTGGAGTCTGGCACCCATCACCTCCCCAATCCTCTGGGGAGGAAGCTATACTTTGCTAGTCCTCTTGTACCTCATTAGTCCTCTTGTGTCACTCCCTGATCTCCAAAAACCTGCACAGCCTCACAGATAAAAAGGAACCACGACTATCACCTCCCCACTACTATCACCACCCACTACTGCCTGTAGTAGATGCCACCTTGCTGCATTGCCCTTTTGCTTCTTTCTTCCAGCCTCAAGCTGCTCTTCCTTTGCTTTGCCTTTCTGTTTCTTCTCCTTTATACCCATCACTGTGTTGATGCATGCTACCACTATAGCAATGAGAGGAACTGAGATACTAGTTCATGCCCCTCATCTTCTATTGGGGAGCTGCAGCTGCTCCTCTCCCCATCCCCACCTGGGGGATGCTCCACACTGCCTAACCCCTGCATCCTCACTTAACACTGCAGTGGCATCAGCTGCCCCACACCTCTTCCCCAAGTTGGCACCAGCAGCTTACCCAGCCTGGCAGAATCCCTTCTCAGTAAGATTTCCAAGCTCTCCTTGGAAAGCACCTACCTCTCACTTCACATTCCCAGATTAATATGTACCTTAAAGGGAACCATAAATATTTGCCTGGATTTTCTGTTAATCTTGCTATGACATAGCTATTAGGATTCCTGGAGTGCAGGTTGATAAGCAATAGGGTTGGAATGCTGGAGTGTTTCAGGAGATGACAGTAACATTTCACTGAGTTTTAGTGTTGCAGATGCCTTGGTGACCTGCACTAATCCACTTGAAAAATTACTATGAGAGAATAAAGTCTTAAAATATGAAGTGGGAGGTGGAGTGCTGCAAAAAGGAGTTTATTTCCAGACCAACCTTTTCTAAGTATATGCATAAACATCTGCATTCAAAGCTAAGTGGAGAGTCACACAGAGAAGAACCCAGAGCAGGACCTTCCCACACACCCACACCATGTGCATCAGTTTAGCAGCTAGAGAACTCAAGGAACCTAGTTTATAGCATAACCTTTCTCTCTATATATGTACAGAAATGACTATCCTCAGCCTGGAATAGCAACCTTTTAACAAACCACTGTGCCAAAAGGAAGGCTATTTTGTGGAGTTTTTAGATGAAGTGATCACCTAGAGCCCTTTTCATACAGACCTCTTACTCCTGAATCCCAACATGGTGTTAGTTTTCTCCACCAGAGCCAGTGTGGTGTCACTAGAAGTCCTTCTAGACCTGTGTTGTTTCCAGCATAGGAAGATGGAGAGCAGGTAGGAAGGACTTTACAGAGAGAGCAGGCATGCTGTTCTCTGTGGGCTGAGGACTTTCTGCACCATTGGTGGTACTTTGACCGATGACTCTTTAGACACTTTTCTTCTTTTGAGTTTGTCCCATGGCCTTTAAGTCACACATGTTCCAAGGTTGTCTCTCCCCTAGCAGTGCTAATTAACACAGCACACAATCCCCAGGAGAGCATTACCTACTGAAGCCAGCCTACCACTTCTCACAGTGCTTCATCTCCCTGGCTGTCAGCCAGCCATGCCTGTTCACACCTAGTCTGGCTCAGCCTGGACAATCTAGCTGAAGCACAGCTGGCTACAGACTGTAATGATGCTAAAGCAATAGACTTCCACTCAGAATGAAGCCAGAAGTGACTATTAAAGTAGAGAGTCCTGTAAAAGCATCTAATCTCTACATCAAAAATTCTATTTGCAACTCAGTCTAAAAATCTCCCTTCCTCCTTCTCCACCAAGATACCCAATTTGATCCAGGCTGACTCAAGGCATGGCTTTTCAACCAGTATTAAAAGTCTCAAAGATAGAGCTATCTTATCACTATCTGTTACATTTCAGAAGTGACATACATCTCTGAAGGTGGTACCTTGACAGACTTACCAAGTGATCTCATAACATTTCTCTTTAGAGTTAGCTTTAAGACCTTACCACAAGGCAGGATTTCTAGACTGCAGAGAATACTTCTAAACTTTTTCTAAGGGTCTTCTAGCTTCCTATCATTTTTTACTAAGAAGCAGAACAAAACATCATTGTCACTAATGCCATAATACTAAGAAAATCAGATCTTTCTCTTACTCTGCACGCCCCAGCATACAAGTCCAAGGACTACATCAGCTTGCCTGCTAACTGCATTGCTTGCTTTCACTTCTCCATGGTAATGTGAGGTACTTCAGAGAAACTGTCCAGTCCAAATTTTAAGGATAGACTCTGTCATCAAGCCCATAGAAAACAGCAAGAAAGCCCAACAATGCTCCAGGCATCAACCAGAGAGGCACTCTGAACACAAAGGAATCTGGAGTAACACAGGCAAACAGAGCAAGGGACTTTTGCATCTTCCTGATGAGGAGTTGTAATGAGTCCATGTGGGAGACAAGTCAGAGGATTTGGGTCTGTTTTGGTACAGCTGTGCAATTGCACAACTCATTACATAGAACAGTCCACCCAGTGCACTGAGTTAAACATCCTTCAGTTTTACAGAGCCAAAGCAGCCAAGCCAGCCTTTCCCCCACACCCAGCAACTCCCCAGTGCCTTTGAGCTCCTTAGGGCTGAAGCTGTTTATCCAGTCTCTTAGGCAATGAAAAAATGAAGAGAAAGGGTGTACACAACAGCAGGAGAGTGTGTGTGTGCAGGCACACAACACACTGACACCAACACTCACTTATGCAGATACTGTCTGGGTGCTGGAGATGACAGATACACATTTCTATTAAAAAAAAAGCTGGAGAACAAGCCTCAATTTCAACAGAACAATAATTGCTCAGTGTCTTAGCCATGGCAACTTGCTACATATAACAGGATGCAGGCGAAGGCTAACACGTCTCTTATTTAGCAGCTACTCCATTCCCATTTAACTTTCAGAGCTCACAGGAGGGAACAGAGAAGCTAATAGCTCCAGCTAATGCACAGCAGCTTTTGGCTGATCAGGTCATCTCATTCCTCACCCTGGCTCTGCTCACAGCTGGACTTGGAAGCTGCCCCTTGCAGCGACACAGATTTGAGCCAACTGCAATCTGAGGCAGCACGTACACTACTACACATCTGGCCAGGCACATTTCTCTCCTGCCAGTCACCTTCCTCTGCTACGAGTTGCCTGCCTTAGGACACAGAAAACAGACTTTACACCACACCTTTTAATTTATCTCCTCATGGAGGAAGGCAATTGCAAGTGGCACAGCAATAAGTAAGAGTTCATATTTCTGACAAGGAACCTGATCCACGTGTTTGGGGAGTACCTGGGGCTTGTAGCTGCTCCTTAGGGGATCACCTGCATTTCTCTGTATGAGCATTGCTTTTCCTTGTTTGCACACTCCAAGCTCATGGAAGTGCTTGGAGCAGGAAAAGGAAAGTAAATTAGATATAAGGCACTGCCTTCCAAAAGTGCAATGCTTGTTATTTTAGATCAGGGGTCAGCTTTGACTAGGTAAAGGGTGCTAGGCTTTTAGAGGACCAGCTCAAAACAGCTGTGCTAAGTCTCCTGTGCAGAATGTGGTTTAGTCTGGCAGATGGAGATGCTAAGTAACACTCATTAATCTGTTATCACTTTCACCCACCCACAAAAATCCCAGTGGTCTGAAGTCATGGTTTTCTGACACAAAGCTAGAAATCTATAGCTTGTACAACAGCTGCAACCAGAATAAAGTTCCAGGAAGAAAAAAAAAATGCTTCATTTAATCACATGGGTAGGTCAGAATTAATTCAAGACAGGAATCTATTACAGCAGGAGATTTGTGTCTGAAAGTAGCTCCCTGCTTATTTGTGGTACAAAACTGGAAAACTTCCCTAATGACTCCTGCAAAGTGCCTGTTCTTCACTCTGCACTCCTGAAACACACCACACAAAGGGTTAAAGCTATAGGATAACAAAATACTCTAAAAAGAAGCTCTTATTAAAAAAAAAATACCCCAGGAAGAACAGCTACAAAACCAACTCTTGCTCACATAACCTCATCTTACCATCCTCTACACCAAACAAAGGAGAAACAAGGACCAAGGCTGAAACAACAACTCAAAAGCCCTGCAGTTGGCAAGCTGTTCTGAGCTGCTTGGTGTTGTGCCTATCTCCATATCTAGGAAAGTTCAGTGCATTCATTCTGGGAGGCCAAGAGAAACTAAATATAGTAGCAGACTACCAGCAAACACACAAACTGGCACAGCTTCCAGCTACCTGAAAGATCCAACCCTCTCTTTGCAGGCCACTCTGATAGCTGCAATCCTTTCCCTTGTTTGGGGACAACATGCCATAAGGAGGCACTTCCAGGTTTTACTTACACGGATAGTGCATACACCAACTTTAGGATGGAAGTAACACCATGGATACTGCCTTCTTGCCCCACTCAGAGGGATCATCTGGCTCTTTCTAATTATTTTCTTTATTAAGCCTGATAGCTGCTTGCAGATAGCATCCTCGTTTCATGTGCCCAGAGCTGAGGCAAGGCCTCGTACAGCAACTGCCTCAACAGAGCAGAGACACCATCCAAGAGCATCTGCTTCGTTTTCACCTCTACCCTTTAAGGGTGGCCCAGCAAGGAGAAAAAAACCCCAACCCCAAACAAGCCAACAAAAAAAACCCACAAACAAACCCCAACAAACCACTTTTGCTGCAGACTAGCTTTGTTGGTTTGTATGAGGCTGGATATTGTGACGAGGCTTTTCAATAGCAAAAAAGCCTTAGGGAGAGAGATGCTCACCTCTAGGCTTCTGAATGGCATCTCTACCACTAACAGCCCATGGATAATGTGTTTTAAGCAGCAACCCTGAAGACAGACCCCAATTTCCACCACGCTTTGAGATCTAGCTTAAAGGCATGCATGTTCCCAACACAAAAAATGAGGTCAAACAGGCTCCTTTTGAAAAAATAAATAGAGCAATAAAGCATTCT
The DNA here is from genome assembly GCA_013396975.1 of Bucco capensis. Lineage (NCBI taxonomy): Eukaryota > Metazoa > Chordata > Aves > Piciformes > Bucconidae > Bucco > Bucco capensis. Next base: position 626,708 of record VWZO01007050.1, read on the forward strand.
TTCAGATTCCCTTCACAGAGAATAAATCACCCAACAAATCTGACCATCTTATCTTGTTGGCAAATGGGATGTTAGAGTGTCCAGCTTTATGGGAAATATGTTGGTTAGTCTGGAGAGCAAACTGACTTTTCATTGTCTGGAAAAATGCTGCTCTTGACTTTTCACAAGATTTGTTTGTTTTAGCAAAAGCCATATGATCTCTAAGCAGTGCCAAGCCTTTGCCTCCTGCCTCCCAAAGCTTTTCCTGGATGCCTTAGGACTTCCTAGCAACCTCGTGGCAGAAACACAATCCATCCCCTTTTAGCAGAAAGGCAACTTGTTTAAAACAAGGTCCCAGCTGCCCTCTTGCCATTCCCCAAATGGGTGCAATGCAGGACCTCAACAAACCCGAGAAGGTGATGAAGCAGGCAGGGCTTTCCCAGCATAGGGAGGCAAAGCCTTCCCCAAACTCTTCTGTTTTCAGCCTCTGTCCCTTCTTAAGTCAAACACTAAGAGCCCCTGCTTTAGGAAAGCAGCCATGGAATGGCCACGGGGTGGTTACAGCAACGTCGCTGGCTGCAGGATCTGAGCAGCAGCTATGCTTGTTCAATATTTTAGCACTGATTTATGACAAGTGTACTTGTGTTTCCATTAGGCATAGCTCTCTCTGTTGACCTCTCAGCTCAGAGAGAGTCAGGCTTGACATTAAACTCCCATCAGCTTGCAGAACCACTGACCTCATCCCCAAAACTCGCAGCGATGTTTTACATCAGCCGGGGCTGATGCATTCCATTAATGCTCCTCAGACTCAGGGAAACATCTGCTCTGTTTACACTGGTAGCAGCATGGAAACCACTTAAGCATCACCTCTGCTCCTCAAGCCCACGGCAGGAGAAGCAGCCACACACAGGCCGGGCTCTGGACCATCCAGCCCCCAGCACAATGACCCAGCCATTAGTTATTTGACAGGGCAGAGGTTGCTTAAACCATCAAGGAGCAGAAGAGGTGTTAGGTAGTAGCAACCAAAGTGGTTTCCCTCAGGCCAGAAGTGCAAGCTTGAGAGAGGTATTTGTGCTGACTCCAGCTGAAGATGATCAGGCTGACTGGAAATCAGAAAGGTTGAAAGAATGCCAGAAAAGAATTACATTATCTTTAATCCCAGTGGTTTTACAGATTCATCTGTTCAGGCAGAGATTCAATGGATGTGGCTGAAAGATGCAGGTTAGAGCTCCCTCGTGGAGAGCACCTCTCTCTGTACTACCCCTGCAAATTATCTATCACTAGGTGCTGGGTGCCAAACCCACCCTTGCACCCCCTCCATCTCCATGGTCAGGGCAGGGGTAATCTACAGGGTGGCTCTTCTCACAGCAATAGGAAAAGACCTGATACCTTCCTGAATGCAAAGTTCATCCAAAACAATCCCCCAGAGGTACCCCAAATACCACCTTACACACCACAGCTTACCAGCAGCCACCAGTTTCTTACTGGGAAAGCCTGATGGCTCTGGAATAGCTGTTCATGGAAGGGCATGCTCATCTGTCAGTACCACAAGCTGGATGGTTATGGCAAGTCTCCACCAGACTGAGGAGATGTTACTACATTATTTTCCCAAGGATTTTTGACAGCTAAGACCTCCAAAAGGCAAAGCCCTAAAACACTTGTTGCTCCTTTTCTTCCAGTGTTAGATGTGCATTAAATTAGCCCCCAATGTCTTCTGTTGCTGCTGGAAGCTTTCTTTTTTCTATTAACCATTTAGTCAAGGCTATAGTTGCTAAGAAGCCCACGAGGACACATAAAAATGTACAGTAGCCTTGGAACACTTGACAGCATCTGTCACAAATAGAGACAGAGCACACCACATCCAGGGACATTCTACAAGGGTTGTAGGTATTATTGTAACAAAGTCAGGAACACAATCAGCTGCTTCTATCACTGAGCATTTTGCTGCATCTGCTGCATTTTAGGGTTTTGCCCTTTTACAGAGCTTTGCCTACAAGCTCAAAAAACAGAGGACCACAAAAGACCTTGATCTCACAGAGGTCTTAGGCACTCAAAGCACTACTCCTGTAAACAAGCATGAAGTCTCCCCCCCAAGAACACCCTTTTAATAACTGCACCCTAACAAAGGCTGGTTTGATTTGGGCTGTGGCATGCAAGCCAGTCACCTTAACCCCACTGATCCTGAATGTGATCACAGGTGTTGGGGTGAGAGAAAGAATAAAACCTGGATTTGCTCTTGATCTTCTGCAGCACATTAGGTATGAGTGACATGATCTGCACAAACACTCCCCTGCTTTTCACCTCATTCCCAGCGTTCAAGGTGGCAGCAGCTCACAGCTTTGTCAATTCCAGCACAAAGCTAAAACACTCACTTGAAGCATTTATCTGCTCCTCTTTCAACCAAAGAGATGAAAAAAAAAATCAGTAAAAGAGGAAAAAGCTGGCACTGAATCAGACAGTTCAAATTGTCCCTTTCCAGTTCCTTAATTCACATGTTAGGGGACAACCACAGCTGGGAATTTCAATCTCTGGAGCAATTAAAGCAAATTAAATTGAAGGAATGAGGCCTTATGCACTCAAAGCTTCATTAACCCTGTCGCCTTTTAATTAACTACGTGCACATCACATTTTGGGCAGAGAAAGCATTTGCTGTGCTGACAATGCTCAGGTTTGAATGGCAAATCAGTACTTGCCTTTTAAAAGAAAATATACTGGGATAGTAAACTCTCCAGCTCCACAATGGTTTTATTAAATACATGGTAGAAATTACTGCCTATCATCAGCCCCCACTTGATGGGAATGTCTGTTCTCCCTCAAACACCCTAAGCACCACTAGCAAAGCTCTGCTGTGGACTCACTTCAAGATAAGAGGCATCCCCACCAACACCAGGGATAAAACCTGAGCCAGGATTTAAGATCCTTACACTTATTATGATCAGTTAGGGAAGTAAAGTTGGCTAGCTACAGCAGGAATAGATTTTTTCAGCCCACGGAGAAGAGATTAGAGTAGCCAACCTCCCTTTTAAATACTGTTCATCCTTACAAAAGGCTCAGGCAGGCACCAGGGGCAGTGTGTGACTAGGGAAGTTGAAAGGATAATCTTTGAAAGGGGATATTGTCAAGTTTGCCCAGCCTAAATATCCAGTTTGGGTCACCATCAGCTTCAGGAGGGAGTCATGCTGCTCATGTGCTGGCCTCTTGGCTTTGTCAAGAACAGAAATGAAGTATGTTACTAGTTTATCTGGATGCATGATTGCCCAGCAGGGACTGTGCACAAATTGCCTTGATGCTTCCTCATATTCACTCAAAAGCAGTGTCACCCAAGAGATGCATGTGCAGGTAGTCATATGTGCTGGGACCAGCTACATAGAAAGGGAAGAAACACACAGTCTCCAAGAGATCACAGAATCCCAGCATGGTGGAGATTGGAAGGGATCATCTAGTCCAATCCCCCTCCTAAAGCAGAGTCACCCAGAGCAGATTACCCAGGATGACATTCAGGAAGGTTTGGAATCTCTCCAGAGAAGGAGACTCCACAATCTCTCTGGGCAGCCTGGGCCAGGGCTCTGGCACCCTCACAGCACAGAGTTTTTCTTCCTGTTCAGATGGAACCTCCTGGGTTCTAGTTTGCGCTCATTGCCCTTTGTCCTATCACTGGGCACCACTGAAAAGTGTCTAGCCCAACCCTCTTGCCCCTGTCCTTTAGATACTGCTCAGTATAGATTAGATCCCCTCTGGGTCTGCTCTAGGCTAACTAGCCCCAAGGCTCTCAGCCTTTCCTTGCAAGAGAAGCTCCAGTCCCCTAATTTCTAAGGAATCTGCCACGTTGAGCCAGCCATCTCACCCAGAGACATGCTCTCATCCCCTCATCACTAGCAAGGAAATTCATACCTCTGGGAGAGATTAGACTTCAGTTTGTCCTTTTTCTTTTAAAGCTTCTTTTTGGGAGATGGACTTCAGCCTTTTGCCAGCACATACTGATCAATTTTGCATTTGTGGCTTATTGCTGACTTATGTATTTTAGCTGTTTTAACTATTTAAATGCACACTATCTCCTCTGAAAGGGATTACCTTCTCTATCTGTCACTTACTACAAGATCTAACATGTCTTACAGTACATGACACTTCCCTTTTCACACTTGCCCCTCTCTTGAGGAGCAAGCACACACAGCAGCACAACCACTCACACAAGGCCTCCAAGGCATGCCAGATTCCCAAGTGGATCCTCTGCCCAATTGAGTGAAGAGGCACAGCTCCATTAACCAGAAACAGGCAGTTCCTTCTGTGCACAACAGCCCAGGAATCACAGGTTAATTGCCACATCCCTAAAATAATGTTCTCCTTCTGATTTCACAGCAGCCATATTCTCTTCATACATGGAGCATGGAGAGCTGTTTGCTGCAGTAGGATGCCCTTGGTACTACCAAGGACAATTTGAATGCATTGAGTGTGACAAGCTCTGACTGAATGCAAAAATAAACGTGGCCACTTACGCTTCCCTCAGCCTTTGACACCAACAAGGGAAGGAGCTTCCTAACTCAGCACCAGCAACAAAGAGCACATGAATTTTGTGATGCTTGAACTGCTACCAGGCAGAAGATAACATATCATCCATCCCTCTGCTTCTGGAAATTGCAGGTCCATTAACCTTTTTGTATGTGTGAGATGGTCTTCCCATCTGCATGCAGCAAAGAAGCGAGGAGGACACGGGTAGTGAACGTACACAGATTATGCTACAGGGTGAAGGAGGCCATTTCCCAGGCAAACTGCTCATAGAGTTCTGCTGCCCAGCTCTGATGCTATCATTTTGTGATGACAACATTTCCTAACCCAGTTTCTACCTTGCTCCTAACTCTTCTGTTACAATTAGTAATTAGTAGTGTCAGCGTTCTGGCTAAAAAACTACAGTCCCATTAATAATGCAAGAGTAGGAACAGAGAGAGAGGAGAAGAAAGAGGCTTGAAGGTTAAAAGCAATAAGAGAATGCTTTTCGGGGAGCATTGGAAGGGGATGGGGGAGGAAGGGAAGAAATGCTGGCCTACAGAGATTATGAACCAGGTACTTCAAAACAGATCATTCCTTTCAGGCGGAAGTGGCGGGTGAGTCAGTCATGGCTAATTAGGAGATACTATGCAAATAAGAATGACACACAGATTATATTTACTAAATGAGAAGAAAACTTCCCCTTTCCCCTCTAAACCTGCTGCCTCACTACTTTGTGTTCCCATTCCTCTGTTACTCATGTTTCAGAGGTCAATGGTAACCTGGCATCCAACCTGTGACGCACACTGGAGTTTCCTTTCTCCTGAGGAGCTTCTGCAGAGAGACCAGCCTGTACCTGCCCTTCTCCAGCCAAACCTTTAACACCAGTAATCAAGCTGCTCCTGGAGCAGGTAATCCAGCATTTTCCTGTGTTTCCAGGGCCAAGGAATTTTCTCCAGCACAGACAGCAGCTCCCTCAACAGCAATAGCTTCCATCACATAAGGCACACAAGCTTCCTGATCACACTGAATAAAGCTGCTGGAGCTGCAGCCTGGAAATTTTTCTTTTCTTTCTTTTCCTGCTAAGCCCAACAGAGACATAAAATTAATAAAGGAGCCTACAGGTTTGGTGTTGATTCCTCAGCTGTTCCTCTTGCTAAATAAAAGCTGACATGGACAGTGGAAGGACTTAACTGTCTCCTGCATGCCAAGAAAGCTTGTTTGGCTGCTGCCAAAAAGGGAGTATCTTTTAAAGGAGTTAGTGGTTCCTAGTTTTCTTGAGGATTTGCAAGACACATGAGCTAACTTTGAAAGGTCATTTAGCAGAGCTGACCAGCCACACTATTTCTTCTCCTTGTGTTTGACATTCACAGCTTCCTACATGCCAGGCCTCTTATTAGAGGTGATGTATGAAACAAAAAGCACATGGTCTTTCCATTAGCTGAAATCATGCACGTGCCTCTCCCTTGCAATATATATTCCAATATATCAGCTTATCAGTGTTATTATTTAACTGCAGCACAGCTCACTCTGGAATAGTTTTCTGAAGTGACAAAGTCCTCCAGCACAAAGGGCTCAGATGACCACCCAGAAAGGATAAAAAGTGGCAAAGGAGGGGGCGGGGGGGAACCAAAACCAAACTGGAAAGATCAGCTTCAGAACAGCACTGTTTCTTCAGAGAGACCTTTTAAGTATCACTTCCTCTGCAGAGAGGAAGTGAGAGGAGCTAGAGGTTCTCCAGCACAAAGAGCTTCCCCTCCACAACAATGGTAGAAAAGGATGGGTGTTTTTAAGAAGAAATAAAAGGAAAAAAAAAAAAAAAAAGGAAAGCAGGCCAGCCCTGAGCACACTGTGACCAAATTAGGAAACAAACTCTACTGACAGCCTCCAAAATGGACATTGTCTGCAGCAGCCTTGTATTAACTCAGGAAGTCTGATGACTGTGTCATCTGCTGCAATCTGTTTATGTGCAAACAGAAAGGAGAAGCAAAACACCTCCTTGCACTATACATTCCAGGTTAGGCTATCTCAGCTTTCTGGACACAGTCATCAGCTGCCCTGACACAATCCTATTCAAAACCTCCACTGCTGACTCATGGCCCCTCCAAAGATAGCTCTGCCCTGGAAGTGCTGAGGTACAGCAAGAGGAGGTGTATGCTGAGAGTCAAAGGGGTTTAAATACATTTTTTTAAGTGGTTAGCTGTAGCAGATGAAGCTGAGGTTAGAGATCAGTGATTACTATGACAGGAATGTGAGGGGGAGGCAAGAGAGGGAAGATGTAGCTTCTTGAGTAAAGTCAGAACAATGTTTTTAATTTGCCTTGGGAACAGCCTTTTTCCATCCTCTCCAGCCTCCATTTCCACTGCAGCAGTGAAACAATCACCCTGTTCCAATGTTCTGCAAATACAAGGAGCACTGAGCAGAGTTTTAACCTTAACTCACTCCTGCTGCTGTGGGTACCTGTACTGAGCTCCCAAAGCAGTCCCTGGGCAGCTTAGTGGCATCACTACCTGTTGTGAGGACAAACAGGTGACAGAGGCTAAGTTACATCACTGTTTAAAAATCAAACAAATCAAGCAATCTGAGCACTCTGGTCCATTCAGAAATTCAGGGCTTCTCCTTGATCATGTTGCATTACTCCCTCTCTTGTTCCCTGCATGAAATCGGAGAACACATTTCCTCCCTTTCTCTTTCAAAGAGACTTGGAAGGAAAAGGCAAAGCTTGCAGCTCATCTCAGCCTGCAGCAGGTCTCAGCCTCTACTCCAACCCTCAGCACAACTACAGCATTCAGGGTCCATCCAGCCCCAGCAGTTTGGCTACAAGACCACTCTGGTGACTTGCCATGTTCAAGGCAGCCAAGGACCTTTCACAGCCCAGCATCACCTGCCCAGGGTGCTCTGATCCATGGAGTCCATCATCTTATCTCCAAAGACATTATCATTGCACATCTGCACTGCCCACCATGGGTTTGCAGCTGCTCTCAGTAGCTCCTTTGTCTAAAGGGTGGCAAGCTGTGCCCAGGGAAAGAAGGTGAGACTAGACTGCTGAGGCTGAAGTTTCCAGCCTCACATGGAATTGTGTTCAGCTTATGATCTCTGGACCTTTCCTCAGCAAAGGACAAAGTTGTGAAGGGAAAATAGTGCTGCTACCTCTTAGGGACCTGACAAAGAGGTATTCACTGGTCAGTGACCAGTAGCAGAATTGCCTTTTCTCCAAATGAATACTGCTATATAAGGTAGAAAGCAAGCACAGGAGTAAGCTTTGTTGCTTGAAATTGCACTGACTTACATGGTCTATTTTTAAAGGGACTAGTTTGAGTTCTTGCTTTCAGCAGCTTTTTTTTTTCCTCCCCTCTAAGAGACAGATATACCATTTAAACTGACCTCTTTCCTTAGGTCCATTTCCAGGCTGGGCTTTACCCTCTCCTCCTCTGTCAGCCTCATTTATCAAGTGAAGCATTTCCACATACCACTGCATAAATAGACTTGACCTTGTAAAAGCAGCAGCACCTGAGCTCTCACTGATGGAGTCTCTCCACAGCAATGAGCCCAGCACACTCCAAGCCCCTTTCCAAGTAAGATATTCTCAGAGCTCCTACAGCCCCTTCCTACATGTCCTGAGGAAGGGTACCAGGTCTATAGACAAGGCAAGGAGTCCTTTTGGGATGATTTTTGTGCCTTCTCTCTGAAAAAGGACATTTAGGAGCAAGCTACTGCTGGCACCACTCAATTCTTATAACTACTCCTGGCCCAGACTGAGCATACACCAAAAAGCAAGTTACAGGGCAGGAACAACTCATTCCTGGTCCCTGCTTTTCCTAGATGCTCACACTCTCAGCTTGCTCAGGGAGCAAGCATGGCCATGCACTGTCCAGCTTTCACGGAAGCAAGGAGAGCCCCTGGAATTTGGCTTTCCCTTGTTCCACTTGCAGCTCTGCCCAAAAGATAAGTAGCTTGCCCAGCATAAAGCTGCAGAAGAGAAGCTCTCCCAACTCTCAGCACTCCTCAAGCAACTTTGACCCTCCACACCTCGATGGGACAGACCACGTGGGTTCAGCACACACATACTCCTCCTACACGGGACTGGACTTTTAAGGCTTTGCTGCACCAGCAGCACTCTCCTGTTATCTCTGTTCCTTTAGGACTTGGCAATAAAACCTACTGGAGTGTTCTCTGCCGCCTACAATCACCTCAATCCCACCTTCAGCCCTGGCTCCTCCCTCTCGCCCATCCCTTTCGAGGAGCGCTCTGCGGTGCTCCCCGTCCATAGCATCGGCGCTCGGCTGCCTGCAGCACAGAGCACTCGCTGCTGCTGCTGCTGCAGAGGAGTTTCAATGTCCTTTTATGGAAGAAAAATGAAAATGGCCTGCCCAGGCGTGGAGTGCCTGAGAGCTGAGCCGAGCTGACAGACGGAAACTTGCCATTTGTTGTGGGTTTGGCAGTGAGCGAGCGGAGCGTTTCCCATGTGCACCGCTCCTTTAAAAGGGGGGTGGTGAAGGCACTGAGCTGCAGGAGAAAGCAGAGAGCTCCAGAGAGGGAGGTTTCAGGGATGCAGTGTTGAGGAGGTAGATGATAGAGTCATGAGAAGATGGCTTAGAGCATCTTGCTGGCCTGGACAAGGAGGAGACAGACCTCTGGACAAAAGTGTGTGCAGGCAGGAGCGCTCCGTTCACAGAATCATAGGATGTTAGGGATTGGAACGGACCTCTGGAGATCATCTAAGTCCAACCTCCCTGCAAGAGCAGGAGAACCTAGAGCAGGTTGCACAGGATGGTTTGAATATCTCCTGAGATGGAGACTCCATCACCTGCCTGGGCAGCCTGGGCCAGTGCTCCACCACCCTCCAAGAAGTTCCTCCTTATCTTAAAATGGAACTTCCTCTGTGCTAGTTTTTTCCCCATTTCCTCTCACTGGGTACCACAGTAGTCTCCCAGTAAGACCACATCAAGGTCTTTGCATTTCCCTTCCTTCCTCATCCCAACCAATTCTCCTAAGCTGCGTTGACACAGACACAGGAAGATGGGAATTTAAATGGAGGAGTTGGGCCTTGAGGTCACTGCTAGCAGAAAGAAATGACAGGGGTCAGGCATAAATGAGTGCCACCTTTGGCTCTGCTCTCCACTAAAGCTGTAGGGCTAAGCTCTAAGTAACAAATCAAATCCAAATAATCAGACTCAGGGAAAAGCATATAGAGACCAGCAATAAGAACAGCTGAACAGAATGAGATAGGGCCATGGGACCTTCCAAATGTTTGCACTGCTGTCAGGAAGCTGAATGAGACAGAAGCCTTCAACAGCTGGGAAAACACGTTTGCTAAACAAGAGGAATTAAGTAATTCTCCATATGCACATCCTACTCTGAGGCATTTTGGACAAGTTCAATTTCTCCAATCAGAACAACTTTTTTTTTTTCCCCTCCCATGTTGTACACACACCTGGCCAGTGACAAATCTTGATAGAGTTTAAGTGAAAAACCACAGTGTGTCTGAGTTGGGTAGGGCAATGGACATCCATGGAAAGCTATCTCCTCCCAAACAGACCCTTTGCTGCTGGCACCTTGATTACACAAATATTCTCCCTTGCACCCTATAAAACACTTCTAACTGGAGCAGAGGTGCTTGGGGCTGCCCTGTTACCTACCTCTGAACAACTAGCAGCCATGTGCCCATCCCCACAGCACATGTGGAGATGGCAGGAGCTGCAGGACATCCCTTAGCTCCTTCTGTAACTTGGGAGTCTTTGTTGATCATGCAACAACTTATTTCAGTGAGGCCACTCACATCAAGAGGTGCTGCAAACCATGAAACATGACTTAATGCCTGTTAACATCAGTTGGGGATGCAGTGCTAGCACCCTGCTATGAGAAGCCATGTTCAGATGCAGCTTGCTAGGCAGAGCTCTGTGCAAGCTTCAACCTGCCTGGCTTCCAACAGCAAATGAAGGTTAAAAGCAGCTGGGTGCATCTGTTCCTAAGTCACTACCTTGAAATCAATCCTCCTGAGATATTCTAGCAGCTTAAAAAGAAGTCCCCTAAAATACCAAGTCTTAATCCTGCAAATTAAAAGTGCACACAAGGATTGTTGTGGCCAGACAGCCTGAAGATGAAAAGGCACGAATGGATAGAGATTTCATCCACCTGACACAGGCTCATCAATGCTCCTTTTTTCCAGTGTGACACTTCAGTTGCCCAGCAGGCAAACCTACTCCCCAAACACAGCCTCATAAGCAGGGTGCACTAAGGAGCCCCAGAAAAGAAGGGCAGCTGCCAGGACCAAGGACCAAGATGATTTAGCACCAGGCAAACATACACCATCACCTCTTCACCCAGACATCACCTCAGTACAATAAAGTAACACAAAGTTTAAGCTATGCAAAGGAGCTTTTAAAAGAAAAGCCTCAAGTCCCTGCAGTGTGGCCTGGCTATGAAATGAGTGTTGAGGGTTTCAAGCTCTCCAGCACCAGAGGGACATTGCTGCTCCGTGCATGCATTATTTCCATGGCAACAGCAGCTTTCACCTCCCCATCTCTTGGCTGGCTGAAAGCCCTGCAGTGCTTTGTGCTGAGACTGCAAAGAGGGGAAGACCATCTCCCCCCACCCTCAACAATGCGCTGAGGATAGCAGCAAGCAGCTCAGGAACAAAAGCCTTGCCTTGCCCAAACAATATGGGATCATGGGAGGAGGGAAGCAGGGCAGAGAGGATGGACTTCCTTAGCTGGGGGGGAAACAGCACTTTCCCCAGTGTGCAAAAGTGCACCCTCACTTCCTAGTGTTGCACAAGCCAACCAGCAACATGTGCCTTTCCTAGTTTTACCAGAATTGCCAGCTTTGGTTTGCTGTGGCAGAGGACAGGGAAGATAAACAGGCATCATTAGAGAGGAGAAATTCAAGTGCTGCTTCCACACAAGAATCCTTCTGCAGAATAAGATGGAGGTTGCCCATGCAGGCTGGCAAACCCTCCTGTCCTTAGGAAACCTGGCTCCATGCATGGTCAAGCAACCCATTATAGAGCAAAAGCTCAAAATTCAGAGAGGTCTGAATGAAAGCTTTCTCTCTCCAGCACCAGCTCAGACTGCACACACAGAGAATGCAACCATAGGGTGCCTTGGGCAATGTTCTCCCTTGGTTTATTGAACTTTTCCTCCACCCTGCAGTCCGTGATACTGAGATTTAAACCTTGGCCATTGAACTAGGAATCAAACTTCACACCCCACAGCTGGAGCCATGGTGACCCTGGCAGATGGTGCTGGTTCATCTGCATGCTCTTCATGCAGCCTCTCAGGCCCAGAAGGCAACTGGCAGCTCTGCACATTGCTCAGGTAACAATTAGCTGCATTTTAGTCCCTGCAAGGTGCAAATGGCTGGAACTACAGGTGAAATGCCTAAGCAGTGACCTGGATATACCTACATGCTCTTCTTATTGAGCCCAGCATACACATATACAGGCAACACAAAGGCTTCTAGCTGGTTCCCATCACTTACTTCACAATGCATCCATAGCTGGCCCAAATATGAATCAACCTCTCTGCAAGATTTAAAGCAAAGCCTGAGAGTAGCAACATGAACTCTCAAAGCAACATAAAGAATCCAGTTGATGCAGCACAGAAATAAAACAAGTCCACCATCTGATCACCTTCTTTCCACTCTCAATGAGCTTTGAGGTTTCAGGGGAGGCACATTTTGACCTTTTGGTTTGGTGTTTTATTTTTCCCCACCACACTTCCCCCTTTTTTAGGTTCAGCTGTGCAAGTGCAGTCCTTCCAGCTGGAGAGAGACCCCTTCCAGAAGCAGTCATCACCTCGACAGAGGCTGCCAGAGGCACTGCTAGCAAAGCCAACACATCCTCCCCAACCTCTGCAGAGTTCCCTAGATTAGCTTTTTCTTCCCTAAGGGCAATAGTTTCCTGCAAGCAAGAGCAATAACTGAAATTCTTCATTGTGGAGAAAGACAAGATAGCAGGAATATCAAGAACCACTACAGCTGATGCTGCAAGACACCACCACATCCTGCTATCCAAATTCCTCACCCTCCACTTCAAATACTAAAGTCAGCTCGACTTCTAAGAGCAGCACAAAGCTACTCAGCAGATTTTCAGCTAATGAATCAACACAAGCTGTCCAGGAAACCAGAAATCCAGCCCACTGGAATGCTGCAAGCCTAGGGAGGGGGGAGGGGACTGGCAGCATGCTAGGAAGGAAATGAAACAGCAAACCAGAAGGAAAGAAACCTTTCAGCACTGACCTCTCTTACCACAGTTACTGTGCTGCACTGTGCATTTTAAGAAAAAAAAAGGTACTTCAATTCCTTTTGCACACTGACATGTTCATGTTCTTTAAGGCTGAATTTTGTTCTGTGCTGCTGACACACGTACATTTTGAAAACAACTGGGTTTGTGCAAGAACAGTAAGGAAAAAAGTGTATTTAAATGTGAATCAACATTGCCACCTAGTGCCTCACAAACCTTCTTGCTCATGACACTTGGATGATCCATCAGATTGACATTTCTTGCCCAAATGCTAGAGGCAGGTGTGTTAACAAAATTTATCTGGAGATCTGAAATGGAATTGTGCATCTTTCCTAAGCAGCATTCTCCACCCAATAAGTTCAATTTTCACTACAGAATGCAAAGTTCACTGGTGGCAACTTCAGTTTTTCCAGACAACAGAATCTGACTTTCTATTTATTTCTCAAATGGTGGTATCATTTATATATATATTATATATATATATGAGAACCCAAAGCTATAGTAGCTACAAGCACAAGGTTAATGTAATCCAGAGGAATTTCAGTGATCAGCAGAAATCTCTGCTGGGACACAAGCAGTTTCCTGAATATTGCACAAAAATTCACTGTTGTGGCTAAAGTTATGCAAGACATCTTGTAGCTTCAGTGCTAACCACTGATGCTGTACTGCCTCAGCTCACTGGCACCAGATCTAAGCAGGGTTCTGTGTACATTCAGGAGATGGGGAAACACATTTCTGTGCTTCTATTTTTCCCCCAGAACAGATGGTGCAGAAGCAGCAAGTTTTTTCCCTGCTCCATCCCCCACTAGGCCTGATGATTCTCCTGCTATGGCTATTAGCAAACTCTGAGAGAAGCACAAAGCCCTTCTGCCCTTTGAATGGCTCACATTTCACTGAGCTCTTCCAACATGGGTTTTGTCACTTCCAACTGAATCTGTACTCAGGCAATAGCATAAAAGAAAAATGCAGATGCTAATTCTCTGAAGGATAGCATGCAAGGTTGTTTCAGCTCATTCTCCAGAAGTTTCATTAGATAAAGGATTACAATTTGACTTTTTAAATACCCAGCTCCCTGTTCACCTAAAGCATTTCTGTATATGCAAGACAGCAATCTATGGCATCCAGAAGCTTTGTTAGCCATCTTCCAAGGAAAGATGCTTCTATTTGTCTTAGAAGGAAAGGCTGAGAGCAGAGCAGACCCAGAGGGGATCTGCTCAGTGCTGAGCAGTAAAGGGCAGGGGGCAAGAGCATGGAGCCAGATTCTTTTCAGTGATGCCTAGTGATAGGACAAAAGGAACAAACTGGAACCCAGGAGGTTCCATCCGAACATGAGGAAAAGCTTCTTTCCTGTGAGAGTGCCAGAGCACTGGACCAGGCTACCCAAAGATGTGGAGTCTCCTTCTCTGAGAACATTCCAAAACTGCTTGGATGTGATCCTGGGCAACCTGCTCTGGGTGACCCTGCTTTAGGAGGGAGGTTGGACTAGATGAACCTCAGAGTTCCCTTCCAACCTCCATCACTCTGTGATTCTCACAGAGAAAGGAATACTGCTGTCTTTATCAAGAGTGCCCCGAAATCCATCTGTTCAGCCTCACGCTCTTACAGAACATCATTAAGATCCAGCCAATACCTCAGCTGCTGCTCCATGCAGCTATATTACATATTCATTACACATTCCTGCTACCAGGAAGTGGGAGTTGTCCTCCCAGCTCTCCTACCTAACACTCCAAAAGAGAGCAAATGCCAAAGCATCCCTCAATTACCTTTCTGCAGCGGGGATTAGGGCAGCTGAACCGCTTCACATCGCTGTCTAGCAGAGCTGGAAAGTTGCAGAATGGACACCTGCAGCCCAAAATAAGATGCTATTAATGCAGAGTGCCCCAAATACCTTTAGTTGGAAAGCAGATTGAGTCCAACTGTAGTTAATAAGACTGCCAGCCAAATGCATCGCCAGGATGTGCCGACGACTGCCTTTTTGCTCCTATTCCTTCGATCACTTCCCTGTTTGCCATCAAAATATGATATGCTCAGCAATGCTTTGGACTATGTAATTTAGAGGATCAGCACAGAGCTGGCAAGCATGTCTTGGGGGAGACAGGTCTATTGAATTTTAATCTGCTTCTAGTCAAAGGCAGACCAACCTGAATTAAAATCAAAGCGGGGAAGGCAGAAGGCTGAATTTATAATACAGCTCTTTAAAAGCTCCCTATCTCATAGCCAGCACACATTCAAGGTTTCAAGGAACAATTTTCTACCAGAGTAAATGCAGTCTGCTGGACACTCACCTGACAAGCTCATCTGCACAGGCAGCAGCCACCTCCTCCTCAGCTTTCCGCTCATAGTATTTACAGAGGATGTTCTCTGGAAGCACTTTCTCCAGCTCACTGGTGGGGAATGAACATGTGCAACTGCCTTCCATGCAGCTGAGCTCTGACTAGGGTTGGAAGAAAAGAGCTCAGGGTCAGTATGATACTAGCAAAAAGCAAGACTCAGTAGCCAGAACCATTTGCCAAATAAACCAGCACAGAGCCTGGCTTAGAGAGAACAGAGTTTAAGTCAGCAGATGACTGCTAGGGTTTGCTATGGAAAGAACAAGACTAATTAAACTGATCAGGCCTCAAGAACTAGGCACGAAGATGCTGTTGATAGCTGGGATCACACAGCTCACTCACTCCACATCCACTGTGAGGTTCATAACTACTGTATGGTCTCTGCTCAGGAACATCATGTTGCATTGTTGTCAATATGGCCATATAAAACACAGCTGCCAGTTTATGTGTTTACATGAAATACAGATCCCAGAGTAAAAAAACATCCCACAATTTGATCATCATAGAATCCTAGAATGGTTTGGGTTGGAAGGGACCTCTGGAGCTCATCTAGTCCAACCCCCCTGCAGTGGCCAGGGACATCCCCAACTAGAGCAGCTTGCCCAGAGCCCTGGCAAGCCTCACCTTCAATGCCTCCAGGGATGGGAACTCAACCACCTCCCTGGGCAACCTGGGCCAGTGTTCCACCACCCTTGTGGGGAGGAACTTCTTTTTAATGTCCAGTTTAAATCTACTCCTCTCCAATTTAAAACCATTGCCCATCATATCTCAAGGCAAAGGAGCATGCTCACCTCAGAGGAGGTTAATGACTTGGTTATAGCTCAGCTAAGTACCAGGATAATTGTGAGCTAAACTAGAGACTAAGAAGGTTGGTAGTAGCATAGGGGAACCAACTCCCAAATTAAGTTGGGATCATTGTGACATTATGACAGACAAACACTCTTAGTTAGGAGGAGACTGGTCAAGTCAGAGATAAGAGTGTGCTCAGTGCAAATACCATTTGTTTGTGAAGTAGAAAATGAAAACCAGACTAGTGGAAGTTATTGTTGTTACTATGAATGCTGCAGAAAGTTTTCCCAATAAGCCAAGTTGCTAAGCATAGAACACAAAAGATGGTTAGCAAAACAGAAATCCTGTTCTGCAAAGATCCCATTGTCAAGCTGTTGGCTTCACTTGATGATGAGACTGACTTGAATTTCAGGACACAATTCCATTCAAATATTTCCTGGGAAGTGCAGTTACTTCTGATTTAAGCAACAACAGTATGCAAAAAGCAATGTGAGCTCCCAGTAGCAGTTTACCCATTTTCCCAGACAGAAAAAAAAATTCCCAGTTGGGAAAGCCTTACCTTCCCAGAGCCAAAAACTGCCTCCTGAGCATATTTAATTAGGCACTCCTTGCAGAACAAGTGACCATCTGCACATTGAGTTAGCTCTTCAAAGGCAAACTCCCCGTAACAACAGCGACACTCTATCATCTGCCCATCCTGCAGCCACAAACAGACCCATCAGCATCACCAGCAACACAGCAATACTCCAAATTCATCAAGCACTGAAAACTGAGGTTCTAGTTGTAATTTAATATCTGCATGTCCTACTTGACAGGTTCCAAAAAGCTGCAGAACATATGGTGTTTAATAATTTTTAGCTCACAGGCAGAGAAGCATCTTGGATTTGGGAAGCTGCAATCTCAGGGCAGCAGCAGAGAGTACACACTATTCCTAGAGGGAAAAATCAAGCCTCAGATCTGTTGCCCTCCTAAGGAACATTCACCCATCTGCCTGGAGAGACCTTATTTTGGTCTCTTCACTGCAGGGGTGGATTGTTAAAGGAAGTATGCCCACTTCTTCAAAGGTCCAACATCTCCATAGTTCAAAGAGAAATGGGTATTGAAAATGAAAAGGTAATCCACAGCTGCTGAACTGATCTCTAATGTTTCTCTCTTTGTTTAAAGGGAAAGAGTTTGAGTTTCAGGTTTTTAAAGAGGTTTTTCTGCAAATGAGGAAGGTCCTTCCCCTGGCAGAGCTCCAACAACAGCAAATCTGTTTTACCAAGCCATAATGGTGATAGCAAGAGCAAACCTGGTACTGTCCTATTACAATGTTTGTTCTGGCAGTATGAATTCAAGTAACAGCTGACTGAATTACTACAGATCATTACATGCATCAATACTGTCTTGCTGGACTCAGCTCTCATCTACCTTTTTCAAAATCAAGCAGTACACACTGTGCAGGTTTTGCCAGCTCAGCAAAAGCAGCACAGTGCAGCTGCAGCTTCAGGAAAGCTTCATTCCAGAAGCCAAGAGAGTCTGTGAATTAGTAAGTGCAAAGCATAAGCTGAACTTAATGGACCACATTACAGATACTGACCTTCTGATACTGCTCCTCATTCATCTGCAGAGCAAGAAGAAAGTCTGCATGCTGTAAGAGAGAGAGAGATGCTCATCTGTATTTAGAAAATAAAGCAATTTTCCAGCTTCTATACTTTCACATTATCTCAAGACTACAAACCACCATAAAAGGCTCACTGTCTGCTTGCAACATCACTCAGCCCATTCTTCCAATCCATTAAGCTATTTATGATTCAGCTAAAACAGATGGGAGAAAGAGAAGCAAAGGCAGCAAGAACAAAGAACCAAATTCTGTATTATGGAGGGCTCTAGGCTCAGGTTTCCATGGGCAGTGATGATCTCACCCAATGAAGCCCTTCACAGAAAGCCCCAAGCAACATTAGTTTTGTGTTTAAAAGGAGACACTATCCATCTGCCTAAGAGGTGAGGATCTTTAAGAAGCTACTTTAGAAAAGGACTGTGGGTGCAGCAGAGCTGTGAATTTAGCCTTTCCTCAGATTACTAGGGGAAGACAGGTGCTGGAGGATTCTGCTTTGAAACACATGGTCCTCAGCACAGGACAAGACATTCTGGAGACACAGGAAGGCAGAGTGAGTGGACAGACTGCCTTGGACCTGGAAATTATTCAGCACCAACACCAAGTTGCAATTACAAGCCCCTAAAGCAGCAGAGAAGCCTGCTATCCATTAGAGGAAATAATTAATTAGTACAGCTTTTACTACTTTGTAACAAAAACATCCAGAACAGTGTTTGCAAAAAGTAGCAGCTACGTATTTAAGTAAATATTTAAGTAAACTGTGTATGCTGTTTTTTCCTTCAAAAATGAGTTACTTGGGAAGAGTCATCCATGTCAACAGCAGGTAGTCAGTGGGCAGAGGCAGTCAGCTCTTCAATATTTCATTCAGCATTTGAATCTCTCTAAGAGGCAGATTTTCATGTTTAGGGCCAAGACCTCTACAGGAGTGGAAGTCATTTCCATCACAAGATCAAAACAGCTCTTAGCACTCACCTCTGCCATCTCTTTAACTTTCTGCTCATAGAATTCCTGCTCCAGTAGCACTGGTGGGAGAAGAGACAGCTTGTCATAAGACCTCCAGTGCCGCCTCTTATTCTCCAGGAAGAACATGCGCTTCTCGATTTTCACATCCCCTAAAGGAGAGTCAAAGGCACAATGAAAGGAGATGGAGCAAGCAGAACAAAGCTTCAATCCCTCTTCCCCCACACACCACAAGCTGCATAAATTCAGCATCTCAAACAGCACTGTACCAAGCAGAGGTACTACTAATGAAGAATATCTCCAACTTCGGCATGTCAAACAGCACTGTACCAAGCAGAGGTACTAATGAAGAGTATCTCCAACACTAGATAGTGACAGAAACATAGTTGCTTTGGGACCACAGCCCTTTTAAGAACAGTACTTTCTGCTGCAAGCCAGTTCTGCTTACAATAACTATGTGGAGAGCATAAAACACACAGCCTGGTATTTACCTTGCTCAAATTTGAAGTCTATATATGAATACTGATTCATTTCTTTCCTCCTTTTTCTTTTCCCACTGGTTTCAGGAGACAGCTCCTGCCATTTTTTGATAGCATCTGAAAAGGCCTAGAAAACAACACAGAGACTTAAATCCTGTCTGCTCCTGAAGGAAACAGAAGCACATACTTCAAATTGAAGCACAGCACAAACATATGCATGACTGATCCAGAGAGCCAAACACCCTTTTTATAGAGGCAAGTTTGCCTCTTTCCTTTGCTTACCTTGTAGCTTTATGTACTCATAAAGCAATCATTCTATAAACAGAAAATAGTTGCACAACACCTGAATTAACTTTAATACAGCTGACAGCCACTCTGGTGCAACACAGCTGGTTTGGCTTTCTTTTTGTTGTTGTTGGGTCTAGCTTTTATTTTATTTAAAACCAAACGAAGCTCAACACATCAGCACCCCATTTAATAAGTGAAAGAAAAGGAGTTTTTGCTTTAGTTAAGTCCTGGAATAGTAGAGTATTAAGTTCCTCAAGCAAGAGAAGCATATTAGAGGAGTAGATGCAAGTCAAAAGCTTGAAGTTACATTTACATTGTTTATTGACACTTCAAACAAGTGTCTTTGCAGCTGTTGCAGTGAAACTCTTAGGAGGAAGATAGGACTTATTCCACAAGTCATAGTAATAAGAAACAGGACAGTGAGAGTTCTTTTCAATTACATGAAGTCAGTTAACTAGCAGCAGTAAATGTTTTATGACTGAGCTAAATGTCTAGGCTTTATTGGCAATTATAGTGCACTTCAGCAGCGACGTACAGGAACAATTCTCAGTTTAATGCATCACCTACCATCAACCAGCTAGTGTTTCCCCAGTTCTCCTATTAGAGAAAGTAAAAACTTCCTGCAGCATTCTGTCTGCCCAATAAATTTTTGCAAGTCTCTACTAAATGGATTAATACTCTTCAAAAGACAAGGAAGATTATTAAAACTCCTATAACCACATATTAGCAGATGGTATAAGGCTAAAAACATCACACTGCTCTCCACACACACACACACACAAGAGATAACCCTAGGGAAGAAGACTTGAACTGGACAACCTTTCGTGTGATTGCATAGTGTCCCTTGAGTTCATGTAGTGCCCACTTGATGTCTTGGCTGCTCAGCATTTTGAAGTCTGCCATAAGGAGGTCAGCTGCCTGGATAAAGCACCGCTGATCAAGTGGGGCAAGTTTGGAGAAGTCAAAGTAGTCCACTTTAGACACCTAAAGAGAAAATGTGAAAGATCACAGGATATCCCAAGTTGGAAGGGACCCACATGGATTAGGATGCTATGAGACACAGCATCAAAAGCCTTACTCATGTCCAAAAAGATGACATCAACTGGTCTCCCTTAGTCAACTAGATAGGTAATCTTGTCATAAAAGGAAATCAACTTTGTTAAGCATGACTTCCCTTTCATAAACCTCTGCTGCTAGAAATATACCCAAGAACACTCCACACCACCCTTGTAGTGAGCAGGACCTTCTGCAAGACCACTCAAAATTCAGGTTACATAGCATCTAGTTCTGAGCAAACACTGCACGCTGGCAGCCCAGAAGCACAANCACCAGCTCAGAGCACAAAGAGGGTGTGAAGCTTACTGGTCTGTAGGCTTATGCAGGTAACCTGCCCTGAGCTGCACCATCCCACAGCTCTGCTCCTAGCAGGAGCCTCACCCTGTAGGTTAAAGCCACTGTGCCTGGCTGCATGAGACAGTGAGGAGAGGATCCATTTATGTTACTAGAAAGGGTGGAAAATGTTATTGGTTCGAGGTTGAAAGATGCTTCCAAGAGTAGGAAGTTATTCTATTCACCATTTCTCTCTCTCAGGCCACACACAGCTATTTCAGACTCAAAGCAGCTCAGAGAGAATATTTTGTCTAAGGGATATTAAAAAAATAAATAAAATCAAACAAGCTGTAGGGAGATTTGCAGTTAGGAGACTGAAAGGCAATGCCTCACTGCCATGCAAAAGAGACCTGAGGGCCAAGTCTACTTAATGTGACAATGACCATGAAATTCTAGTCTCAGTTATCAAAACAAACACTTCAGAAGGGGTAGCTGAGAGGCAGACAGGGCAGAGGGTCTCACTGAAGACAAAAGAGCTATGCAATAGCAACACAGGCAAGTCTTGGAAGCCTTCTTGCAAGCAACTGGCATGTTAGTGATAGGTATGGTTGGACTTGATGATCTTAGAGGTCTCTTCCAACCTTAGTGATTCTGTGAACTAACTGTTGCTGTTTCGTCATGGCTAGGCTTCACGAATGAAGCTCCAGGGAGGGCTCCATCCCCGCTCTTCATCAGTGCCTTTTCCAAGTGTGCTGATAAAAAGAGGATAGCAGATAGCACCCTCGAGCCTGCACTATGGATTTTTTTTAGGTGAGACACAGCATGCGCAGAGCTGGACCCACCCTTTAGTCCTAAGGTTCATCTGCCAGGGCCTAGCAAGCTTGGATGCTGGCAGCCAAGTCCTTAGGATGGAGGTTTAACCTCTTAGCTGGAAGGCCTTCCAGGGCTAAACGAGCTCCATCTGCCCGGGTTTGGAATCAGAGTTGTCCTTCTCCTAGGATGACTGCCAGAAGGCTAATGAGCTCATCGTACCCATGCAAGGATTATAGGAACATGGGTATCACTCCCCACACTTTCCCATGGGCAATGAGTTTAATGCTCCCTCTGCTGTCGGCACAGTTATGGCACCAGGGGCCACAGGAGACCACAAGGGATTTTCAGACTGTGCCTATCTGTTGCTGTTTAACACCATCTTAAATGCACCCATAGAATCCTAGAATGGTTTGGGTTGGAAGGGACCTCTGGAGGTCATCTAGTCCAACCCCCCTGCAGTGGCCAGGGACATCCCCAACTAGAGCAGCTTGCCCAGAGCCCTGGCAAGCCTCACCTGCAATGCCTCCAGGGATGGGAACTCAACCACCTCCCTGGGCAACCTGTGCCAGTGTTCCACCACCCTCGTGGTGAGGAACTTCTTCCTAATGTCCAGTTTAATCTACTCCTCTCCAATTTAAAACCATTGCCCCTTGTCCTTTCACTGCAGGCCTTTGCAAACAGGCCCTCTGCAGCCTTCTTGGAAGTTCCCTTTAAGTACTGGAAAGTCAAAGGCCTCCTACAAAGGCATGGCTCAACCAAACACTCTACAAATATGCACTAACAGACCCAGGCATCCCAAGGTCCACTTGGGTTGAACAGAATGTATGAGAGGCATGCTGTAGGTAAGGATACTCTCACTTGCCTTTGTTTCATCCTGGCTGGCAAGCAGGCTGCTGCTGGGATTTAAAACCACTCTGCCTTCCTTCTTTGGGTAATCCGGATTTTCCAGAAGAAAGTTACAAAGTCTGAAAAGATAAATCTAGTTACTTCAAGGGTTTGGGAACTCAGGTTCATTCCTCACTTGTCCAAATTTTAGTATCCTAAGGGTAGGCAGGAAAGGGAGGCCTAGAGCAGAGCAAATTTCAAGTAAATAACGTGAATTAACTGAAGAATGCTGCATGATTGGAGAAGGAATAGTCAGTAAATTTGTCTGTTACAAATTACATTTACATATATGAAGCTTGTCTGGGTGAGCTACTCACCAAGCTACATCTCTCCATGTCAGAGGTGAGCATCAGGCTTACTTCCTCACTCACACCCATGGGTAAACCCATGTAAAGTGCTAGCTCCTTTGAGCAGGTGTTAAATCCTCTACTGAGATTAAGTGTACTAACTTTCTGGTACTCTGGAACTCACCTTCTGAAGGCCACACAAAAAAGAACATTCACAGCACTAGCAGCACTCATTGAAATCTAGCTGTCATCTACTCTGGGTAATACAAATGTATCTATGGAAAAAGCAGCACACAAACTCCTACAAACCCTGTGAAAGGTTAATGTCTTCCTCAACAAAAGATTAGAGACTCAAATTTGAATTCAAGCCTCTGGTCTTGATCTACTATCACATTAGAGCAGAGATAGAAACATGTTTCAACACTGCCTACATACAGCATGTACTC
Source organism: Bucco capensis (assembly GCA_013396975.1). Classification (NCBI taxonomy): domain Eukaryota; kingdom Metazoa; phylum Chordata; class Aves; order Piciformes; family Bucconidae; genus Bucco; species Bucco capensis. Next base: position 649,614 of record VWZO01007050.1, read on the forward strand.
TGAACACAGGTTTCATTGTAATAAAACTTGAAATCACACCAGCAGTATCTATCTTCCACTAGAAACTGGTCTAGTGAGAACAGCATTTGGAAAACAACCCCTAAAAATAGCTGAAAAAAGTAGCTGAAAAGATGCATCCTAGCCTGCAAATGCAGCACACCCAAGGTCCTATCACAATCAATCATAGCTGCCAGATAAATTTAGTTTAACTGAATATTGCAGCTCAGAAAAGACTCTGGCAAGTAGCTGCAGAAAACCCCATTGCCAGAGATCCACAAATACCTCAGAAGCACTTTTGAATGGGAAGCTTGCTGTAGGCTATCTGTCTGAATCAGACTCTCACAGCTTATTTATTGTCAAGCAGCACTCAGCAGCTGTGCTAGCTGGGTCAAGCCATATAAGCTGTTCCTCAGTTTCCCCAGCTGTAGAATAATATCCTTCTGAAAGGAGCTGGCACAAGCAATTAACATTTGTAAAACTTCTTGAATGAGAAGGTGCTAGGTTGCAGCAATGCCATAATTGCAGCTAATTTACATTCCTGATGTCAGAAATCAGTTCCTAATTAAGAAATCTGAACTGGCTTGGAGCATTAACCCACTATCAAGGCATGATTACTTTAGCCCTGCTTTCACATTCAAAGCAGAGGCATTTCTTTTGGTTTAATCAGGTATTGACATATTGAGCCAGAAGCTTTTGACTGAGTCTGAATGCTTTTGCACACAAAAGCTGAATAGATGATACCCTGCTAAGAGAAGCTCCCACATCTTATCTTTCACATCACTTGGAAGTTTTTAAGACCATCGTTTTGGAAAACAACAAAATATCTTGGCACTGAGCATTGCCTAGCTCCCAGCCCTTCCCTCCCCACATTTCTGTTTTGTTGGATTAAAAACAGTTACTTCAAGGAGCTCAGACCACTGCAGCTGAAATGCAAGGGGCACAGTCAGAATACATTTGATCTCTTCTGCATGTTGCCATTGGAATGCTGAGGATTTTCAGAGATGTTAACCTCCCAATGGCTGACAATTAGTTAAGTGAGTCCCAGCACATGCACACTTGCAGCACTCTTCATTAAGATCTGCACCCCAGGACACAGCCACTTAAAAGCCTCATCCTTGCCCAAACCCAGCCACCCTTATTTTATTATATTTCAAGCCTGATTCAGCTTGACATATGATGGAGATCAAAGAGACCCTTGCCAGGCAAGCTGACCAGGGCTGTGACCCATTTGTCCTCACACAAAAGCTGCAGTGACAACTCAAAAGATAAGTTTGGTTAAAGGAATAAAAATATGGAGGAGAAATCTTTATCATCCAGTAAGTGGGTAATGCACCACTGAGCAGACACTGTAGAATGGCCTACAGGGAAGCCTGTAAGCACCTTTTCATCTCACTGGGTCTGTGGCACACAATAGGAGAGAAGAGATTTCAGGAGGAAAAAGGGAAGGAACACATTAAGACTGAGGGAAGCTAATACTGGGATTTAATTCCATCAGGCTTGGCTAAATCCCTGCAGGACACAATAAGGAGGTTTTTCACACAATCTGGGAGAGGGGCCTGTAGCCAGATGCCTGATCACACTGAGGAATGGCCCTAGCAGGCTCCTATGCTCCCAATGCAACCATGCACACTGAGGTGCTGGCCACACCACTGCTGTGGGGACAGCACTTCTGAAAGGCAAGAGAGAAGTCACAGCCTGATGCCTTCCAACCCCTAATATTCTGTCATTCTGGAACTTTTCTAACCAAGAAGCCCTGCTTTGGGGACACAACTTCACCACATGGGCAAGGGCAGCAGAACAGGAAATCATGGGATCATCCTTAGTTCCTTGCCAGTTAACTATTTTATGGTCCAATAACTAATTCTAAGTCTCACCCACTTAAACACTGCTTAATTAATGCCCTAGTTAACTAGAAAAGGCATCAGATTCATACAAGATAGAGTGAATACTCTGGCAACCAACACCTATTCTTCATTCTTGTATCACATAATAACTGGTTTCAACTTGTTTGAGATAGCATAACAGCTGCAGAGAGAGAGAGAGAGAGGGGAGAGAGAGCAGACACCTTGCATCAGACACCCATCACAAGTGATTTACTTCAAACCACTCTCCCCTCTGTGCTGCTGGTGCCAGCACATGCAATGCTCTGCTCTTCAGCTGTGCAAGCTTGACCTAAAGAGGCAGGGAGATGATGCAATTACTTACCAATAAGGGTAATGACTTCTTTTAAACTTTTGATTCTAACATGACTCCTAGAGATGGCAAGCATGATCAACTCTAAGAGCTGCTAGCACAGTTGGGAAAAGCAACAGGCCTCGTGCTGGTTTTCTGCTCCTTTTATTCATCTTCTTAGCTCTCATTACTGCTCAGTTTTACCAAAATCAGTTCTTAAACATCTAGCCTCAATCCAGCCCTTAAGTGTGTTTGCTCTAGTTCATCTGCAAAAGGCAATCTGAGAGAACTCAGTAGCCCTGTTGCTTGAGTAAGTAAAGGGGATAAAAGCCAACATGATGACACTAAACAAAGGAGTACAAACCAGGTTAGCTTTACCTGGAAAAAGCTAAAAGCCATTGAAATGAAGAGGTAAGAAACATCTCACAACTCACTTTCTTACCATGTTTTACAGAAGTCATCTCAACACCTTAATCCTAATGCTCATCCTTTAAGAATCCTAGTAATAGTTAAGAGGAAAATACATATATATCTTTTAAATAAGCAAATTATATTAAAAGCAGAGAAGCTGCAGCACAACATCAGAATTAGGTTTTAAGAAAAGCTTGCTCAGAAGGGGAAAAAATTTCTTTGTTCTTTGCCAGGTCTACTCTAGAACAGCATCATCAGCAGGTGGGGAAATAGAAATGTGACTGCAGCAACCCTGGCTCTTAGCTCTGTACTTACACATTTAAGTCATAGCAGTTCTCATTGCTGATTAGCTCTTCAATATATTCTTTCTTCGCATCTGGGAATCTTGCTTCCTACAGTAGGAAAAGCTAAAGGTTACCTAGGCATCAGAGGAGCTTTGTAGCACAACCTAGCAACAGCACCAAAGGCAGATTTATAGGTAATTATCCAGCGAGTTCCTGAGACAAGGTCCAAAAGAGATTTCAAGAGATCATTTATCCCCATGCAGCCTGCATACTGCAAGCTGCTGGCATTTCTTTGCTTCACAGGATGATTGCTGACAGCTCTTCCTCACAACAAGAGCAGGGATAGTGATAGGAATGGCCATGAACTGCTGGCCTAGGATGGAAAGAGGAGAGGCATAGGTATGATCTACAACACAAGAAAAACCAATATTTGCCTTCAGACAGAAGATTAAGGAGCTCCAGACTGTGTGCTGAAGTACAACATTCCAAAGCAAAAGGAAGAAATCCCACAACTTCTATACCCACCCAAAACACCCAAACACAAGAGCAATGAGACCAGAACAGCCAACACACCTTTACTGGCATTCCTCTGGAAGCTCTGCCAGCACTAGCCACATAGCAAAGAGCAACCTTTGCTGCTCTCTCTTGTTGGGTTTCTGTACAGGTATTGCAATTGATTGCACCAGATGATATTTTGCTTTGCAAGACTGGACTGGTCAGGGCTGCCAGGCAATGCAAGAGTATCCACTTACCCATTTCAAAGCAAGTCACTGATCAACAAAGTCTTCCTTGGAAAGAAATGCATTTTGTTGGACTGCTGGTTAAAGGATATTTTCCTCAATCCCACTTTTCCCTAACAGAATCAGATATGGAATGTGGAGGGAAGATTTGGAAGGGACAGGTGTGGTGGTGTAAGATACAGATGCAGTAAAATATGCTTGTTTGCAAAAAAAAAGGCATCAAGAGAGACTCTTCCTTCCTGGCAATCCAGGGGAGGAGTGTGCACCAGAGAGGAAAACATAAGACATGTGAAGCATCACTACATTGGTGGTTTGCTTTCTTTTTTAATGCACACCATCTTGGCCAAGCTGCTGAACATAGAATCCTAGAATGGCCAGGTTGGAAGGGACCCTAAGGATCATCTAGTTCCAACCTCTCCACACTGAGCAGGGATGCCAATCACTAGACTAGGTCACCCAGGGCCACATCCAGCCTGGCCTTGAACACTGCCAGGGATGGAGCAGCCACAACCTCTCCGGGCAACCTGTTCCAGTGTCTAACCACTCTCCAGGTAAAGAACTTCCTCAGGAAGTGCCACAGGTTAAGGAGTACACTTCTTGGTGGTTCAGCTCTTGTAGCTAGTGCCCCTCATACTAAGCTTCACAGGCAGAGCACGTGGAGTTAACATATCCAAGCCTTCATGCTGCTGCTTGGAAATCCACACTGCAAGGGTAGCCACCATGGTGGCCTTAGCATGGTCATGGATCAAGCTACTTTAGGAGAACCAGCTGAAAGCAGCCATGCTTGAATAGGGAGCTTTTGATAGGACTTAGGAAGAAAAGGAAGGTTTACCACCTCTGGAAAAAGGGCCAGGCAACTCAGGAAGAGTACAGAGATCTTGTCAGGTTATACAGAGAGAAAATTAGGAAGGTAAAAGCCCAGCTGGAACTCAACTTCTCTTAGTTTAGAGAAGAGGACGCTGAGGGGGAACCTCATTGCCCTCTACAACTACCTGAAAGGAGGTTGTAGAGAGATGGGGGTTGGCCTCTTCTCCTTAGTAACTAATGACAGAACCAGAGGGAATGGTATGAAGTTGTGACAAGGGGGGTTAGATTGGACATTAGGAAGAAATCCTTCACAGAAAGAGTGGTGAGGCACTGGAACAGCCTTCCCAGGGAGGTGGTTGAGTCACCATCCCTAGAGGTATTTAAGAAAGGAGTAGATGTGGTGCTCCAGGACATGCTCTAGTGGCAGGCATGGAGGTGTGCTTGGGGTTGGTTGTGCTTTGGTTTGGGTGTGGTTTTTTTTGGTTGGTCAGTTGGTTTTTTGGTTGGACTCAGTGATCTTGGAGGTCCTTTCCAACCATGAATGTTCTGTGTTTCTGTGATGGCTCACAGCCTATGTCTCTAAGCTTTCTCTACTCCATCCTCTATCCCTCTGCCACTGTTTAGTGTCTCAGTTTTGCTCATTTAGCTCTCCATCCATTCCTAAATGAGCTCTACAGAGTTGAGTTAGGAATCAGCCAGACAAACCAGCAGAACTAAGAGGGCAGTAACCTTTAAGGGACCAGACCCATGTTATTTCACCTCTCTGTGCCCTGGAGACCCTGCAATCAGTTCTGCTAAATCTCTCTGGCCAAGAGCCCCATCCCAAAGTAATCAGTGCCCTCAAGATTCACATGCTCTCACTGCTGCTGCCACAGCACTGGGGTGCATCTTTCAAACCAAGACAAAAACCAAAACCTGTCTGAAAAGAACATGTACCCTTAAGGCAAACAAAACATGGGAATACTCACTGTCTCTCTGATGAGCAGTGCAGTGAGGTCTTGGTCTTCCCCAGCAGCTCCTTGTTCTGGCACATTACTAGAGCCAAGCTCATGAGAGTCCTGTGCAGGGAATGCTGGACCTGGCTGCTCATTGTCTATTGCTGCCTGCTGACCTGGTTCTTCTGGTGGATGTGCTGGCTGGGGTGAAGCAGGACCTGGAATCCCATCCTGCTGTGGCTCAGGTCGAGGGAAGGCTGGCCCAGGAGCCTCCTCTCCATATGCCTTCAAAGGCCCTGAGTCTGCTTCAGGTTGCCCTTGCTGAGGAGCACAACCATTTGCTACAGCACGTGGCTCACCTTCCAATGGTTGGAAGTATGAGTGATCCAGATGGCTGTTCTCCTGCATCTCCTGCTGGGCGATACCTGCAGCAGCTGTTTCTCTGAGGTATTGCTCTGGCTCCATGTTCTCTCTCTGGGCTTCCACTTTTTCTTCCTGTTGTGGTGGAAGGTCTGCATTCTCCAGGCTAATGGTGTCTCTGTTAACAATAGGCTGTGGACCTTTCTGTCTTGCTGGAAGCAAACTTGGGCCAGCCTCCTGGTTATCTGTAAGTTCAAGCTTGGGGCCATTAAGCTCAGATGGTCCAGGCTGTTGCAAGGCAATGTTCATATTCTCATCCCTGCTTGGTCCAGCACTGCTTTCCACCATGTGATTATACTGGTCTCCCTGACACTGCAGAGTTGAGATCTCACCTTGCACACACATGCTTCTCAAGGGCTCAGTAGCACTTTTAGATCCTCCTTCCCCCATAGTGTTTGCACCCTGCCACTGAGCAGCAGGTCTGATGACATTTGGACGCAGAAGCTTCTGATGCTTTGGAGTCTAAAAAAGAAGACAGATGAGAGTAAGTAGGAGTATGTCATGGAGGAGCTAGTCTGCATGGCAGAATCCTTGCTCCTGATGATCTTTTGCATCTAACCAAATTTCTGATGGGAAACTGATGAACTAAATCTGTTTAGCAAAGTGCTTAATAAGGCATAAAACTGCAACCCACTTATCTTTGTCTCACTGAACTCTCCCCTCAGTTTGCCCCCAGGTGCTAAGAGAACATTTGGCAGAACTGGAGATGCCACAGGACTTTCAGACTGGCGCCATTTCCTGAGTCACCTCAGTCCCCATTTCCCTCCCAGAGAAATAGCCTGGGAAGGAGGAACTAACTGATGGAATGTGTGCATTCTCACCAATTTATTTCAACAGGCAGGAACCAAAACTCGAAACATTTATCTCTGGCCTTGGCCTTGCCTCTGGCAGACAGACTGCTGTATGCCAACAGAGTCTGAATATTCTCTGCTACTGTTTTCAACTAATAAGCAGAAAGGTCAGCTTTGCAACCCATTTTCTCAGTGCCTCTGGTTACTTTAACAGAAAAGTGAATATATTCTTAATACATGAAACTAGACACTTAAAACAATCAGGGTAAGCTAAAGCCTTTGGCCTTCCCTTGTCTGACTGCCTGCACCAGTGGAAAGAGATTTATCAGGTGGGTTGGCTTTGTAAAACTGTAAAAATCTAAGTGTCTGCAATAGCTCAAGAAGAACCCAAACAGCACAGAGGAATATACAGCATCCAAGGGCAAATACAGCATGTTTTGAAAACCTGCTTTCTAAGGAACATCAAGCCCTCTTACAAAGCACTTCACCTTTTCTGGATTTAGATAGATAACTTTGTGGAAGCTAGAGCCTTTGTTAAGTAGAACTTTACACACAATGCAGTCTAACAGCCTAGTTCTCCCCTCCTTTGCCCAAAAGATGATTAAACAATGCCAGCAAAACATTGTCATCTCAACATTCATTTCAGACATCCTAAGTAAATTACTGCAAGCAATTTTGAGACAGGACTCTCAAAGGAATGCAGCAGATATTTGCACAAGGCCATGAATCAAGCAGGGCAAGTAGAAGAATGAAAAATCACCTCTGGCAAGATGACTATATCATCATCGTCCTCTTCCTCACACTGCTGCTCTGCTGGCATTTCCAGCAACATGGGTAATTCTTCATCTGAGGAATCTGATATGGTGATAAGCCCTTCGTCCCTGTGGCTTATCCAGTCTGCAGAAAAGATAAGTTAGCTGTTTGCTAAAGAACTGAAATGACTAGGCACAAGCACTGGAACATCCCAAACTGCAGTCTTCACCTTTACGTTTCAGCAGCAGGGAAGAAGCACTCAAAAGGTCACTGGATTCTCTGCAAGGTACTGTTACAGCCACTCCTACCTCCCCTGGCTCTCTGAGCAGAACACCTGCATGAGCTACAGCTCACCACATGCATGAAACAAGCACGCTGGCACTTAGGCAGAGATTCATCTATCCCAAACTTCAAAAGGGGTCAAGCTGCTGCAAAAATTACTCTGAACAAGCCATGTAGAGAGTGCTTCTGAATTTTTGCAGAGGTGTTCTGAACTTTCAGTATCCCAGGGATGATACATTTTCTTTTATGGATGTGGAATGCATTCTAGAGGAGGGATAATGTTTCCTGTGCCATTTGGCCTCTTTTGGGAACAGGTGACTTTGCAGAAGTACCTTATGCAAGACTGAGATAGGTCTCCTGACTGTGGGTGCAGAAGATAGTCTACTACTAGGTGACAACCTTGTCCCTCAAGGCTTGTCAAGAGTAGAATATAGATGCTACTGAGCACAGCTGCTGGAATTCAGGAGAGACTCTCCAGACAGAAACAGAAGGTTTCTGTACTGCAGAAACAGCACACGATCATGCTTTCCCTATGATTTGACACAACATTTTGGCTTATGCTGTAGCATAAGTATTCATTTATCACCTTTCAGATACACACAAACTATCATTTCCATGCCACTCTTGGAGGAATGGATGCCAATGCCTACAGCCCAGTGAGGTAGGAATGCAGAGCCAGACTCCCCCCTAACAAGGTCCTCACAAGAGTGGAAACACCATAAGCCCCTCAGATCTGCTGAAATACCTCTTGCATGGTGTTCCCAAGAAGTTAGCAATCTGCCTTAAGGCAATACAACGTGAGAAAGGCAAGAGCCAAATATTTTGCATGTCAGCATAAAATGAGAGCATTTTCTGTAGGTGGTTGTGAAGGAAGTGTAACAGAGCAGTGTGTGACATGGCAAAGCAGATCATGAGCAGGTTCACACTGACAGCACTCTTGCAAGTTTAGTATCTATCAATCCTGCTGCTTGTAAGCAGAGCTGTTTGAGAAACAGGAATCAGTCAGTACTCACCTTTCCCTCGGTGATTGCCAAAGTCGTTCAAGTTGATTACTTCTTCATTCCCACCTCTCTCTGCCATTTTAAACAGCTGTACCCAAAAGTGTCAATGCCCAGGCATGGCAGTCAGGCTCTTGGGAGGAACTGCAAGAGAAAAGCCAGGAGAGAGAGAGAATAAGGCCAGACTCAGCAGCATCCTAATTGGGCTTTCCCAACACTAAGCCACTAGATCCTTTTGAGGGTTCACCTGCCTCTCCCAATACTGTATCTCCATGATGGTATTTTTCTGTACCACCTTCTCAGTGTCTAAAGGCAGACATGTTTATGTGACCTTCTGTTCCCACAGCTAAGACTGAAGAGTGCAATCAGACCCAAGAAGCCTCTGGAGAAGACACAAAGATACTTACTACAGCTATGCAACCCCAGAAAGGCAGTAAAGATGTAGTTCTGTCCTGCCAGGACTCAAACCATCCCCATATGTGGATCTTCTGTTTCCAAGAGGTCAAAAATCTGACGCATCAACTCACATAGTGGTGTTTCTGCCACCATCTACTGGTGAGAGGAGCAAAAGCCACTCACCTGAGCTGCCGCAGGGCAGCAGTGTGTAAGGCTGCCTCTCAGATGTGTCAGCTGATGTCATTACACCAATCCCCTATTGCACATGAAGTCAGTCCTGGCAACCCAAGTGTTGTGGAAACACTGGCACCAAGCTGAACAGCCAACAGAATGTGTCAGACCTGGCAGCCTAATTGTTGAGGAGCTGAACTGTGACTTCACTGCTGGAACTGGACACCAGCACCAAACCCTGAATCCCTGTTGTGTGCCACCAACCTGAGGCACTTCAGAGGGATCAGAGATGCTTGGAGCTCACTTCCACAATGTCCATGCTGCTGACACGTCAGAAGGAAGCTCCTCCCCTGGCAGAGCATTAAGTACATGTTTTGTGCCTGCACTGTGAACCAGCACAGGAACAAAGTCCCCATTAAAGAGCACACTTTCTTGCCACCATCTGCTACTTCAAAGAGACTTCTCCGATTTACAACACATTCTCTCCTCAGTGAGGGTTTTGTACAAATTCTACCTGCTCTTAAACCAAAAAGAGAGCACCACAGGCATCAGCTTCCTTCACAGGACTGAGCTTTTGGGACTAAAATTTCCTACCAAGTTTGGAGGAGTGGTTGGCACACCAGAA
>VWZO01007050.1:659498-902071 GCA_013396975.1 Bucco capensis
AGTAAGGGTGCCAGAGCACTGGAACAGGCTGCCCAGGAGGCTGTGGAGTCTCCTTCTCTGGAGACATTCCAGAGCTGCCTGGATGCATTCCTGTGTGACCTCATCTAGGTGATTCTGCTCTGGCAGGGGGCTTGCACCAGATGATCTTTCTAGGTCCCTTCCAACCCCTGACATTGATTCTGTGATTCTACCCTCCCACCCTGTTCTCAGAGAGGCACTCATCACTCATGTTCTCACCACTGCATATAGATAGGTGCTGGAGCTGCAGCTCATTGGCTGGGTCACTGTAAACATACTCGGTGAAAATCTTGATCTTTTTGAGAGGTCATCTACATTACAGTTGTATTTTCCCTGGTCCTCATGAACACCTCATGAACTATCTAGTCCTGTACAGCATTTTCCCATCCTTAGCCCTCTCAGTACTTCAGAAAATAAGATCAATATGCTTCTTGCCATTTAAATGATGGAGAAATGGAAGCATGGAGAGGATGAGTTGGCCAAGGCCGCTGAGCAAGCTAGCAGCAAAGGCTCTTGAGCTCATATACCCATGCCAACCACTTCTGCTTCCCAGTAGGTCTGTCCTACAAAGCACTCCTAGCACCATCCAACAGCCCCTGCATAGCTAGCACCCACCTCATCTCAGCTGCCTTCATGCAGGCTCACACTCAAAGGAAGCTCTTGGCAGGCAAAACCAGCTCAGGATCACTCTGAGACTGGCTGAGATGGAACAAGGACATTCATGAAAGCCACAAATCAGCTTCTGCAGTATCAAGCAGTGTGGACAGAGGCTAGACAGGTGTCTGCTGAGATCTGCTCTGAGCAGAGCTCAGTTGCTTGGATATTTCTCCCCTATACTTGCATGTAATGTGTTAGCAGAGTTGGTACGTGTGAGTGCAAATGCTCAGCACAGGCACCAAAAAAATCTTCTCCCAAACAGCTCAAATGGTGCTTTGTCCAGTGCTAGCTAAATCACCCAAGAACAAGGGATAAACCACAAGACCAACATTAAGATTGTATTGTCTATAAGCAGCTCTGGTTCATGTCGAAAGGAACTTGTACACTTCAACCCTGAGCATCATGAAAGAGGTACAGGAAATCATCTGCAATGAAATTAGGGATAAGAGAATGCCTACCTGCCTGTATAAGATGCACACACATCACCAACAGACTCATGGTGGTTTAAAAGCAGGAATATAATAAATAGCATTAACTGTAATACACAGTCAAGGCAATAAAAAAAAAGCCAAGCCTGGACCAAGCCATCAATGTACCACTTTTCTATTCCAAAACAGACTGCAGCTTAATAAAACACTGCTTTGAGGGTAAAAGGCAAGCTTTCACTGAGAGCTAGCAGTTCATTTTGTTAATACTCAATACAGAGCTCAAGTTTAAACAAGTATCTATAAGCATGGGCCAGTTCCATCTAGTGGCATGAATAAGAAGTTTTATCCATGTTTATAGCATTAGGTTGCCAAGAAAGTGAAGTAACAAGATCAAAGCCACCCTAGGGTCTTGCCCTACATAAACATCATAATAAAAAGCAAGCAAGACAGATAGAAAGAAGCTATCCCACACTACCTCAGTGATTTCTGTGTCTATTTATAGTCAATCAGGCTACTAAGCTCTAACAGGACCATAATTTGTTTTGCAACACAGTCAAGGACAGGATACTAGAACCACTTGAAAAGAAACAGAGCTGGCAGCAGGCAGACAGACACTTTGCAAGCATTGTTTTTTCCTCTTTCACTGCACTACAGCATACCAAACTGGATTTGGGATTTGAATCCCTATACAGTATCTAGGTGACACCAAACCCTCACCATGACTTCAGAGCCACCCCCTGACAGTGCAGTGAAGACCTCTCCACGCTGAAAATGGGCTTCCAACAAATCTCTCCCCCATTTCCCACGTTACTCCACGTATCCACAACTTGGCACATCCAAATTGCTTCACTACACAGGCAACAAAATCCTCCCCATTAAGGTTTTTCCTACAGCACTTGAAAGAAGAACCCAGTAACAGAAGAGCTACTGGTATAACCATTCTCTGAACTGACTAGAGCTCTGACAGCTGAAGTCACACACACTCTCCAACCAAGCTTCTCATACATGCAAAACTACAATCTACAAAGCCAGTGGTCCCAATCACTACCCAGCTGATGGATCAGCTGCTAAGAGGTGAAGCAGGTCTCAGGTGCACACAGAATGCTTACACAAGGATTTCCAAAACCCAGTCAAAATCCCTGCAAACACCACATTACATATTTTTAGCCTATCCCAAAAATAGCAAGCATCTGTACTGTGCATATATTTAAAGTCCTGGTACATGCAGGAGTTTCTGGGCTGCAGTAATTGGAGCAGAACTCAAATCCACTCCTTCTACCTCCCTTTGTGCTGCAATGAGCATCTTCAGACAGTGCTGGAATTTAAAGCAACAGTGGAGGGGAGATCCCTCCCCCTCCTAGACACAGTGTTAATGTTATTTCCTCACCACCACTTCCAGCATTTGAAAGCCTGAACTCCCACATAGCCAGGATAGGACCAGACTCAAAGTGCTCTTTCCTGGCTCTAGCACAAGGCAACAGGACTAGACAGAACACACTGCAGGAAGGCAGGAATCAAAATCCCAACCGAATGGAGAGGGGGGAAATAAAAGAGCAACTTGAAAGAGATGTCAGCAACATCAAATCACTGTGTGTTTTAGCCTCTCCCCCATACTGCAACACCACTGTTGCTCACCTACGTTGACAGAAGAGCATCAACTCCCACTTTCTGCCTGCAGGCAGCAAACGCGTCTGCTGGTAGCCTGCGAGCAAGGTGAATTTCTCGCTCGTTTCAAGCCGCTAAAACAAAGAGAAGCTACTTAAATAATGCATGGCTTGTGACAACCAGGGAAATGAAAAGCTAAAAATTCAGCCCTTCAAAAAAACCCCGAAGAAAAGCACAAGAGAACGGAAATAAACCAGCTCGACTTACTGTCAAGCGCTTCACTGAAACATTTCAAAAGGTTCACGAATTGCTGGGGGCTGCTCCTTCTAATTGTCACTTAGCAAAACCAGGGAGAGTTTAACAGCCGTTGATGGTGTTAAGCTGCATCATCCCAACTGAAAATGAGAAATCCCCTGATCATAAACCCGACAAGAACTGCTCTACACAAACAAGTCGTTTTTTGCTGTGCACAAGGCAGCCACCAGCGCTGCATCGCCCCTCGCAAAGGAATAAAGGTAGAAGTTAAAGGGTGGACCAGCAGCAGGGCTTCAGCTGAGCTGATCTGCCCGGAGGCTTACCCACAGCTCAGGGAAAAGTGGGAAACCACACCAAAACAACAGCTTTGGCTCCAGCCCAGAAGCCTTTCCTCTGGCCTCGTGAAGATAGGAGCGCTAAGGGCTCAATATCATTGCATCTCTCTGAGCCAGCATGAAACTGATTATTTTGATGTAAAGAAAAAAGCCACACTCTGCACAAGACCTAAGGAGGTTTGGATCAGTCCTTTGCCTCCTGTATAAACTGAGTCCTGAAAAAAAAAAAGTTAAACATCCAAAGTCTGGTTAGAAAGGCGAGTTAATGCCACTGCCTTGAGCAGCTCATTTTAAGAGCAAAGTGAAAATGTAAGGCTTTGAGGGAGGAAGAGGCTTCTCTGCAGCTAGCTCCTGCAACAACAGGTAATACTCAGTCTTCTGGTGTGTGCAAGATCAGAGAGTATAATCCCCAAAATCCAAACCCTCCCACATCACCAACACAGGTGCCAGCTTGGTAACTCATGTTCAAGCAACAATTTAGAGGCTGGCACCACATACACACAAACCCAACCTCTTTGGGCTCACCACCTATCTCCTACTAAACCATCATTTTAAAGAACTGTTTTGTTCTGATTTTGTGGTAGAAGGGTGGGGACAACCAGAAGGACATGTGAAGCCATGTCATTTGGAGCTTCACCCCTTCCAGAGCAAGTTTTACTTCCAGTTTTCTTGCCCTGAACTCGCATGTATCCCAAGACAGAAGGGAGCAGAGGCTCCCTTCTCTGAGCAGCACCATTATTAAACCCACTGGTGTGTGAAAAAGCTGGACTCACAGAGTACCAGGGGCTGCACACACCTGTCACTGCTCTACATAGCATTAATTTCAACTGCCTTCTCTTCCCCAGCAGCCAGCCAGAAAAGAACAAGAGAAATGCCCTAAGTGCCCCAGGATATACATGAGAGTACTCCTCTGTTAGTTGTACTTCATAGAGCTCTCCAAGAGAAAGGACACAGCATTTCCTCTCCAAATCCTCAGTAGTTTTTTTCCTTTTTTCTTTCCTGTTTAAAAGGATCCTGAATGTCACCTTTAAAAGGTATAACAGAACAAAGAAAACCAAGCTCCATCTTTTAAGTAGTTGTTTAATAAGTCTTCAGGAGCCTTCAGGTGACCATCTTGGCACTGTCTTTCACTGGAGAGGAAAGAGAGAAATGAAGGAGCCAAAGGTTGCTGGTTAGAGCAACCCTAGGATGGGCTGTGGCACTGAAACACACAGAGATGAGCAACCAGCAGCTTGCAGAGGGCACCAGGAGCAAGAAGAAGAGAAGACAGGGTGCACACAACCAGCAAGCTGTTATTAAAAGCAGTGAGGGACTAACGAGTCCAAAGTCACAGGGCTGGAAAGCAGAGAGTCAGTTTTAGTTGCAGTAACAGCCAGAGGACTTTAAAATCATGAAGGATTGATAGGCATCCTAGATGTTAAGCAGCAGCCCAGCAGATCAACTCTGGAAACAACCATCTAAGCTCTACTTGGGAAGTTGTGTTCCAGGAAAAAAAAGCATAATTCACCACCAGGAGCAAATGTGGAAAGGAAAAGGAAATTTATTTTCTTTTCTTTTAAATGTGACCTGAACCTGTTAGAAGAAACTTTGCTTTCAAGGATGGCTGCAGCCTGCAAAGCACACCTCACTGCATCTCTCAAAGCTCCTGACAATACAAAAGCTAAGACTTGACCTTAAGGTGACACAGAAGGAAAAAATCATGACTTGTTGCAGTAGCTCACCTTAGCAAAAAGGAAGGTTTCTGTGTCAATCTGCACAGTACTTTTAAGAAGTATTGACTTCAAAGACTGCCACCAGCCATTCTAGGTGTCAAACATCCCAGAATTAGGGACTTTCCACAAAAAATGACTTCACAGGTCACATATTCTGGTTATTCTAGTTGTACCCTTTTTTAAAAGCCATGTTAAGCCATAATTTCACAGGTCAGTGGCCAGAAACTGTGGCTTCATGCTAAGAAGGGTTTTACTGCAATACCTGCTTCAGATAGTCATGTTCCCACTCCACAGCAGCTTTGAAAAGAAATGCCCTGGAAAACTTTTCTATAGGATTCAGATCACATACCTTCTTTCCTCACACATCCACCACAGCAGAAGTAGGAGAACAGAACTAAGATGCTAAAATAAACTGCAAGAAGGGGGTAAATCTTAAACTGCAGCCTAACAGTTGATATATGCAACAACAAGCAACTAGTGCTCAAACTGTATGTACTCCTAGTCCAAGATCATAGAATCACAGCCTGGTTTGGGTTGGAAGGGATTTTTAAAGCTCATCTAGTCCAAAATCCCTGCACTGAGCAGGGACATCTTCAACTAGATCAGGTTGCTCAGAGTTCCAAACAACCTGATCTGGAATGCTTCCAGGGATGGGACACCTACCACCTCCCCAGGCAACCTGGACCAGTGTTTCACTAACGCCATTGAAAAATGTTTTTTCCTTCTATGTAGTGTAAATCTCCTCTCTTTTAGTTTAAAACCTTCACCCCTCGTCCTGTCTCAACAGGCCCAGCTAAAGAGATTGTCCCCATCTTTCTGTAAGCCACCTTTAAGGACTGAAAGGCCCTAGTAAGATCTCCCTGGAACTTTCTCTTCTCCAGGCTGAACAACCTCAACACTCTCAGCCTGTCCTCACAGCAGAATGGTTCAAGCACTTGGATCATTTCCATGGCCACCTCCAGACCTGCTCCAACAGGTGTAGGCCAAAGATCAGGCACTGCCTTTGAAAGATCTTTCACAAATTCAACTGAAGGACTTAAATTGTACAAGAGCCACCTTAGAGCCATAATGCAGGTCAGGTTCCCTCCCCAGGGAAAGGAGTCTTCAACTGCCTTAAGTACTGAGAGTAAAACAGCAACAGAAACCTTTTAAGGCACACAGAACACCTGAACAAGTTCTCACTCTGCACTGATCCCTGCTGGAAAGAGTAAAATAATCTGCCTATTGCACCCAACAACTGCTGCATGAGAAGAATTGCCACCAATGCATCTGAAGATGTCCTTCCTGCTCAAGCATTGCAGAAGACCAGCAGTTACAAGATTCTCAAGCCAGCCAGAAACTGCTTTTGTAAACTCAGGTTTAGTTTAGCTTGCAGCCACGTGCCAGCCTTGTGGCCAACCAATTCCAGCCCAGCGAGCAGGCTCTCAGCAGCAGAAACTGAGGGCAGCCTTCCAGGCTCATGACAGTTGTCCAGTCTGACTTCATCCATGCCACGTGGCAGTGGCCATTGCAGGGCTTGAGTAGAGTGTGTTAAAACAGCAGAAAAGCAAGGAGGTTGTATTTTAGGCAAGCATACTGCTGCATCAGGCCTGAAAACAGATCAAGGCCAGATTTAGAGATGCTCTGCATCCAGCATTATTCTTTTCTGAGCCTATTAAAATTCACAAATAAGCAAGCTAGGAAAACATGCAAGGAAAGCAGCACTGCACATTAATTCTCCAGGTCCATAGTCATGCAGATTTAGGAGACCACAAGGTACCTAACAATTTAACTCCAAGGAAAAGAAATATTTTGCATATGCAAGACTACTTGTGGTACGAAAGCACCACAAGCCACATCTAAGAGGTCACACAGGCTGCAGCCAGACCATTTGCTAAGGCCATGTCTGTTTTCAGGCTGCAAATTTGTGTGCCCTCCCCTTAGTCATCACAGTCAAGTGTTCAACACTGTTTAAGCCTTCACATAGCAGAACATAAATTCTCTTCCTGGGTGTCGCAACAGTACAACATTAAACAGATTACTTAACCATCTGGGATGGACGGTCAGTGAAAGCAGCCACAAACTGCTAAACAAACACAAAACCCATGAAGCTGAGGAGCACTCTTCACACTCTGTTCAAGTCAGAGGTGTGTTCCAGCTAGTCTGTGCTAGTTGTGGCTGATCCAAGGGCACCTCCCAGTTTATACACAATGAAGGCTGCTTCACTACAATAGGATTCCAGTTCAACACTAGAGACAGAGAGAGAGAGGACATGAACTATTTACACTGTCTAATGGATCTTGCCATTCTTGTTCATCCAGCGCTAGAAATCCTAGCAGCAGGGGAGGTTTGAAACGCCCTACGCTGCTGCTTTCCTGCAAGGGAGAAAAAGCTCCTTTTCCTGCCTCCCCATTATGCTGCTGCTGTCATCTCCCTCAAATTGCATTACAGCGCACGACGGCGAGAGCAGGGAGAGGAGGAAAGTCTTGCAGGCAGCTGTGCTGCAGGCAGCTGTCAACATCCCTGCCCATTTTGCTCTGCTAGCCAACTGTAACACGTTTAGCCAACAACATTTTGTACTTGCCATGGGTATGGGGGCAAATGGCCCTTTGCTCCCAGCCTTCAGGGACCTTCAAGCCAAAATGAAACATCAGGGAGAGGTTTCCCTTCCCCCTCCTCCATCAAATATAAAAATGCATCACGTCTTCAGGATGGTATTTAGAAGTGTAAATCTGTTCCTTACTCTGGTTTTGCAAAGGCTGCAGAAGCTAACTGTTGTCTTTTCCTTCTCCAGTCAAGAAACAGCAGTACCAGTGCTCATGGCTGGGGAAGAGCACATCAGTATTGACAAAGTAGTGTGACCAAAGCTCTTTAGACAAAATATATTACTTGAGGCCATTTTCCATCCTTATATTCCCCGAACAAAAATTCCAGCTAGTACAAACCCCTGATCACCTTATACTGCAGAGTAGTATCACATGATGCCTCTACAGATCTTGTCCAAATGTTTATCTAAATAATGCAAACAGTAGCCTGGCTTCCTTACAGAGGTAAGCAGACCGAGGATAGGCAATAGAGCACTTGTCCTCAGAAGTCAACTAAGCACATTTCAGGTCACCCTGACACCTACATACGCTCCTAGATTTATTTCAGCTCGTCAACTTTGCTTCTCCTTACAACAACAGCCTCCAAAAGTCACCCTGTGAACAGAGAGGCAGCATCAGCTAAGGACTCCAGACTCTTCCAAAGCCAACAATGAAGCCAGGCTTAACTCAAATTTCCCCCAATCTGGGTCAGAAACACTATGAGATGGTGTCATGACCCAGGGTAGCAGCTGCCCTGTGTTGAACTCTTTCCCCAAACTCAATGCTTTTTTCCACTTAATCTGGCTCTTACAGTTCCCCTCACAACACAGAGAGGGAGTAACAGGGGTGCTGGTAATTAGGAGGAAGGTGTCATTCAGCAGGAATGATTTCCAGTCCTCAGGAATTAAGCTTTCTCAAGGATTATTATCAATTTAAAACTACAGCAAGCTCTTAAGCACTGACCTAGAGGAAAAACATCACTCCTGAGATACTCCAAAATAAACCTGAAATTCTATAAAAGAGACATGAAGGCTGCTGAGAGCAAGATTATCCCAGCTCAGTAACACATTCCTTATTATCTCACATCACAGTGCTTTGGCAAGGATAACTTATTCAAGCCACCAGGACACTGTTCAGTGGCCTTTTTCTCTTTTTCCTGTCTAGCCCTCCCAGATTTCCCTGTCCCAGTAACCTGCTTAAAACAAAACTACTCTGCTTCTCATCAGATTCATGCTGGTCCTCAAGTTATTCAGCTCCATTTCAAACACAGGAACTACCACTTCAGTACACAGATAAGGTTATCTTCTGGTCTGCTACTGGAAGATAGCAAGTGTCCCATGGCAGCTGCATGTTTCACACCTTCCACTGCTCACTGTAGTGAAAAACAGGCACCTTCTCCACCAGGGTTAGATCCTACTGAGTGTAACTGGAGTTGTATGTAGCAGCTTGAGAAGTGAACCCATCCACCGAGACAGGCAATGCATAACCCTATTATTTCAGCAAGCAAACACAGACTTCTAAGTCTATTAGTGCCTTTCCTTTAAGTAGTTAGGAAAATGCCTGAATTGAAGAATTTAAATGGAAACTTAAAATAGCTCCAGACCAAATCCACATGTAAAAAAGACCCAGGCCTCTGATGAGAGGACTCAGCAGCACAGTTCTGACTGCCCCAAGAAGAATGCAGCCGGCAGCAGGCCCCAAGCCCATGGCCACACCAAGCTGCTGGCATGATGACACAGTAAACCGCTCACAATGACTTCAAAAAGACCTTAATAAAATAGATGACACCCATTCCAAATTAATGAATGGGAGCAGCAGGCACTAAAATACACCCAAAGGGCTCCACATCTCTTACACTTCGGTTTGTGGGACTCCAGCTTGCTAGTCAGTTCCTGGCCCCCTAGATATGCTTCCTGCCTCTCTCTCAAGCTGTGCTGCAGTCACCAGAGTTTTGGCTTCCTCCACCTTTTTTTTGCCACAGGACTTAACAGCAATTTGTGTCCAGTTTCAAAGCAGAAGATTGCAGCTCGCCAGCAGCAGTAACGCCCACTGCATTCTCAGGCAAAGCATGGACTACCCAGGAATTTGGACTTCAGAGGCAGCTCCTGAAACACAAGCCCAGGAACAGGCTGCAAGGACCCAGCTGGAAATCAGAATGTACCTTATCATCAGTAAAGCCTGCCCCAAACACTCCTCCAGGAACTGTTATTCGTGCCCTGACTTACGCAGCTGCTTGAGAAGGATGACTGCAGCCAGGCTGACAGCAATATATCCTAGGAAGGAGGGAACAGAGATGGAGGAAGGCTCATTACCAAAATGCAGCACTACCAAGCAGGCTGAATGTCTCTATAGATCTCCTTCAGGAAGTGGGTCTGAGTCCTTTCCCAAGTCTTGGTCTTCTAGGCCCAAACTCCTGTCAAGATGACTGTTTATTAACATCTAGTCACCCCATTCAGACACCCAGCACATGAAATCTATTAGGATGTTTACAATACCAAAAGGCCTGATGTAAGGCAGTGGAATTTCTGCACAGCATTCATCCTAGAAATGAGAAGCTCAGATTAAAGCTGTAGATCCCACAGTTCCATAATTAAAAGCTGTCCCTGCAATTCTATTTGTCCTGAAGAAAATGGTTCCACCACAGTTTGTGCTGCAGGCTCCCACAGCTCAGAATCTGTACAGGGATGTACCAGAACCTGCTCAAGATCTGGGTCTGAAGAATGATGGGTCTCAAATCCCTCCAGCTGATATGCTGGAGAGAAGGGATGCCATCTTAGAGGGACCTTGACAGGTTGGACAGGTGTTGCCTATGCCAACCTCATGAAGTTCGACAAGACCAAGTGCAAGGTTCTGCATCTGGGCCAGGGCAATCCCAAGCACTGATACAGGCTGGGCAGTGACTGGCTTGAGAACAGCTCTGAGGAAAAGGACTTGGGGTGCTGATGGATGAGAAGCTCAACACGAGTCACCAGTGTGCACTTGCAGCCCACAAAGCCAACCCTAGCCTGGGCTGCAGCAAGAGAAGTGTGGCCAGCAGGTGCAGGGAGGTGATTTCTCCTCCTCTACTCCATTCTCATGAGACCCCACCTGGAGTACTGCATCCAGTTCTGGAACCCCCAGGACAGGAAGGATAAAGATGTGCTGAAGCATGTCCAGAGAAGGGCCATGAGGTAGATCAGAGGCTGGAGCATCACTCCTATGAGGAAAGGCTGAGAGAGTTGGGATTGTTCAGTCTGGAGAAGAGAAGGCTCCGAGGAGACCTTATTGTGGCCTTCCAGGATCTGCAGGGGCTACAAGAGGGCTGGGGAAGGACTTTTTAGGATGTCAGGCAGCACAAGGACTAGGGGGAATGGACACAAGCTTGAGGAGGGGAGATTTAGGTTGGCTGTTAGGAAGACGTTCTTCCCCATGAGGGTGGTGAGACACTGGCCTAGGTTGCCCAAAGAGGCATCCCTGGAAGTTTTTAAGGGCAGGCTGGATGTGGCTCTGAATAACCTGATCTGTTGGGAGGTATCTCTGCCCATGGCAGGGGGGTTGGAATTAGATGATCTTTAAGGACCCTTCCAACCCTGACAATTCTATATGAAATTTTAAGAAAGAGGAATCATCACCACAGAAACAGAAGAGACACAGGAGTCTGCACACAGGTCTTAGCACTAAGGCTGTCTGTGTCTTTCAGCCACCAAAGCAATTAGTGATTGCTTTTAGGATCACTGCCCAAAATACAGCAAGAAGAGTCTGGTGTTCTGTGTGGCAGTCAGTAAGCTGGAAAAGAAACAGAAGGAGAGCTGCTGTGAAAAGCACACAGCCAGTCGAGTCATAGTCCCTCAGCACTATGCCTCAAGAATGGAAAAAGAAGTGCACAGCAGCAACATTAGCTTTTCTTTCTTAAAGAATTCTGGGGTCTCAAAGCAGTGACCAAACTGTAACACTTCACATATGAAAGTGAACCTTGCTTGAGGAAGCTGAAAGAAACACTGACAACTGAACTTATTCATACGAAAGCTATGTTTCAGGTGTAAGTACTTTTCCATAAGACTCTAAGATAAGATTTTACAAGACAGTTAAAGTTGCTTCAGGTTATAAAGGTGAGATGAAAAGAAAAACCTCCCAGGCCAGACTCACAGGCACAAGCAGCTGTTATCCACCCAACAGCCACACATGGGTTCCAGCCAGTGCAGCTGCAAAGCAGATCCACCTGACAATGGGAACTTTGAAAGTCAACCTATGTTTCACCCATCCCAAACTAGCACTGCCTGGTGAGCTCAGGCTCCTCTCTTCACATGCACGCTGCAGTTGGCCACAGCTCTGCAGGCTCACAATTAAACCCCTGATTTTCCTCCAGCCATTCAGGGGAATAAGCACAGCTCCAGAGGCAGAAACACCCATCAGACACCTCAGGTATACAAACATTGTATACATTAGTGTTTCCAGCATTTGCTCTCTCTCCCACCAAGTGAGCTAGCACTCAAATGAATAGAGAGAGCAGGGAAGAAGAGGAGGAGTATCTCTTACACAGAGCCCTCTACTCTGAGGACAGCTGTGTTTTGGGTTTCTTTTCTGCAGCAGCTCCCACAGCAGATGCCTGAAATGTCAAGATGTCCCAACGGCACCAAGTGTTTCCACAACAAGACAAGGGTCAGAAGAGAACAAGCTTATATCTGCCTTTCCCTATCAGCTTTGGAGCCAATACTGTTTTTCTTCCCAAGTTATCAACACGCAGCCCAGGGTACCTGCAACAAACTGGTGAAGAGAGCCCAAGGCAAGCAGCACTTGGAAACTATACCTGGGAGCCTACTATCCTCTTCACATCTCTATTAGGAGGGGACTCACAGGACTTCAGCAGGGCCTCAGGACTGAGAAAGGGGCAAGGGCCTCACTGTGGCCAAGCCACTGACACCAGGGCAGGGAGAAAAAACTGAGGAAAAACTTTTTTACAGTAAGGGTGACAGAGCACTGGAACAGGTCACCCAGGAGGCTGTGGAGTCTCCTTCTCTGGAGACATTCAAGAGCCATCTGGACACATTCCTGTGTGACCTTGTCTAGGTGATCCTGCTCTGGCAGGGGGGTTGCACTAGATGATCTTTCTAGGTCCCTTCCAACCCCTAACGTTCTATGATTCTATGAGGACGGAGTGAGGCCGGCCCCAGAGAAAGATAAGAATTCAAGAAGGAAAAAGGACCCGGCCTAGAGGGGGAGAACCCGGGCCCAGAGAGAATCTGGGCCAGAGAGGGGAACCCTCTCCCTGAGGGAAGTAAGGACCCGGCCCTGAGGGGAAAGGCGGGAAGGACCGGGCCCAGAGAGGAGAACCTCGGCCCTGAGAGCAAGGACTCAGTTTAGAGGGGAATCTCGGCCCTGAGAGTGGAAGGACCCACGGGTCAAGACACCAGCCAAGGGCAGCGACCAACTCCGCCTCGCCGTGGGGGCAGGCGCGGCCCAGGGACCGAGACGGAGAAGCCCCGGCTTGAATCCTGGCGACCGGAGAGAGCGTGAACCCGCCCCCCCTCTACTCCCCACCCTCACCCCGGGAGGCCGATCCCGCCGCGGTACCCTCCCCCGCCACTCACCGAGCTCATACACCTCCCGCCGCGGTACCCTCCCATGCCACTCACCAAGCTCATACACCTCCCGCCGCGATACCCTCTGTTACCACTCACCGAGCTCATACACACCCTGCCACCCCTCCGGTCCCGCTTCATTTAACTACCGCTTAAGGGCTCCTAAAGGCTCCTTCCGGCCGGCCGGCGCGCGACACGTGATCGCTCCGCCCCTCACCATAGAGAGGAACGGCGGGGAGCAGAGCGACGAGGGAGAGACGGGGCGGCCCCAGGGTCCCCTCTGGGCGCACGTACCATAGAGATGGGGAAGGAGGGCGGTCCGACAGACGGTTATGGGGAAGGGCGGGATCAGGAGCTGCACGTGCTTCCTAGGGTCGAGGGGCGGGGGGTGGAACAGGAATCCCTATGGGTGGGGGGCAGAGCTCCTATGAGGAGCAGAACCCTCTCTGGGGGGGTCTGCGAGGGGGAACAGGAGCCCTAGGGGAGCAGGTCCCCTATGAGGGTGTCTGGGGATGGAGAGCAGGACCCCTATGTGGTGCAGGATCCATAAGGTAAGAAGGGAAAAAGATAAAGGCTGGTAATTGATCAGGTAAAGAATCAATGAAACGAGGAGTTTTACCTGGAAATGAGCTGTTTTACCTGGGCAGTCCCTCTACATCTGTTAATCAGTTGCATTTCCATACCTTGGCCGAGTAGCTACCACAATCCCACTGCAGAGGCACTCAGAACAGCTTGACCCAGCTTTGTGAGCACACACTGATGCCTCATATTCACAAAAGAGCAGTGCCCACCCTGAGACAGCTTTTAACCTTACTCCCCATTCTGTAATGCTACATCACTTTCAATAACAGCAATACTTTTTACTTTTTAGGTGCTGCCTTTAACACTCTGCCTTTCTCCTTCACTCCCATCTCCACGTAGCACATCTCTGCCACACTCTTTCATTGTGAATGTATCAATTTCCTGAGACTTCCATAAATGTTTTAACAAAAGGGTAGATACCAAGAGTTTAAAGTTGTGAGTTTATTGCATATGTAACAAAAATGAACATGACCTCCTGGGTCCAGCCTACTATACAATCACTGTTTATTCCAGCTGGTTCCATAACCACATTAAATAGAACTAGTATTTCTTTAAATACTTTGATTTAGACATAAAATGAAACATTAGTGTACAACTTTCACAAAATAAATCTGCAATAAAAACAGTGGGAAGAATAACAAGGATAGCAGCAATACTTAAAAACAGAACATTACAAAATAATAAATTAAAAAAAAATACATTATAAAGTGGTTGAGGAACAACAACAACAAAAAAATAAATCAACAAATTAAAAACAGATCCATACTGTGTTTCTGGGAACTTGCTGTGCCACATGGCCCTGAACCTGGGCACCAGCTCCAGAGGCTCTGGTGGCTGGATCACTGATTTACAGTATCTGTTGGATTTCATAACCACCTTTTCATTTGAAGTAAGGACATACTGATGGAGCAAATGTTGATTTCACCATCTGGAGCTTCAAGCAGCCTTTTTGAAGCAGGGTCTTGTCTAACATAATGCCCAAGTTAACTCTAACGTTCATAGAACAGTCTCCTTTCCTCCTGATTGAAAACACGAGCAAAGTGGTGGTTTCCTACATCCCTGAGCATATAGTATAGGCTGAGGAGCAGTATCAGGGCAAGCACAGAAGGTCTGTGCCAATGGACCAGCTTTTGGGTTTGCCTTTAGGACAGGAACAAAAGACACACTGTGTACCTTGTATTTCCTTCAGGTCAGATCCAAGAGTATCTGTGTACAAGGCGGAACGTGTAATGACGAAATGAACACCAGACTTGATGTTATTCTTTGGGCAAGTTTGAGAAGTAACAACCAGTTCAAGTGCTGGCAGACCAAGTGGGAATGAACACACAAAAGTCAGATGGTTGAGGTTATTCCAAACAGCTCCTGAGGCCTCAGAGAATTCACAGCTCGAGTCATGCAAACTCTGCTTTGCATTTCATCCTTGCCTGGCCTTGAAAGCAGCCAGAGGAAGACCAAGCCATGGCTGAAGCCTCATTCTGCCTCACTCTTCCCCTCCATCCACCCAACCAGCTTTAAGGCCTGCCTCAAATGAGTGTGCAGAACAACACAAAAAAAAAAGTCTTCATCATCACTGAAGTGGCACAAAATTGCAAAGACAGACAACACGATGGGAGAGGTGGTGAAGCTGTTCAAAAGAGAACTGAAATCATTAAAAAGACAGTGCCCTAGTCTCCTTACTGTCAGCATGGAGGAGGTACCTTGACAAGGGCTTTTAAATACAGCAAAAAACAGACAGACTTTTCAAAACAACAATCCTTGCCTATTCTTATTTTGTGCATTCAATAAAACACTGACCTAGCAAAGACATTAGGAACTACCATATGTCAACTGTGCCATTGACATAAAGCTACTTGACCTATAGATCTCCAAATTAGGGGCCTTGACCTTCACCTCACGTGGTGTTTACTGAGCCAGTTGAGCTGCATGTAGAGCTTGTGGGATAGGATTTTTTTTTTGTTAGTGGTGGGCTTTAGCACCTGGGGTTTTTAAACTCCTTTTAGTGAAAAATCCACATGAGATTGCATGCAAAGCTTTTTGGGCAATAATCCATTTTGCATTTTTCCTATCTGACTGGTTTATTGCACATTCAAACATACTGAAAGGATTAAATACACTCAATAGGAACTGGATGACCTTTAAAGGTCCCTTCCAACCCAAACCATTCTATAATTCTATGTATGGGGACAACTTTACAGCCATTGAGAAAAGCCAG
This sequence comes from Bucco capensis, assembly GCA_013396975.1. Taxonomy (NCBI): domain Eukaryota; kingdom Metazoa; phylum Chordata; class Aves; order Piciformes; family Bucconidae; genus Bucco; species Bucco capensis. Next base: position 675,425 of record VWZO01007050.1, read on the forward strand.
GGCTGTGGGGATTCTGCTGCTCAGCCCAGGACTGTACAGATGCTCCTCTATCAACAGCTGCATTTCTTCTCTTTTCTGCAAGAGAGTCACATGTGGCACTTAGTGCCATGATCTAGGAATCATAGTGGTGTTGGACTTGATGATCTCAGAGTTCTCTTGCAACCCAGTTTATGATTCTATGATCACTTCACTTACATCCTAACAACCAGTGCTGCAGCAAATGGTCCCCAAGTGCTGAAAGAGTCCTAGAGAACATGGGTCTGAACATGCCTCTCTCCTTGCAGGATGTGCATCTTTAGCCATCCTGGGCAAATCTCAACAATAGTTTCTCACAATTGTACACCTCCAATGCAATCGTCACTCCTGACAACAAATCCCAAGGATTATGGTCAATGGAGAAAAAGAAAACCACAAACAAAACAGAGAAAAAGATGCCAGGGTTTTGACAAGTGTCTACTTTCTGTCCTATCACAGTTTAAAGCTATTATCAAATTGAATTAAAAAAAGACAAAATAGAAGTATTCCAGTAGACATCTTCTAAGAACAATCTCTTACCCACAGCTGAATTTCAATGCACTATTCCATAACCAGAACATCTGTTAAATGTTTCAGTAATGAATCTCTCTAAAAATCAGGCTTGCCAAAGAGAAGAAAACAAAATCCTGTACAAGCAAGTCTGCTTTACTGAAGTTTAGACACATTTGATATCTAACTGGGGTCTTTCTGAAGCTGTGTTATTTGTTAAAATACTGCTTCATCTTGGTGTGCAAACTGGAGAAAAAAATGTTAGTGATTCAGGTATTTGATTTGCTTTTGTTTCCCCTGGGAAGTTGGTTTAGCAAGGTGTTAGAGAACAAACCTTTTACTGTTATTTCAGATATTTGAACAAATAGCCTTCGATGGCTCTCTGGAGATGTTTGCATCTCTACAGAACTGAAGTCAGAAATTCTCCCAATAGCTTTCCAGGATATTTTAAATGTACTCACTGTATAGTTACCCTTTGACCTCAACCTCCAAAGAAACCTTTCCCAAGGCTAAAAAGATCAGAGCAGAGGTCTGCTCTGCTGCTTGCAGTGATTTCCAAGTGAGTCTTAGAATGTGAAGCTGCACAAATGCATCTTGGGTAAAACAGTGGCACAGAAATCACAGCTTTGGGCTTGATTAGGTTTTTATCCTCTGTCTCCTCCTCACAAAGCTTCTCTGTAAGGTACTTCCATCTGAATGAACTATGGAAAGCAATTCTGCAGGAAGAAATAATTGTTTTCATGTGCAAAACAATTAAGATTTCAGCCAGGACAACCAAAAAGAAATCATACAATACCATTTAAAGTTGTCCCAGATTCCTTCACTTTTGTCAAGGTGAGCCACAGCTTCCACTGGGAGCTTCCTGCTAAGGCAGAGCTTGGATTTCTTTACCTTTCAGTTAAGTGTTCACATGGAGGTATTTTCTGCTAGAAGTTTACTTTTTAAACAGGTGTTTAAAATGTGCAATGCAAATTCCAGAGCCAGTCAGACACTCTGACCCACTAGACTCTACAAGGGCTCAAACTTGATTTAAGACAAAAATTAACCAGTTACATCTACCAGTTGCAAGTCCTCAGCAAATTAAGCTCATTCTTAATTACACTTTGATTCTCCTATTAAAAAAAACCCCACAGGTCACTGACCCTATCACAATATGTGTTACAAATCTAGCAGAATATCCTGTGTAACCAAAGCCAAATGTTGAACTTGGCTGTATTTTTGTTTTTATGGGGGATGGAAGAAGAGGGAAGGGGTTATTGTAACAAAGGGGAGAAAAGAAAGAGTTGGAAACCACCAACAGAAGCCCCCAACCCCCACCCTCATCCACCAGTGGCAGAAGGGTAACTGCCCCATCTCTAAGTTGTCGAGAGTTCCGATGCTTCAGACAGCTTAGCAGGAAGTTCACAGCAAGCTTCTAGCTTTTGATTTGGTGGTCCATGAGCTAGCATCTGTTTCCTTTGGTTGCTTTTTTCACTCCACAGCAAACCCACATGTCTCTTCCACAGCTGTCAACAGCTTCTCATAAAGCTTCTCGTACGACTCGTAAGGCGGAATGTCGATCCGGTTAAAGCTAGAGGGGAAAAGAACAAGAAAAGATTTATTGGAGGGAAAAAAAACTAACTCTAGATCAGCTACATACAGATAGAATTTGAACAAATCAAAGAAAGCCTCAGCCACTTCAGTGGCTAAAGGAGGCAAGATAAAACCAACTCTATTTCTGTAGTAGGAGTGCACGACTTAATAGGGTAGCGTTTGGGAGGAGGAGGAGGAGGCAGGTGGCAGATGCAGGAGACTTGCAAACAAAGCAGGCCATCAGACAGCCCTATCCCTGCTCTGCCTGCAGAGCCTCTATGCTGCTGCTGAAATGATTTCCTGCCTCTGATAGAGTGAGACTTCCGAGCGAGAGCTCAGTTCTGTGCCTACACTGAACCCACAGCAGGCTCTTTCCATCTGAAAACTATCCTTTGTTGTAATCCTGCACGAGGACTCCCTGCTGGGAGTCATTTCACAGTGAATACTTTTGCTGAATACATAGAAATAAACTTACAAACACCTCACTATGGAGAATAATCAACTCAAGGATAAGTGAAAACCACAGATAGTATAGAAGTTGAATCAAACAAGAGGAAGAGAAGTCGATTATTTTGCTGGTTGCAGAGTACAGATATTTCCAAGCTAGCAGAGCATACTTGGAGTCATCTCTGCATATCACATGGTTAATCCATACCCAGAAGAGACTCCTTTAAACCAAGACAAAGGGAAAGCAAGCACTGGCATGCAGAATGTTTTGATCTTACCAAGTGTGGGCTTTTGGAAGGTTGTCTGTGTTTGCATCTATTAAATGGATGGTAAACAGTCTGGGTCCTGCAGCGCCTGTAGAACCTTAGACAGACATTCTAGTTAATGCACTTCAACCAAACATCATTCACACCCCCCAATTTTGCTCCTTCTAAAAAGGCAAGAGAAAAAATTACAGTTCCAGCTGCAAACACAAGTATGTCACAGGCTAAATCTGTAGATCAGAGCTGCAGCTGCTGAAGGGATGACAGAAGTGATAGGCCTGTTCAGGGCCAATTAATTTGCAGACCAGTATTTTGGAAAGCTGCTAAATTTGGTATTAGCAAAGCTGCAGCCTCAAAAATGAAATTATTTAAGTGCAAGGAGATTTGCTCTGTAAAACAGGACTAGGTATTTTAATTTTCAACATCAGTTTACTGTCAGCTAACAGATGGAATGTTATCAGGAGAATCACAACAGCCATCTTTTCTGATGATAAAAACTGATGTTCAGGAACTTGGTTTAAAGTCTAATGGTTTGCTGCCAAAGACTGAAGGGAATACAGTTCTCATGTGAGAATTGTTTGGTCAGTTCTATAATGATGTGTGTGCTTGCAGGCAGTGATTTTTAACATCAGTCCACAGAGTTGTAGGAGACTGATAAGCTAATATTGACACCACTCAAAGTGCTACAGGATGAGATTTACCAGCTTCTCTCACTATCAGCAACAGCTGAAGTGCTCACCATCAGCAGAGCTGCTGACAAACGTTAAGACTGCTCTTGGGATCTAAAGTTTTGAAGTGCTTGAGTTCTCCTGTCACACACTGATCTTTTCCAAGGGGCTAGCAGATACCAGCTCATTTTTATCTCTTTTCTCCCACCAGATTAACTTGGCCTCCACATCAGTCACCTTGTAAAGCCTTGAAACCTTGAAGTGGGACACGTGTCGAACCCGTCACAAACTGCAGCAGCCTTGCCCTTCGTTCTTCATCAAAGGTTTCCACTGCTTGCCAGAACCACTTCACAATATTGCTATCTGCCATGCAGTGCTTTAGACGTGTGTTTGACTTCCAGTCATTCAGGTCTATCTTATCCAGGCCTCCTATGATTAGCTGTTAAAGGATTAGAAAATGCTTTGATATTTGGAATTGTTTCAGGTTTGCAGCTATAAAAACACACATCCAACCATTTCACAAAGCCCAGCATTCTTGATGTGCTTCAAGCACCTTTTTGGTGCAAGGTAAGGCTTCAAACCAGTTTAAAACAGGCAGCAAATCACAGAATCATTAAGGTTGGAAAAGGCCTCTAAGATCATCAAGTCCAACCATACCTACCACTAACATAACCCTAAACCATGTCCCTAACTAGAGCATCTATATGTTTCTTAAATACCTCCAGAGATCCCTCCAGTTTAACTGCAATGGAACTGAAGCCAAGGAGTACACTTAACAGAACTCAAGTTTTCACAAGAAACTAGAGTCAGAAGCCCATTCAAGCCTTGCTTTGTTAAATCTGTGCTACCTAACAAGTACAGCTTATCTTTATGAGGGTCCAGCAGAGACTTGGGAGAAGACAAACCAACAACTGCACTACACAACATCACTGTCCTGATGCAGGTTTGTTTTTGAGGTGCAAACACTGACTACAACAGAATCCTGCAGGGTTCATGGTAACATTCTAGTTGGTTTGTTGTTCCACAACAAACTACAGAAACATTTAATCTGTTTTCTGCTGTTTGTGAGAGGCTCAAACATTTCATATTCCTTAATACAAACATATTCCTTCAGTTTCTTTTCCAGATGACACCAGGTTGCAAAATACTATAAAAAGGAAGTCACTGCTGGCCACAAATCTAACCACCTCCCCTGGCAACGACAAATAAACGGCACAGAGAAAACTTCATTCCTCCAAACAAAACGTGGGTCATGTTCTAAGTTTCCCATAGTACTTCCTAGTGAGGAACACATTTCTGAGAGCTACCATTTAGCAGCTGCCTCTTTGTGCCCTCTAGTCAGCAGCCACTTACACTCATTTACATCATCAGGACAATGGTGACTGTTCTGACGCAGACAGCATTGAAATATTTAATGGATTTTTAATCTGCCTTTTCAAGCAGCTAGCACATGGAATGCAATAACTCCATGGGATTAATCAGTACACATGAAGAACTGGCACCAAACTACTGCTTCCAATACCACAAATGGTCACAGAATCACAGAATATTAGGGGTTGGAAGGGACCTCTGGAGATCATCTAGTCCAACCTCCCTGCAAGAGCAGGACAACTTAGAGCAGGCTGCACAGGATGTGTCCATTTGGGTTTTGAGTATCTCCAGAGATGGAGACTCAACTACCTCCCTGGACAGTCTGGGCCAGGGCTCCAGTGCTCCACCACCCTCAAAGGAAAAGAGTTCCTCCTTATGTTCAGATGGAACTTCCTGTGTGCTAGTTTTTGCCCAATACCTCTAGTCCTTCCACTGGACACAACAGAAGAAAGCCTGACCCCATCCTTCTGATACCCACTCTAAGTATGGGTAAGAGCCCCCCTCAGTCTTCTCTTAGCTAAAAAGCCCCTGTTCTCTCAGTGTCTCCACATAAGAGAGGTGTTCAAGTCCCCTAATCATTTTAGTAGCCCTTCCATGTTCCACAGGTTGCCTTATTTTTCTATAAGGTCATAACCAGAGGAAAAGTTGCTCTAACAAGAATTATTTTAAGAGGTAGCATCCTGCACCTCAAGATTCAATGAGAAGACAAATTCTTTTTTTTCCCTTCATGCTCCACACTTCTATTTTAGTGCCTGTGAGCCATGCCCTATATGCATATAGAAACAGCTATGTATGAAAAAAGTTACTGAAGGAAACAATTTCTAGGGTAGATAACACGTTAGGTCTTGCCAGCAGTTCCTCAGACTTGCAGTACTCCCTCCCTGCTCAGACCACCTGCTTTGAGCACTAGTTCTTGATTAAGCAGCATAGTGTATTTTTCTTTCCCTATTTAAATAACTTTCTCAACATTGTCTAGAATAAACCCAAAAGGGTTTGGTTAAACAAACATACAACTATCTGGTACAAAAACTGGAACGAGATGTGTGGGTTTGGTTTTTGTTTGCTTTGTTTTTTTTAAGATCACTGCTTGATTGTGGCTCAAGCAAATTACAAACCAATATTCCATGAGGATACCTCAAGTTCCTTCTGGTCAAAAGGCTTAAGCAGATGTTGAGGAATAAGTTCATTAAAACCCTTCTGCAGAGCCAAGAACTGTGCTTCTATTCCTCTCATAAACCGCCAGTTTACATACAACCTGGGGGGAGAAACAAAGGCATGATGAGCTGGGCAAGACTGGGCTTTTTGTAACAGAGCTGGAAAATGCTTCTTTTACAGAGGAACTTGTTTTGATACACACATTTTGTATCATGAAATAGTGCTTGCTTATCAGTTCCTTTTTCCCCCATCAACAATTAAATATTGCACCATCAACAGAAAAACCAAAGTACAAGTCACAGCTTCATCTTCCCAGGTCTTACAATAGTGCATTGTGTGAAAATACTCATGTCATTTACAACTCTGGCATTTCCCCCCAAATCCTTATTTAATTAATTCCATTATATGAAAAATTAATCCATTTACTACCTTCTTTCCCCTACATCTGTAGGAAACCTTTTTGTTCTGCAATACCTGACATATTCTTTTTTGTTCTCTTCTGTCACTGGAATATTCCTGCCATTTGGTTTGAGCTCATGCTGTAAAATCCTCCCAAAAGCATTGTGCTCCACACAGAATGTATGGTCCAGAACTGGGGTGATATCATTCTCTCTGGAAATGGAAAGACAGAGGGTAAACCTAGTATTTTTGGTATTTTGATACCTCTCAGTGGTGATGCTGACAGTTTGTTATTGAAACACTTAAGTCTTCAGGATAAGCCTAGTAACTAGCTGCCTGCATTTCACACCACTAGAGGAATAGTGCCACAATCACCAATTTCTATGTTGCTGAAGAGCCTGATCAGATATGGATTATCTAACCAATTCTACAAGTTCTCAGGATAATGAATAAAACTCTATACACACAGATATAGACTGCAATATCTGATATATGATCAGTGTATTGACAGCAATAATGTGATCTGCTGTCATCTATCAGCATGAAGCATGGAAGAGATCACATGCAGTGAACTTCAACATCCCTATCTCTAAATGTAAAATTCAAAACAGCATTTAGGAAAAGAAAAGGAGATAATGCAAAGCAGTGCTGAGGAGTCCCAATGCTACAGTGAATGTTGGGATTTTGTTCTGAATATACAGAAGCCCAAATTATTTCCATTCCAATCAAAGTTGGTTTTCTTTTGAATAAGGCTGTACTTCCCCTCAGAATTCCATCCTGAGTTTGGATTTTGATACTGTGATATTCTGTCATACCCATGCAATGTTTAAAGATTGAAGCAACTACTTTGTTTCAAGAAGCACTAATACAGAGTCTGCAATGAGAACTTTTCCTTAGGTACCTTAAACTTTTTGAGATACAAAGAGTAGTTTAATAATTTTGCACAGATCTCCACCCATTACAAGATCTTTGCAACCTTTTTCTGTGAAGTGTTAACCTCCCCATTGCCAGTACACTCTTCCCTCTCTTCTACAGTGAGACAACTGGTAAAGCACAGTACTTACAAGATCCAGACTAAACTTTTGTGTAATTCTGGGTCAACAGACTCCAGATCAGAGAGCTGGATGGGCTTCCCCAGGAGCTGTTTGTAAAAGGGAACTGTGAACCCCCCATTGATATAGTGTCCATGGAACACAGCCAAACCCATTATCCGACCAACAAAATGGAAATAAGACAAATGGTCCTGCAGGGGAAAGAGGAGACAATCAGGCAGTGGGAAGACACTGACATCTTGTGGTTCTAGCTGCACCATCAGTGTGTGTTCAGTGCAAGTTAGCCACAACTCTCCAGGCAAGAGGAGCTACTGTTTGTCCTCATAACATAACCAAGACCAGAAGCTTTTAATGATTAAATGCCTCAAACAAGTCTCGGTGCATTATCTGGCTAATAAATTGCTTCCAAGTCCTCTAGTCTCCTCAAAGGGAAAAACTCTGTAAAAGAAAATCCCCATGAACCCCCCCAGAATCCAAGATAGGACAATTGCAAACAAATCAGTTTGGGTTTTGCTTAGCTATCAACATCTTTTTGCTTTTGAGGAAGCAGACCATGGGCTTGTTCCCTTCATGGTGCTTATAAACTGACGTAAGTCCTACAGTTGAGATGCTTAAAATCTACCTCCCTCATCTCACAGAGAAAATGTCAGGAAATGTCATGTCAGGAAGAATTCTCCTGTACTAATAGAGCACTGCTGCTCCTTTTAGGTCTGCATCAACACAAATCCTCCAGCAAGGAAAAAGAAAAGCAAGCATGGCAACTTACTGAGAAAGGTCAAGCAAAGGCATTCAAGCCCCTGCAGCCATGGGGTGACACTGCTTAGAATGCAATGTTGCTCACACAGCCACCTGCATCTCCCACCAAGCTGAATTTCACCTGTGTGTATCTTCTTACAATCACTGTGCACCCCAACTGGTCCTGAGGTGTCTCAAAAAAATCAGATACTCAAAGGGCACCTCCTCTATCATGTCTTTAAATTTCCTAACATGACCTCTCTGCTTCATATTCTATCAGTTTAAGACTCATTAACACATGCTTTATCCTTCAGTTTACACTCTTGTCATGGAAGAACAGCTAAACAAAAGACTGCAGGGGACATCTGTTAAAGTAGCTATGTCACTGAAAAGTTAATACTTACAGGATTGATAGAAGAGTCTGGATTGATTTGCAGCATGTAAATATTATCTGTGGAGTATTGGAAGAGTCCATAATAGGGATTTAACATTTCATGGCACAGTAAATACAACCATTCTCTGCCCCAAAAGAAAGAAAAGTATTTTAGAAGGGTGCAACTTCCACTGAAGTTTCAGACAACACAATTACTGTGAATCATCAGTTATGAAAGCTCATTTCAAAATCAGATCATCTTGTAGTGCCTGTCATTTGCAGACCAAAACGAACACTTACAACCACATGAAGGATCTTACACTACTCACAGGCAGGCTTGTTTTGGTTGAGAAGTAGTGAAGAGATTAACATCAATTAGAGAAGCTACAGCAAGCTGTTAGCCAATGATTATCAACAAACTGAGTCTGAACAAGACCTGCTTCCAAAAAAATCTGCCTTTGACACCAGGAGGGCTGTGGAACAACTGTTAAACCTCATGCTTTCACTTCCCAATCTACCATGATATGAAGAGTGAAGCTACAACCACTACCTATAAACTAGATCACAAATAACTTACATATACCATAACCAGATAATTTGAAAGGGAATAGTATCAGCCACAGGTCACTTCAAGGACAATTTTATAGTGGAAAAAGTGTCAGACAAACCCCCACATCTCACCTTGCTACTCCTCCATAATCCAGGCCTTCTTCTCCTCGAAATTTCACCATCAGTCTCTTTTTCAAGTCCTTTGGCCTCATCTTCATTATCTGCCTGTAGGATTCCTGCAGGTGTGTTTTACAATTAGAGACTTTCTTTCCTTCCTAGAACTAAGTCTATGAAGATGCACTACAGTAGCACACAGATTGTTACTCAACTCCCCCAAAACATTCTGCTGAAGTGCTAAGTCTGAAGCAAACTGCAATGACAACTCTGTAACACTTGGGGGTATTCACTACCTCTCTCCTGAAGCAAACTTGCTAGAACCAAAGTTCAGTTTTATTTACCAAACCTCAGTTTTATTTACCTCTTGTGTGACCAAAACTGTTATTAGCAGTAAAAAGGCAATCAAATACCTCAAATATCTCCTCTCTGGACACTTCAATGCGACAGTGACCAGCCTGTGGTTGCTGAAGAGAGAGCTCATGTCTGAGAACTTTCAACTTTTGTACCAAGTCTCTTTCATATCTCTGTGCAGGCAACTCCTCACCATCTTCTAGTGAGCCCTCATTTGGGGCTGGCAGAGGCTGCTGGCTGGGCTCTTTTAGCTGGCATTGATGGCTTTGGAAGAAAAGCAAAGTATTTATTCTAGAAGCATAACAATAAGAAATATGTAAAACAATGACAGAAGAAATGATTAAGCTTCTCTGAACAGAATTTGGAGTGAAACATACATTCAGCTGGGTAACTGCTATAGCTTCATTACCCTACATTCAGGGGTGTAAGGAATACAGATCTACAGATCCTTCCAATCAAGGGTTTCAGCATTTTTCAACTCAGTTTTTGTCTGGCAATACATTGTGGAAGGCTGTGGAGCATCATCACTGAATGTTGACTGAGCAGGAATGAAAAAGTTTGTGTGGTATTTCTCCCACATGCAGACAAATTTCAAGAGTATAACATGAAAAGAGACTTCTAATGGAACCAACAACAGTTTTATAAATAGAACTATCTAAAAACTACAGGGAATTTTAGTGTGGCTCCATGCAATACAAGGCTGAGAGTTCTTGACACATTAAAAGACTGCATCTATGGTTATTAAAAGAGAAAGATGCACTTGGCCAAAAGAGTTGCAGTTTCACACAATCAACTATCCTTATCTGTCAGTGCTTTATTTGGGTTGTGGAGCACTTATTTTTCAGATACAGAGATTGTCCAGCTGCCTTCAAGCACAGACAACTCAGATTCAGGAAAAAATCTGATCTCGGGCACAATAAGCACTGTCAAGCTGCTTCCAGGGTGAGTTCTGTAGCAGTTCAGCTGCCTTTGCAGGATGCAGAGCTTGAGCTTATTAAATCCTGCTAAATCCAACCTGACTGTTCACAGCATCAGGCAACCAGACTCCAGCTGGCTTTATGTTCTTCTTGTCTGGAGTTCAAGGGAGCATGAAGCCAGCTGAGGTCTAGCATAGCTAGCACGGAGCTAGAACTGCTAATCCACACAAGCAGGAGCTGACTGCTGTGGAACTGTCACAGCACACCCTCTACCCCATAGCCCAACATTTCCAGAGTTGCATGTTTGCTCCAGCATGGCTTGGAGTAAATTTGTCAAATCAGCTTAGAGATTAGTGTTGTGCCACAATAGGCAAGCCCTCCCTTAAACCTGAGAACCCACAGCAGAGTAAAAACATTTTTGAAGAGTCTCTGCAAAAAACTTAGATGAAACCAGGACTAAGAACCAATGCTCAGACCCTAACTAGAGCACTGGTTGCATCTGTTCCCCAATATCCTTATCATGCAGATAAGATCCCAGACTGTGGTGAAAACTGGACAAAAATAAAAGGGTTAAGAATCCAAACATGACAGGAATTCTTCATCAGGCAAGGTTCTTACTTCATGATGTGATGTAGCCGTGGATCTGTGAATTGTGTGGTTCTGTTGTTATGATCTACAAAATATATTCTTCCTGAAACTGTACTTCTAACTTCCCAACCTGGAGGCAGAGGTCCTAGTTCATCACAATTCACACTGTTAAGGTCTCTAAGGAGAAAAGCAAACAAAATGTTAAAGCACTTCAGAAGTCAAGATGAAATCAATTTACAATTAGGTGGGAGGAGGGAATGAATTTGGATAAATTTGGTGTTCAGTGATATAGGCTATGGAAGCCTCAGCAGGAGAGAATAGCTATGTTAATACTCTCTTTTTAGAATCCCTAATCTAAGCAATGCAACTCCCTATGTGTGCCTGGGACATGGACAGAAAGGTAAATCAGCAAAACACCTTCTGTCTTTGAAAGCAACAGAGCCACAGTGCTTACAAGTAACTTCAATATCATTTAGGTGATGACAGGGCTTCTGAGGGCTGCTTTTTCATAGCAAAAATCTCACAGAAAAATTCCTACTAACACTAATGTGATCCACATGCAGAAACCCAAACAATTCAACCAAAGGCCTCTGCACCAACCACTGTCTTCAAGCATTCAGTAAGTTAGGAGGCTAAGGCAGCCAAATACTAAGATTAAAAAAGCCCCAAAATCACCTCCTTAATTAGACAAGGTAAATAAATCACTGAGAGGTAAGGCTTTCAGGTAGTATTTGAATTCAATACATAGGATGTATTTACATCTATGTCCTCTTATGGTCCCAGCCACCAAACAGAGGAAAACACTAAGAAGTGGCAAGAAAAGGAAGCAGGGAAACCTGAAGCTTATTTTTAGACAGAAAACCTATTGTTAAGTGCAGTATTCCCTAGACAGCTGGCATGGATTCATCTATTATCCAGGGTTGCAGACATCACTCTATGTATTTCCTTACCCAAATCAAAGCATGCAACATCAGTATAAAGGAGCAAACTGACAGGCTCTGGAAAGGTAGGAACAGTTTGTACACCAAAGGATTCATTAGTGTCACTGGGAGTATAAGGCATCAGGGGATAGGCAGGCAGGCAGACAGACAGACAAGCCTTTGTTAGGCTCCTTAAAGGAGATTATGGTTGTAGCCATTTGTTTCAATCAGCTGTCCTGGCGAGATCTCATTACAGCAAGTTTTAACCTACATCTGTGCTAAGTGCCAAGGGTAGGCTGTTGCACTGCAAGTTGGTAGCCACCTTTAAGTAACATGAGTGACCTGTGACCCACAGGTCACTGCTGTGTCCACTGAAATTGTTGGTCCTGAAAAACCTGGCTTTAAGGTTTGTTGAGAGAAGCAGCAATACCTTTCAGGAGGTCAACTGAGGGAGAGACAAGGCTTTGGGTATGCAAACCTCACACGAGTGCCATGAAGAATGAGCACTGACTGTCATTTCTTCTTTCAAAGATACTAGTTAATCTAACATCAGCTATTTTCTCCCTCTCCTTTATTTTTCATATCCCTCCAGGTACTGTGGTTTTATCAACACTTTTGCCTACACTACTTTGTATCATTTTTCTAATATCCTGTATCACACCTATGTATATTATCCAGCCAGCTCAACAGCTGAAGGAGTTACAAAGTGTTTCACTCTTGTATCTGGTGTGCAGGTGGTCCAGCAAAGCAGCCCAGATTCAGAGCACCTCAAGGAAGAACACCAGACCTTAGTCACAAAACCCTGGATTAAGTGCAGGTTAAGGTTTAAAGAAGCTTTACTAAATTAATCATGTGGAGGATTCAAGTTTTCTAGCTGCAAATCACAGCATAAAAACACCCCAACACCACTTCAAGTTTAAAGACAACAAGTAATCTCAGCCTCAGTTATATACAACTGAGCACTGCAGAGCCAAAGGTTTAAGTTCAAAATGCAAGAAGCAATGGTTTTAAGAAAGTAATCACTTTTTTCTTCAATTTGCAGTCCAAAGTGTTTCTATACAGAAAAAAACAAACCAAACCAACAAAAAAAACCCTACCTCAAAACCCAGAAATCTGTAGCTTCACCAAAAAACTAAAGTCACATTGACATTTTAGGAAGAATTTATCACATGGGAATTCCTAAAGGATTACATATTTTTTCCCCTTTTGTTTTACAGGATTCACAAGTAGATAATTCTTTTTCAGAAAAGAGTAAGCCTTAATGTTTGGTGAAAAAAGTAACTAGAACGATCCAAAATTCCCCCTCTGCTTGTAGTTCTCCTTTTAAATTTAGATAGGCCATTTTTGCTCTGAAAGATTCAGCTTACTGCCACAGACACATACACCCCAAAACCCAGGAGTGTGTCACTATCCATACCTTGGTATCCTAGGGTCATGCCATGTGCTAACTCCAGTTTGTGTGTGCAAAAAGTAAACTTGTCCCTGTACCGTTGTTCTTTGTTCTAGGAAAAGGGAAGAAAGATTATTCTTGATTACAAATCAGAACAAATAGGTTGTCCCAAGCCATTAGCATCTTTCTGTCAGAGCTAGAAGAAAGCACCTGGGTCATCCCCCTGATTTCTTGCAGCATGGACTGGTTTGTCCTCAAACACTGGCCTCACACATTCACTTGACTATAGGCTTTAGTGCTCTTTTTGGAACTCACAAATCCATGCAGCGGTTATGTTTTAGTTTGCATTTTTATTTTTAGACTTTGAGACAACAAAAAACCCCAAACTGGATTTCTTTACTCCTAAATTTGGTGTGCTCTTTTCTGAGATTTAAATTCTCCTTAATCTTACCCTCCCTAATCTTCTGTGCTACTGGCTGCTTTGTTGCTTTTCTATTTTTCCTGATCTCTTCTCAAATGTGGGCTCAAACCTACACAACATGCCAAAGCAGGGGAGGAAAAAATAGCATTACTGCTCTAGTTAAAGAGCTCTTTACATTTGTTCTCCCTAGATACACAACCAAGATTAGCAATGAATTTTCTGTAACACCATCATACCACAACCTCATGTTTAATTTACCATCAACCCCTCAGTGTATCCTGGCATAGCCAACTGCTAATTAGTCAAACTCCCATCTCTGCACTGCTTAGTTCCTTCTCCAAAATGCAGACCATTAGATGCACGTGGATGCTGCACGTCCTGACAGGTAAACCACATCTATATATCATAAGGGGAGGAATTTTTCTCTGAAGTCTTCAGGAAAAAACCAAACACTTTCTATTTGATAGGTCTGGAAAACTCTTACCATAACCTTCTGGTAGGTCAGGTGACTGGTGACCATGAGGTCTGTTCTGAGGTGTCTGTACATGCCCTCTGACTTCAGGGGTGCGCAGTCGCTGTGCCTGAAGGCGCTGATCTTGGCTGGGCGACTCTCCAAAGCGACAGTTGCCTCCTCCAGCAGCTCCTGTAGTGTCTGTGTATGGTGCTGGTTCTTCCATGAAACAGCTCAGTGGCCTCCCTGGGCCAGAGTCTTCATAAACCGTTCTGAAAATGGGGAAACTTCAAGAGTTTCCATCACAAGAGAAGTGAATGCAGAAAGAACTGTTTTCCTCTCTCCCCATCACTTCAAGTACTGCAACTTTTCACCCAAAAAACGCCACTTTGTTCATGTTTTTATACCCCAAATTTCTACTAGAAGTAGCAGAAGAACTGGTAACAAAAAAAATACCAAGACCTACCCAGTTTAGCTTATTTTCTCCAAGTAAAGATGCAGCTATAACCCTACTACCAGGTGCATATTCCCAGACAATATATTAGTCACACTGATATTTAATATTACTAGTGTTAACTACATTCTTTCCACACATAAAGTATTCTTCTAATGAGGTGTAAAGAAACCAGTTCTTACCCTTCATTCTCCAAAAGCCCTCTACAGTCTACTACAGAACCTCCTGTGCCTATTCTGTCCCGGGTCTGTAAACTGACTGAAATAAAAACAAACACATACACACACAAGTTAATAATGAAACAACAACTCTTCCCTTAAAAAACATCACAAAGCCAAGCAACTCACATTTATACAGGGTCAAAATATGAAGGAAAGTTACACCCCACACACAAGAGCATATTACTTGCCAAAACTTCTATAACCCTAAAAACATTACTGATTTTTGAAAAGAGAAAAGAGAAGCCAGAGGCATCACAGCCTCAAAAAAAGCTGAGTCTATTTCTGTAACTATCAAACAGGTCAGTTTTCTATAGCTGCTTCATGAGGCTCCAGAAAGGATAGCTGGAGAGGAAATACTCACCACTAGATGTCATCATTAGGGTGAGAATTTGGGGGTTGCTAAATATACTTTGGTATCAATGAAAAGCTTGGGTTAGGTGAAGGGTAACAAAACGTGTTAAAATGGGGTAAATTAGCCATAAAACTAGCACTGCCTTGTTGAAATTTGCAAGTGGGTTACATGAGTCAGAGGTATTAAACCAGCAATTGGAAAAATTTCCTTTGAACTCCTCCAGATCCTCTTTTCCACAGAAGATTCTCTTTGCTTCTCACCTTGATCCAAATGAAACAATTTCAGAGTAACATTTACCCTTCCAGAGCTGCACTAGAAACCTCGTCAGATGCATTCTCTCTTTTTAATATTGCTTCAAATTATCAATTGGGAGAAAACAAACTCCTACATAGGAGTACAATGAAAATTGTCAGGTTATGCAATTTAATCCTGTTACAGTCAGAAGAAACAAAGCAGAAGAGGCACAGCAAGCACGAATGACTACAGGTTTCTTTTGAATACATAGAGAATATTTACCCAAGAAGCTGAAAGCTCAGCTGAGAGTATTCTTACCCACTATTTGGCCTCTGACAGCATCAGTATCTGTGGGATTTAGTTTGCATAGATCCAAGCGCTGGTCTGCAAAGGAAGAACAGACAAGATCAACAAAACTCTTGAGGGTGGAGTGGGTGGGAAACACTATTCACTACTCAGCTACAAGGTTCTTGATTGCACCAGGTAGGAATTGCTCTTACAGCCAGTATCTTTTAGCCTGCTGATGGCATTGGAGAGGAGTCGGACACACCCCAGGAAGCCAGCTCCCTGCTTTTTGTGGATTTTCTTATGGTTCCATACACTGATGGTGATGGAATCTGTCTTCCCAACATAGCTAGAAATAGACATGTTAAAAGAGTCATTTTAGAAGAAAAACAACAACAAAAAAACCCTCTTTTTAGGCTACAGATTTTATGCTTTATTTGGTACAAATTCTGATCCATTTTAGTTCCCTTGGTCATGCTGCTTTATTGTAAATACAGCAGTGCTTAAGCCTGAAATGGTGTTATTAATGAATTACTGCACTATGATTTCACACAGCATGTGAAATTGATATTGCTGCAACATGAATTTAACTACAGCCAGCCTCATTAAAAGCTAGGCACCAAGCTGATTAATGCACAAAACTTTACAATTTATTTGTCTAATAATCTGAAGAAAATAAATCACTACAAAAACGACAAATCTTTTCTACAAGCTGGGCTGCACTGCTCTGGTAGAGCTTACTCAGAGCAGTTCTACTCTGTACCTGACACAGATATCTCCAAATCCAAACACTGAAAAGCAAAGTACCACTCCTTTATTCAGGTAATTTCTTGTGGCAAAAAAAACCCCATCAGTCCTCCTCAGCAAATGTGACTGCTCTTGCTCATGCAAAATGAAGCTGCAGTGCCAACCCTTGCTTTCCATTTATTAGCTAAATCCCTGGAATATTTATTTTACTTAGGACCTTCCAAATAACTCACAGATCATAATGCTGGTTCCATTTGGGGTCCAATGTGTTCTTCACAGTGTCAGTTGAATGGCACTGACCTGACCCATCAACAACTATTTTTGCAAATGGGTCAGGAAGTCCTGTGGAAGAGAAAAGGTCTTATTAAACATAGTACTTTGGGGTTTGTGTCCTCCAAGATAATGCTACTATGAGCTTCTGCTTCCCCCACCCCCAAAGAAAGGAAAATTGCCATTATCCTAAAAGTCAGTAAATCCAGAACAGAGACTTGAGTTCCTAATTAGATACTAACTTCTGTCATACAAATTAATATCTGCCAAGAAGTGTGAAAGGTTTTGGAAAAGAAAAGGTTAAATGTGCTTTAATTTAACAGTACATACCCATGTCTGCTGATAAGTAGGCATTTTTATTCAGTCCTTAACATAATGCTGAGATTGCAGCACTGAGGTACTTTACTCATATCCTTGGCATGCTTTACAAATAGAGTTGTCTTTGAGATGGATGCTCTTGGTACCCCACATACTGAATTGTAAGCAGCAGGCTGATTGTGGTCTCATCAGCCAGGCTCACAACTAGAATTTGTGAAGCCTTGGTCTTTCCAGCCCTAAGATCTATGCTATCTAAATACAATTCAGGGTAATGTGTACTCACGTAGTAATTCACTGTTACTGCAAGAATGGAACCACAGAACAAATGACATACATAAAAGAGCCACAACAGCAAGGCACAATCTATAAATAAATCTGATTCATCAAGAGCAGAAAGTTATACAATTAGGGCATACTTACTGAAGAAATCTTTCTTTGCAAGATTCTTGGCACATAATACTGCAAAACAAAATATCAGACAAAGAAATCTTAAAACTAGTAAAGAAAAAACAACTTTCTGGCAATCATTCCAGCTATAAATACCTGATCATAATTCATAACCCCCACCCAAATATTAAATGTGAGCACTGTTTACTTTAGATAAAGATTTACATAGAAAAAAATCCCCTTTGCTGCTTTTGTTCTATTGTTACAATGTAGAGAAGATTTAATGAACAGCCCTTTGTGTTAAAACCTCCTAATTTTCTATACTGCATGCTTTCACAAAAGCTAAACCAGGTTTTGTTGTTGTTACTTCAGAATCCATCCATCCATTTTACAACAGGACTAAAGAGTTTCTGAACCCAGAATGGTTCTGGGACTCCTGGCAGAGATCTGTGAGCTAAGTCCCATCGGATACAGTGCAAGTTCCTGCTCTTTGCACACAAAAGGTACATGATAAAACACAACCTGGGAGGTACACTATAACCCTGGAAGCAGTTTGCAAACACAAAAAGGGTTGTGGTAACTATGACAGATCTCACTCAGGAGAAAAATATATACTGGAAAAAGGAAATTTGCATCAAGATATTTTCCTTTGAAAGGGCCACAAATGAGATATTCCCCTCCCTCCAATTCTACTAAATAGCACAGGAGTTCAAGCAAAAATTAGATCAGGAAACCTGCATCAATCTCCATTTCTTCTAGGTCCATTACCAGCTGCAAGTCTAATTCTGCTTTTCAGTAAGGGCTTCTCAGTACAAACTCAACCATCCATGTTGTTCAGTACCCATTAAACTCTTATAACAGGCTAGGAAAATTAACTACAGAGCCAAAGATGAAGATATTAGAGCTCCAACTTACCTAAAACTAGGATTCATGAGAGGAAGTTTTCTATAAAAGACCTAAGTATTTTTGAGATAGTCTCTTTCCCACCCAGCTCTGCTCTGTCAGCATGAGAATGAATGCTCAGAAGACACTCAAATGGCCTTTTCCCCTGGTACAGACCATTTCTCCCTTCTCCTGCTCCTGACTTACACTCAATCTCACCTTAACTCTGCTTCAGGGAAAGCAAAGACATAGTAGCAAAAACACAGGAATAAATATGTTCTTTCTATTTTTTTTATACTTCTAGAAGTGTAAAACACAAGCTCAGCTCCAAAGCAACATTCCCCACCTAACACAGCCAGCAGAATAAAAAACTGCCTCACCTCACATGTCAAGCAAACAACCCAAAGAAATCCACTATTAAACCCAGATGTTCATGGAAAAAAATACACAAATCCTCCGTCTTAGCAATAATTAAAGCAGCCTCACCAGGAAACTATTTTTAGAATGGATTAAAAATTACTTGTTTCTTACACTGGCAAACTCTATAATCAGAGAAAGCTTCTCTTGTGTTTGTTTGGGTTTTTTTTTTTCTAACAACTGACCAAAATAGAGAGGTCTGTAGGACTATGGCTATTCAATTTGAAACAAAACAGGGTTACAGAATCCTCCTCCGCTCTTCTATGGAAGCGCAATAGAGCAATCTTTAATTTCCTCTTCCTGCTTCAGAGGAAAAAACACCAGGAGAGCCATGGAATAAGTACAGGTAAAATCAAACATTGTACATTCTAGCAATAGGCAAAAGGAATTTTAAAGTTCCTGTGAGTGGTGGAGCTATTTTTTTTTTTTTTTAAATCATTTTTCTTCCCCATCCCCAATTTAAAAAATATATTCTTGAGCTGCATATCATCTGACCACAGAATTATTATCTTTATTCTACATTTCAGGTATGTTTTCAAGAGCTAACTAGCAGCAGAAGTTTCTAAAGCTATAATTGAAGAATTGTATTTTTTCATTTAACACATTTCCCTCTGCCAAAGGCTTTCAGTCTGCAGTAGATGAGCATGGCTGCCAATTTTCCAGCTGCAGCCTGTGAAACCCTCAATTTTAGGTTGCAAAAATCATTACTCTTTCTTGTAAGAAAAATATTGGCACAACAGCTAATAGCTGAAATAAACCTTTATGGAGCAATCTCCAGAATCATGGCTGTCTGAGATGGACCATTGGCTCTGTTCCACTGTTTGCATACTAAAACCCACTAGAGCAAAAACTATTTGAGTGCTGTATCACTTAAAAGCCATAGATTTCAAAATTCCAGGAAAGAAACAGGTGACAAAGGTCAGCAACAGGAGACTTGGACATGAAACTATGCCAGTGGTGAAGCAGACAGCCCCTCCCTGCTTGCTAAAGCTGGGCATGTGCCAGATTTGCTTCTTATATGTGTTACCTCCAAAGGACTTCAACAAGACTGCTAACAGGATCTGACTGCTACTAATTCAAGCCCAAGACCTGTGAACTGAGATAGATTTAGCTACAAAGGCTTTAAAACTTATTAATTTTATCCCTGCATCAGAGAGAGTGTAGGAGAATGGGATGGATACTTATCTGCAAAACAGGCAACCCAAACACACTTTGCATAAGCTTTGTACAAACCCTGCCTCTGCCTGCCTACTTTCCAGCTTTCCAAAGTGCTTTTTCTTTTCATTTTTCTTTCTGCTAAACAAGAAAGGGCTAGAGCTCGTCAGCAAGAGCAACCTCCCTGCATTTGTTGCAATGTTACAAAAGATACTAATTCTCCTGACTTGGGCATTTATATTCTACCTTCTCAAAGGCAACCAACTTGTTTCAGCTTGACATAGCATTTGTTTATGCTCCACTCTGGATTGCTGCACAGCTCCCAAGAACTGTACTTTTTATAATACAACAGATCCCAAACAACACTGAAACAATGTCTCTACATCTAGATTATAATATTTATAAAGGGATGGGAATGTTTTTTTTTAAGTACCTGACATTACTGAGATAATTTCAAAGGCCAAATTAGCTGGCTGGGTGAAGTACTAGTGTGAAAGCATATTTGGCAGGAGGGGAAGAAAGCCTTATACAAAGTCAGTATTCACCCTGGGGACATCTTGAATGCAGATGTAACTTGAGTGGTTCCTCTGCCAGCCCCTGGTTGTCCACTCTGCTTTCAAAGCAGAAATGAATCATCTGCTGTGGTTCAGGAGGTGCCGCAGGAGCAAGCTGCAGACGGGTGTAAGTAAGGAAAGCACAGAGTGGCACCAATGTCTGAACAAGCCAGCCAAGAATTGCATCAGAAAGCTGCTGCTTCGTCACCCAGACACCTCTCTCTGCAGCAAGAGCAGTGTTTTCAGTAAGGAGACAGAGACACACAGAAGCCTGGGTGAGGAACCATTTCAAGCCTCCCCAAGTAAAGATAGCCAGCCTACAGAAACCAAAGCCTTTGTGGGCAAGTTCCTCTTCCTGAACTGTCAGTGCTCCAAGGATGGCTGTGAGTCTGCACAAATCCTCACACTCCTGTCAGCATCAGCACCAGATTTATTCCTGTAGCACATATCCCACCCCATAGCACACTGCTAAGATGCTACAACTGTTTTCAGCTGCGCAGTGTAAAAATGAGGTAGTTGTGTTTTGAGATCTGGCGGGGAGGGAGTGGTGAAAATATCCTAAAATATTCTGTAAGTCCCAGCATGTACCAATGCAAAACAGCAGGTAAATCTGCACCTGGGACTGCATTTGTCCACACTTTGTGAGTTACAGGTAAAATTTAGGACTTTTACATGTGGATAGAACCTGAGCTAACAACAGCCTTCAATTAGTGCTCAGGTTAATTGTGAAGACAAGACAAACCAGCAGCACATCCACATCTTCCTTAGGAACAGAGCGGGTAAGGTTGTACTGAACAATGCTGGCAAACACACCTTCCAGCCATCTTCAGCCTTCCCTTTGATATTCCAGGTTAATCATTGGTGCTTGTACAAACAGGCAGCTGGATTCCAGGATACATTCGTTTTGCTTTCTGACAGAAGATAAACACAGACCAGCAGGCTGGTGACGTAGAAAGGACTTCACTTAATATTTACTTCTGTGCAGACCATCTTTAATCACAGAGATATGCAGCATAATCATTAAAAGTATCAGAGGCTGGTTGGTTTAAGATAGAAGCACAGAGCAAAGAAGAACAATGAGGCTTTGGAGGAGAGAGAAAGATCTTGACATAAAATGAAACTAAAGTTACTGCCAACCACTGAAAAATAGAAAATGCCACAAAGCAGGTCAGATTTGATACACTCAGGTAGTGGAAACATCTTTGCTAATACTTTAAAGTCTGCCTAGCTTTTGATTTGTGGAGCTGGTGACCTGTGCTGGAGGTAGGATGGCTCTGGCTTGATTGTCTGACAGCAGGCCAGCCCCTGTGCACACTAACCTTCACAGCAAAAAGTCTGCCATTCTGAAAAAAGAGTTTTCAGGAAGCTGCACTGCAAAAATAATGTGCTTGAAGTGTATAAAAGCCTCTAAAAACCCAAGCAAAAAAGTAAACATCAGCTATTTACCACATGCTGCTTTAATGCCCCAAAGCATCGAGGCCCACAGTTAAAATCTGCTGAATCTGTTATGTGAAATCATGTCTCAACCAAACAGTTCAGTGTATTTTATGGAAAACACTCTGAATCCCACAAGCCACCCCTTCAGAACCACCTTCTCAAATGGTGGTCTGCTTACTGTTCCTCTTCTCTGCACAGAACTTTAAATGACACTTCACTGCAAATAAATGTCTGGGTTTATTTCTACTGCTAGACAGCCCACGAAGGTTTGAAGTGTTCTGGGCTTTTTTAAGGGTGACATTTATATTTGGTAGGGTCCAAGAGAAAGGGTTTAATGGGAAAGGAGAGATGGCTGAAGGCACTAAATGTGTAAAAAACACAGCTTCTTTACAGCTAGCCACATCACTGAACTGAACTATACCACTTTATTCACAAATTGGAGTTTAAATTGTCACCACAAAGGCCAAGGTTTCTATTCTAGTACTTTTTTTGTTTGCTTTAGGAATACTTTTGGTCTTGCTTTTCGTCTGCTTGAGACTGAAATGCATAAATTTAAAGACTGTTTTAACTTCTCTGCAGCTGAAGCTGAATCCCTCAGTGCCCAGCACGCAGAGAAAGATAAACACAAAGTCTTCCGTTACATTTGCCAAATTATCCACTTAGCAGTACAGAACTAATTCCATACAGAGGTGGACACTGAGTGGCCTTCACCAACCATCTCAGCACCCTGGTGCCAACGAGATCTGCAATCTGACACATCAGCCAACCAAAAAAACAACCCCTGAGACCCCTCAGACTTCAGGACCAGCACACATCATGCCCTCACACTGGAAGACTCTGCCTGAACTCATGCTAAAAACAGACCTTGACTACCAGATTAAAGCAATGCTTCATTTAACAAACCCTCAGTTCTCCAAGAGTTGCTAGATTTGATACATGAAGCCTTTTTGTGGTGCTTTTGTGTAGGCTGCAGTAAAAATCAAAGCCTCTTTTCAAGGCATGCTTTCCTCGTGGGTTGCAACTTGGCTTCGTGTAGCCAGTCGCAAACACTAGACAACTTTGAAGAGATCTTCAAAAAACCACACACCCAGAAAAAGCCATTTTTATTAGTCCATTAACATGTCATTAAAATATCTACTTAGCCAGGAATCAAAATTCCATCCTACCTAAGCAGAAACTGGTCACGAATGAGACTCAGCTCTTGTCGTGCAAACACCACCGACTTGACAAAACAGAAGAGTTTCTTCTCCAGGATTCCTAAGAATTACTCAAACTGAAAAATCTCCCTGGGGGCACTAATCAACAGCAAACTTTCATACACACACCAGCAAGGGCTGATTTAGCCCTCAATAACATAAATCATCAAAAAAACAGCATAGGACTGTTGGAAGAACAAGACTCATCGAATTCCCAGTTACTGAGACTGTCTGCAGCATAAGACCAGTAAAGCAAGTTTAAGAATGAACTGAATGAGAGGTAAAACTTGGAGATGCACTAAGAATCATGGAATTCATTGAAGAACTTTGCAGGGATAAAAAAATAGAGCTCAAAAGGAAGCTGAATGAATGCTGACATACAGAATCAGAGAAAAGAACACAAATCAGTGAGGTGGAAATAAGCATATCCAATTATCCCTCACACTAACTTCTCTTTCTCTTCTTCCCCCTCTGCTCACCCATAACAAAAAGCCTAAGATAAAGGCTACCTCCCAGATTAAATCTTTCATTAAATCCTAGCTATTACATCATTTTTTGACGCCTTTGCTATGTCTTCCTCTAATCCAGGCCAAGAACCTTCTCATGCTCTCTTCACAGTCTCCTGTTTCCTAGATAGACACAAATCCCAAGCATCTCCGACTGCTTGAGTCTCAGATACGCCCTCAGCCCAGCCTCAGCTCTGAAAGCAAAAGCTGCCCATGGGATTTATTTGCCTCATCTACCACAGGGCAAATTCCAGCTACATTACATTCCTGTTTCTCACTCAAATAGTATTTCCAAGGGCACTTTTAAAAATTATCTATTCTTTAGGACAAACCTTTCATAATCTGCTTCTTCACCACCTTCAGGTAACTATCCTTCTTGGCCCTATAGTGACTGCTCAGTTGTAATAAATACAGTCAGAGATGCTGGGGCAAGACTGAGACTATAACTGGTGAAACTTCCTGTAAGACTGAGACTATAACTGGTGAAACTTCCTGTGTCATTAAGAAGATGCCCTTGAAGCACCATCCTCCCTCACACCTTTTCTTTGCAGACTGTCTCTCAACACATTCAAAACATAATTGCTTCCTTTGACAACTGGAATTCAAGAGTTAAGATAGTTTTTATTATCTTCATTATCTTAATTTTAAAACCATTCTTAAAAAACATCCTATCAATTCTAGCTTTACCAGAAAAAAATGTTAAGAGTATAAAGCCATTGAAAGCCACTGTATTGTTTTTAAAGCTCAGTCCTCCACCCTCACTAAAACATCTGCCAGAATCAAACCCAAGTGGAATAGTAATTCTGTAGAGAGATTTCCAAAATTCAGTCAAGTTTTTCTTTTGTTGGTGTCCACAAATGGTCTCTCAACTCTCTGAGAACAGAGCATACACTCAGGATTCAGCTCTAGTGTCAGCTTCTGGATATGCTAGTAAGAAATAGAAATATCCGGAAAGAACTCAACAGTTCTGTTAAACCCACACAGAATGATATCCCATTCTCAGGGTAAATGGAATCCCTTAGCTAACAGCAAAACAAAACAATTTCAACACAAAACTCCTACTGGAAGTACAAAATGGCATTTTACATCTACTCCACACTTTCATCGTGCAAGTTGTAGTTCCTGGGATCAACACAATTATGGATTTCTTCCCTTCCATCTCTTGTATCTCCAAGCACACATGCCGGCACTGAATAATTCATATTTTCAAGCAAGTAGTCTATCAACACAGGCTTATCTGCAGGGCTTGCACATACTTGTGCTCACGTTCTGCAACAGCCACTGATGTGCTCTGTGTGACATCGTCACCATAATAAAGTTAACAACATGCCATGAAACTATGTGGCTAAATTTGCTTAAATTCCATTAAAACTGAGGAATAAATCCATGCTGAAGTCTTAATACTTTGCTTTTATAGTCACTCAAGCACTGAAAAAGCATCTGGAAAAAAATTCCTAAAGCATGAAAAACATGTTCCTCCACCCACATGCACTCATAACTCAGATTCCAAACTGAATTTTACCAAGATTGCCAAAAATCTTTTGCACTTTTAACATTTGGGGAGTTTTCAAAGCACCTTCTTCAAACTTCCACACATGTCAATACCTATCAATCAGGACCATAAACTCAACCTAACATTGCTCACCACAGGTTCCAGGCAGAGCTTGGGGATGAAGTTCAAACCTTAGCCCTGCTCCCATGCTCCCAATGAACAAAAAGTCCTTTCTAGAAACACTGTCCAACTCTTCAGACATAGAGATTTGTTCCCCTGGGAAAAAAATGAAGAACAATAAATTGCTAATCACATAAAGAAAAAAAGCCCCAAACACTGAATCTCTAGCTATTACTACTTAAGCAGAAATGAGGTATTAAGTAGCTGACACTCCTGTAGCAGAGGACGAGAGCCTCTATGCAGCACAGCCCACACTCTGACAGCCTTTCATTTAGGAGTGTTTAATTTAACATGCCTCTTAAATGTATAAAGTGTTAAACACCTTATTTTCATTACCAAAAAAAAGCTTATAAGGACTCTCCTGTGCAGCTGATCATTTACTAATTGAGTACATAAAAGGCTTTTCCAATAAATAGTATGTTCACTATAAACCACAGAAAATTTAGCTCCCCTTTCTTCCCAGATATTTTCTGCTACATCTCTGGTTTATAACCCCTTTGTGAGACTCAAGGCACAAGTCTTTCTGTATTAACAACAGCTCCCCTTTTTTCCCCCTCTGACAAATCACCATCCAATTAATCCACTTTTATACAAGACATTCATTTCCTAAGTCTGCGAGGAAAACCTGCACAACTACTCTCTGATGCTTTCTAAAGTAGGAAAAAATAGAGAATAAGAGACCAAAACCAGAAGCAACATGTTTGCAGATGCTTTACTATACATCTAGAATTAGTAGAAAGGCCAAGCAGCCAGACCAATTAAAACAGATCCAGCCTTGAGGTCCTGTCTATGGAGCAAAATGGTTTTGAAATGATAGGAACAGAATATGCAACTTTTGTACTTTCTAACCTAGTATTATTCTCCAGCTCTCTTTAAATACATATTGTCTTGCCTCAAAATATCTGCTTATTCTGCAGAAAGCAGAAAAAAAGACTGACCTTCCACTGCAAACATAAAACCTGTAAAAGCAGAAACCTTGGTACTGAAAATCTTGGCAAAGTTTGACTAGATAGAGCCAAGCAACATTTCAATAGAAACACTGAATTTCTGTTGAATAGTAGAAAGTCCACAACTTCCAAGCTAAAATGAAGCAGATTTTTCAGTTTAGATCTTTAAACATATGTTTTGTATCACCAAAGAGTGGTTGGTATTTACAATCCTTCACATACAGGTAGTGTCAATATTGCAACAAAGCAATTTGAATGTTAAACACTAGAGTAAAGGCAGAAAAGCAAATGCAATGTAACACATTATCAATTGAAATTTAAGAACTGAATTTATTCTTCCAGACAGATCCTGTACTTAGCTTCTTTGAGATCATATTGCAATTAAGCAAGGTACAAAATCAACTTTATGGGAACAAAATGTTCCAGTGATGGTATTTTAATAAAGAGTACAAAATTAATGCCTGGTTTTCATCAAGTGTTAAGTAGATTGCTTAAAAGCAAGAACATGGCTAGTTAAAAAATGAATGGCATTAAGCTATGTGTAAGTTGTAAACTATGTAAACTATTAGTTCATCCCATGAGGGCTTAAATGTATCAGGAGATGAGTTTTAGTTAAACTATTCACATGGAACATTGCCTTAAAACTAAATCTCCAGATTTGGCTGTGGTCAAAGCAGGACTGCTCAATTTAAGTGTTAAACTAGAGATGCATTGTGAACCAAGAACAAGAAGCTGTCAAGAGAAGTGCTTAGGTGACCTAGAATGCTGATGATGTTGAAATTAACTGCCAGAAAAAAAACACAACACCCTCTCCTCCCAAAATAAGTAAATAAAAAGAAGCAACAAATTCTGCCAGAGTAATGTTTAGAAGTTGCACTTCAATATATAAAACACTGATGACTATCATGGGCATAATATTCCAGAAGTTCCATTTTTCATTCATCTGGAAACATTCAAGTGAAGAATCTCCAATAAAGAAATTCCACAGAAAAAGAAATACAACCTCAGGAAGAACAATGCACTGAGCTTAAGCTGTTTTGATAAAACTCAGACACATTTGGCATTTCTTTTATAACTGGACAACCTTGTAACAAGCAGTTGCTAGAGATCTCTTGTGAAGGGTAACACTTATCAAGCACCTCTTGTAGCATTACTAACAACAGCTGTAACTGTGACCAGAACAAATTCCAACAGGTACTGGATGACTTTTCAAGAGGCACAGTCAACACCCCCAATTTTTTTGAGGGTAAATGAAAAGCATTCTTTCTGTCAATCAAGGCACCAGTACTGTATCACTGCTTTAAAACCACATACCTTGAGCTAACTAATGACTTTAGAAACTTCCCTGAATTTCTAGTGCATCTAGGTGTTTTCCACACTTCTATTTTAACTGAGGTATGCTGAGTGTTTTTTGGTATGTTTGTATTGAAACACAAAAAGCCTGAAGTCTTGTCACATACAGCTTTTCAAAGCCATGTGCCTCATCTGCCAAAGAAACTTTTGCATGCTCTTACAGCTTTTGCCTTTCTCACTCCCAAATCTGCTGTTTGTTTTGCAGGGAGTTGATAACAGCCAGACGAGATAGAGCAGTAATCTGAACAGACCCAGAGAAAGCCCCCATGGAAAAATCAGGGCAGGGAAAGTCAATATTCAGTGAAGAGTTAACAGGGCACAAAAGCCTAGAAAAGTCGATATTCAGTGAAGAGTTAACAGTGTACAAAAGCCTACAGCAATGAATTCATTCTGTTCTGGGCTACCCAGTGCATGGACAGCCAAATATTGAACCAGCCAGAATTCATTCAGAAGTACTTCTTTCTTCCTGTAGCTCCCTGGGCTGTCTTTATCAACTTGAGGATAGCTAATGCATGGATCAACAAGACCCAAGTTGGTGCTGGAAAGAAGTGGCATAGCCTTAGAGCCTATAAGAAACAAAGTTTTGATCCTAACTTGGAACTTGGTACTGAGCTATAAATGCTTTTAGTGTTTTGTGGGGAAAAGTACAGGATTTGCCTCTGCTAGATGGAACTAAAACATTTTACTAACTTCTTGATGACTACCTTGTCACCAGCTCTTGGATATATCATGTTTAGTGAACAGGTTTAAACTCCATTCTTTTGCTGTTAATACAGAACAGCCAGTATAGTTTACTGAAATAGGAAGACTGTATTTGTTTTAAAATACTCAAGTAAAGGTATTACTGCAAAAAACTACTACAGAGTTGTTCAAAGCACCACTTGCACACCTTTCTGTGGCAAATCTGTACTAAAAGGGAGGTGAGCAGCTTTATTTGTCACAGCTGACACTGTAAGGCAAGAATGGAGCAGGGTTTCAAATAAAACACTATGCAGTTTTTTTTTCCAGATCAGTTCAGCTGAGCTGAGCAGAGCTTGGTCACTGGTACAGGCACAGCCACCCCATGACTAGCTCAGAGGAGAACACCATCAGACCAGTGTTCTTCAGGAACTCTCACCACAAGCCTCTTACAACAATTCTGCATACTGACACTGGGCAAGATTCAGCCACACATCCATTTCTGTCTTCATTACCACTTCATATTCAAATTATATTCATCAGGTTCCAGACAATTCAAAAGGTACATAAAAAAAAAAAAAGAAAAAGAAAAATTACACGACTGTCCAGGTGAAATTTAAAAACTAATTCAGATTGGTTCAGTGCTTAGCTACAAAAAGGGAAGAAACACTCCAGTAATTTCCAATACAAAAGCTAAAATAAAGGTGCAAAGTTTAAATTCAGGAAGAGGAAAGGAAAATTGTGTTCACCCAAATTAAATTCTTGGCATCACTTGTGGTTTTGAATGAAGTACCTCAGCTGCTTTACAAGATTGTTTTTCATTCCTGGAAATTTTCAACTCTAAAGTCTTCAGTAGTTTGTTTTGTGACTATAATCCCTTCCAACAACTACCCAAGATGTTACAAGTCACACTCCACTTTCTTTATGCAGATTTTTTTTCATTTGTTCAGAGCTCAGCTTAAATCCTCCGTGTTCACAGATGAAAAAACATGGGCAGCACCAGACACACGAAGTGCATTTGTGAAGGGCACCGATGCTAAAAGGTGAGTGGAGACACTGGAAACCTGCCAGTCCATAAGCTTGTCTTGGCTTATTAGCCTGGGCCCTGTGCCAGCAGTGCTGAGCTGGAGGGAGTGTGTGGGGAGCTGGGGGTGACAGCAGTGGCACCAGTTAACAGGGAGTGAGGGGAGTATGTGTGAGTGGGAGTGCGTGTGCAGGCATAAGGAAGCTGTGGCAAGAGAGGAAGGAGAACAGGATAGAAATGAGGCTTGTTCCAAAAAAAAATAAAATAGCTGCTATGACAGAGATATTAATAGCTTTTGGAAGCCAAATTTTTATCATTCATTCATTCACCTAGTTCTTTCTATTAAGTACAGAATCACTATTTCCTTCTACAGGACATTTGTCCATCTGTTGCAAGAAAAACATCCCTCTGTAACATACTTTGGAGGAATTAGTGTAAAAACTTTTATGTAGAGAAAAACCCCCAAATTTAATAACCAGTCCCACTTAATAGCTACAATAAGAGAATGATGTGGAAGAGACTTTGATGCTGCCATTGTTCTACAGAAAGCTTTGTCTACAAGAAGCACACACACATTCTCTACAATCCACCTAATCACCTATTAGTCATACAAGCAGTAAATCCCTAAAAGCACTTTGGCTGGGGTCATGCAACTGCTGGATGAACCAAGTTCCATCAGTTCTCATCTGATTTCCAAGCAATGAGCCGCACGTGACTTCTGCTCTGCCCAGGGAAAATGTGGGTCAATACGTGTGCATCCTAGTGCTGAATTTGCACTGCTCTCCAGGGACTCTCCACAGCGTGATTCAGGAGCACTGGGCTGTCTGCTGCACAGCTATTAATGAGATGATTGCTGCTCCTTCACACTATGTTCCTGGTCCTCTGTAACAGATCTTCAAGGAGTCCAGCACACACAGAGCAAAATACTCTGCTTCTCTTACAACCACGCTCCATCTAAAATGTTAAAACAAAGCCTGACAGGCACATCACACGACAGGAACCACTGAAAGGAAACATCTTCCTTCAGAAATAATTAACCACCCATCGTGTTTGAGTGTAAACATCCAGATCTAACAGGCATGTGTTCCTCTCAGCTGAGCAACACTGAGATGGGCAGTCAAAAGCCACTACCACTGCTTGGGAGTTGGCAGCGCTGCTGCTGGCTTGCTTGGAGCAGTGTTCCACCTCAGGACGTGGTTAACCAACAACCTCACAGTAGCATCCCCTTCTTCCAAACACCATTCCCAATTAGTATCAAAGTTCAGCAGATCCCTGCTGTATCAGTGTCATCACTCTCTTACACAAGCAGAGGTATCCTCTTCACTTGAGGGATTTTGAACAAAATGCCCAATTCTTGTGTGACCTGCAGGAGGCACAAAACTGCGAGCTGAATAGCACCAAACAGGATTTCATGAAAAGGCAGCTTTTATTCAGGATAAAGCTGTATCAGCCTATGTGTTACTCCCTTGTTCTAATTATATAGGAGAGCATCTATTTAAACTGCCAAGTTAATGACTTCAAATTTGATCAATAGTCTCTGTTTATCCAGCCCAGTGCTACTGACAGGCACCAGGGATGAACAACAAAACAAACAGACTGGTCAAAGCCAATCCATGGTTGAGCAGGAAAAGCCAATCGGCGATGGCAAACACCCTTCGATTTAACAGGAAGGTGGAGAGGGAAGTCTGTCGCCTGCGGACATCGACACAGTCCCTTTCCTCTGTGCTCATAAAGCATTTATCCACATTATTCTGCTAACAACCAGTTCATGAGTTGAGTGAGCTGAAGCAGAACTAACATCATGGATACAGAGCAACTCCTACCTATGTGAAATGTTTCTATTTGTTTTCAGGTTAAGTGTGGTAGGACATGACAACACCAAGACGATGTCACTAAGCCTTTGGACCATAAGCAGTGACTTTCCTTGTTGTCACTGTACCCACTAAGAAAGGAAATTTCCTTTGGAGCAGCTTCAAGAAAGGCTGGAACCAACTTCTCGAAAGCAGGATGAAAAATGTCCTTGACTGAATCTCCAGCCAAAAGATGCTAAGAATGTTTTAGTTACAGACTGGCTTGAGAGAGTAAAATAAAAACAGAGTTTAGAGCAAAACTAGATAATGTACAGCATGCGTAGAGCATTCTAGAAAAATGTTATGTTGGGTTTTGTTTCTTTTTTTAATTAAAAATAAATGCTTTCATTACAGAGTCAATTTCTCTCAAGTGGCTTAACAGTAACATATGCAGAATTCTCCCAATCCAGGCAGTTGTTTTAGGAACAACTTGCAAGCTACTCAGTAAAGGAAACTCCCTGTCTAATCCCAAGTGAATCCACAGTCATGGTGACTGAGATCCTGATGAAGATGTTTTAGTGCATTATTTCGACCAGGATATTTGGTTACAATTTTCTCAACATTACCCATTCGTCACTTTGCCTGCAACAGCAACTGTTTGCTATTTTCCTTGTACAAAACACCAGTGGCCATGATCAGCAAATTGTAATCCCACTACTGCTCCAAGACAAAGTATTATTATATCACATAAATATACTGGAGCTTGAATAAAAAGGCATCATGTCCCTTCCTATATGACCTTCATGTATGTGTTTCATATTAAGACATAGGATTTACACAAGTGACACCACCTGCAACAAAAAACCATGAACTTCTCCAAAACAAAAAGCACTTTAATATTAACACATCCAAAGTCCAAAATTCAATACCTAAAAAAAAACCCTAATAAATGAGGACAGCTGGTTCAGTCAGAGCCGAAGACATTTGCTTTCCATTCTAAATTGATTCAATAGATTCAATACATTACATTTTGCACGGATGGTTAACAGTGCTAATATTCCAGATAAAATGAAATGCTGCATGAGGAAAATTTTCACTTGGGCTAGCTCTCACTGGATTACTTGCTCTCACAGTAATTTAGTATAAGGGAGGCCTAACAATTTCACTGGACAGGATTAAAAAAACCCCTCTCTTCACAGTTCATGACACAGAAGCTCCCAGAAATATCTATTTCTTCACTACCTTCTCAGCACAGGGAGTAGACTTGAAAACAGGCTAATGCTTGCTATGTGGGAACCATAAAGTAATATAATGCTTGTTTGGGTGTTGGTGTTGTTTTTTTTCAAGAAGGTGGTTCCTATTTATCAAGTAGTCAAGACACTAAACCTAAGCCTTTTATTTGCATTCATGTCACTACCAAGACTCACACATTGGAAATCTGATATTGTCCAAGCACTGAATGACAAACTACTAGATAGAACCAAGAGAGAAAGAGCAAAATGTAATAAACAATTTTCAAAAGAGAAAAAAAAACACCTTTAAGCACCATTTCAGTCATTACTAAAATAAGCTGTGTGGCACTAATTTGAAGTGATAGTGCTGTTCTTTTAATTAAAACACACCAGTAGGAGGTTGATGCATTGGCTGATGCTGTAAGCGACAGGCTTGCAGGACACAGCTCAATCTTTGTCTAAGGAATTAAGACATAATTTCAGCTGGGTTAAAAAGCAAAACAAAACCCCTCAAGTGAAAATAAACAAAAAGGGACTGTTATTACAGGTGCCTGATCAAGTCATTTGGATGTTTCCCTCACAAAATGTTGTCAAGTTCTAGGGGGGGAAAAAAACAACCAAACAAACTCAAACACTCTCAGTTCAGTTGTGCAATTAGGAGTTTAGCTCCTGAAGCCTGGTTTACCTATAGGTGTGTGGTAGACTGAATATTTGTGTCCCTCCCTCCCTCAGTGCTCCTCAGGTTGGCACCTTCCACATCTCCTGTTCACACAGTGGGACTGGCCATCCCTCCTTGCCTGCTCTGGCAGAGCATGGAAGCAGGGATTTGTTCTACCAAGCTACTGATCTCCATCAGTCTTGATGACTTGGTGTACTTAACATCTCTGCCCTCAGCAAATTTGACTGAAATCAGATAAAGAGCCAAAAATCAGTTAGAGAAGAATGACAGGTGCAATCCCTTTTTCAGCCTTGTAATTTTTTAGACTGGAAAGAAGATTAAGCTTGTCCTATAAGTTTATCCATCAGCCTAATGGTCAACCAAGACAGCACCTTCTGAAATCTATAGACACCTTCCATGTGCCAGTTGTGAAACCACTAAAAGCCTAGAAAACTGATGGATATCAGCTTTCTCCATCTAGAAGAAATTCCTGCAAAAGTATTTGCTGGATCCTTTCCCCCTTGGTTTTGCAACATCTTAATTCCACTGCCCCAGAAGAGGCTGGCAGCCACAGCCAGGACCTCCTGCACAAGTCTTTGGTTGCTGCTATCATAAAAAAGATCTTCACATTAAAAAAAAAAAAAAAAGAGCTTTACATCAGCTCTAGACAGCATGGGTGTCCTTAGAACTGGCAGCTGCTCCACCTGATGCAGCCTCCCTGGTGAAGAAACATGACAGAAACAAGCAGGACATTTTGTCTTTATGTGGGATACAGACTATCAAAGAGAAGTCAGTTTATCCAAAGGCTTTTAGTCTATTTCTTCACCACTCCTACAATTATTATTTCAATCACATTTATACTACCAGCATCATCTCAAACATCACAGATTAATCTGTTTCCTTCTGGTGTTTCAAAGTCTGTTCTCTCTTTGCACATTTACAGGATTTATATCATAAGGCAGTGATTAAAAAACCTAGTACTAACTTCCCACTGGGTTTGAGTTTCTTCCCCTCTCTTTCCCCCAATCAAAAATAGTTCTCATCTATGCTGTAGTTCAATTTGGAAGTAGCACATGCAGACTTGATAAGCATGCTACGAAGGAAATGCCTTGAATTGCAGACCACTTACAAGACATTTTCCCAAGCATCTTTTTATAAATCCCATTTGATGGCTGCTTTGCTGATTTCTATTGAAGTTTATCAAAACATCATTTGCAGACAAGTTCAATTACTTCTGTGATTGAACAACAAAAGAAAAAAAATAATAAAATTCACTGTGGCTGGAAGTCTAAGCAATGCTGCTGGATTATGCTAAAGTATTATTTATCCTGTTACCAGACAGACCTACAACTCTTGAAAAGGTATTTAAAGTAAAGAACACAACATAAAAAAGGGCCCATTTCCAGGTTTCTTTTGTTCACCCAAGTCTCCTTCTAGACCATGTAAAAGCATTGCTAAGAGCTGTTGGCAGCACAATTACTGGACCTGATTGCATTACCCTAAGCAGATCTAGGAGCTGCATGCTGGTGTCAGGCTGGCCAACTGACTCTCTTACCTGTGCTCCTTTATCATGCTGTAACAGACATAGCTAATTAAGACATCTCAAAGAAAGTCATGTTCAACTCCCTAAAAATCTTGGGAAGAAGGAAAAAGAGATGTAGGCGCTCTTATTATGGCTGTACATGGAGCATACTACATTTTAATTACTTACACAATATTGCCTCAGTTGGTCATACAAAGAACCAGACATTTATTCCTATAGCATGTGCTTCACAGTAGCAAACAATGTTGGATTATTCATTGAATTATAGGAATTCTAGGAAAAGGTGCAGGGGCAAAGATTTAAACCTGAGTGTGGTTACATCACACAACTACCACGTTGAACAAAGTCATTAAAGTCATTAAACCTTCTCTGACTCCAGTACACTCACAGGCTGATGGACCACGTTGTGTTTGAGACATGCCACCTGCTAGCATCTCCCAGCTCCCTAACTTCACTTATGCCTTTAAACCTTATCTCACCTTATTTCAGCCCTCACCTGTGAACGGGGGAACCTCAGCACAAGTATTCTCACCCTGGTTACACCCAGTTTCAGGAGAGGGTAAGTAAGTG
The DNA here is from genome assembly GCA_013396975.1 of Bucco capensis. Classification (NCBI taxonomy): domain Eukaryota; kingdom Metazoa; phylum Chordata; class Aves; order Piciformes; family Bucconidae; genus Bucco; species Bucco capensis. The sequence goes on from VWZO01007050.1 coordinate 710,571, forward strand.
CATGAGCAGAACCCAGCACAAAAATGCTTCCTGTAACAAGTAGCTGGGAGGTGAGAAGTTAGATATGTAAAAGTTCTCTACAAAAGTCCCAATACTTCAGACATTTTAGGGTCTTTTCACCACACCATTTCTTCTTACTCTGATCTGTTGTTTGTTAGTAGTGTATTTACAGACACACGAAATGTGCCCATTGTAGTACTTAGCATTATGGTTATCTGTCTGTGGACATTTCTAGTAGAGAGATACAAGAGATACTGCTCGGAATTTCTATATAATGCCGAAGTCAGTAGCATTTCAAGAGCCTAAAAAATCAGGCTAATTAGACTTGTAGAATATGACATCTCTGCATTTTCATTCTGAGTGTAAACTGAAGTTCTCACATGCTTATAAAAATGTCTGCACATGTAGAAAATAAAAACAAGAAACCCAAACACATCAGCTGCAAGGATAAAGCACAAGGCTTCCCCTGGAAGGATCTCCATCACTGCAAGTCTGAATCAAATTGAAATTCCTCACTTTTCTAAATTTGGCACTTATGTTGTCAAAAAAAAAAAGCAACAGCACAATCCAGACAGTTCATTTTCATATGCAGCCTGGGCTTCTTTCTCTTTTCTTTTGCTCCTCAAGAAAACGGAGCACATGCATCCCAAAAGTCATTTCCTTTTCAAAAAACATCTTGGGTCACACACCCCATGTACTAGAAGATGTAAAAACACTGACCACAGAGAGTGAATTTATTGCTGTAATGTCTGCTTTGCTTTGGGGATGCCACAAAGACCACATTTAGGGGGTGAGGGAGAAGAGTCAGGACCATGAAGTGAGTTCAGATTGATGTTAGTAGCTGCCTTGAATTAAAAATAAATAAAAACTATCTTCAGTGAGTTTTTAACCTTTAAGAAGAAAAATATAGAGTTTTTACTACAGTGTCCTGGAAACTAAGGAGATGAATGAGAAGAACACATTTTAACACATGCAATTTTAATTTGCCACTTTGTGAAGTAAACAGGAGATGTAAACTTTAAGTTGATAAGAGCATACACATTTTATATTAGTCTAACAAATCAGAGGAACTAGGCAGATTTTTATGGAAGACAAAAATGCAAGCATATGAAAAGGTCAAACAAATCACTATTCCTCCTAATTCACTCATACAAAAATGCCATTTTACTCCAAATAGTAAAACATATCTAGAAAGACTTTATCAACTTGAGGAGAAAAGATTGCATCCTATCAAAAAATATTTCATTACCTGCAACTAGTTACCTGTAAAAGCAAAAACTACTGCAACAGAAAGAGAATACCAGGAAAGAAAGAGAAAGCTATTTTATTTTCTTCAGCAGAGCTTCTTCATAACCCATTGGGAAACAACATCTACCATTCAAAAAACCCAGCCACAGCTAAAAGTGCACATCAGTGAGGACATTCAGGGACACATAATATTCCTGGAGTATTCTAGTGGTCAATAACACTTGAAGTTAATAGTGTGGTTTAATATTGTCCTTTATTCCTAAATGGGCTGTTCTATGTTCTTACAAGAGAATCAGGATCCAAAGTGTAAAATAAAAAGCTATTATAAACACCTAATTCCACTGGATTTTCCATCACTCTTTGTGCTCATAAACAGCACGATTTAGGACTATCAGCTTAACCCATTTGAACTGCTTCATCAGCCAACAGCCAATGGCAAGGGCTGCTCACTAGGATGCAGTGCTGGAGCAGGTCCTCTGCCAAGGACAATTCCTCCAGCTGTGGTGAGGTGAGCACAGCTGGAGCAGCCTGTAGCACCATGCCCTCACTGGGGGGGATTGTGCATTATTTCTGCATTATTCCCAAACAATAATGGATTGTTTTAGCCACAAACAGAAGAACAAACCTTCCATTTAAATACTTGCTGTTAAATTGTATTAGTATGCAATACTAGTGTCAATATCCTCAAAAAAACCAAACACAAAACAAAACCCACACCAGGCAAGAGGATTTTTCATGGGGGAGGGGAAGAGTAAGTGAGTAAACCACACTCTGCCAGTTTTATCTGTCTGTGCTGTGAATTGGGTAGCCTTGGGGATTTTTGCCTGCTGTGCTTAGTGTCCTTGACAACAAGCCAGTTTGGATTTTGGCCTTTAACTTGACAAAAATGACTTACTGAAGAGGAAGGCATCAAGCCATTACAGCCCTGTGGAGAGATTCTTTCTAAAGCAGCATGCATGCTTATTCTGCCAATCCAACTAGAGCATAGTCAGATTTACCATCAAGCTCCTCTACCCCCAAATATTCCCAATGCAGTTGTTGGTTCAGAAGAGAATATCTGAAAGAAAAAGTTTCAACATTTTTGCTGTGTCCTGCCATGGCATTTTAAGACTTGCACAAAGAAAGATAGAGATGGAAACCAGAGAAAAATATCCCCAGGGATGCCCTCTCAGAAATGACTGAATTTCCCTTCAAAGAGATGTGAAACAAAGTTTAAATACATGAAGCATCTCAACTTCTTATGGACCTACTGACTCTCTTTTAGCAAATGTACATGCAGGTTTCTTCTTCTATTGCATTAATACTTCAGTAAATCTTTTGTAAATGGATATATACTAATATACAAGCTCTAGCAAAGCTAGAGTAACTGTATCGTTAAAGAAATCTACTCTTTCTGGTTTTCCCCTCCCCAAATCAACTCCCAGCAGAAGGCAACACATGCACATACCTCAGTTTTCCAAAGTCCAGCATCTTAGTTTAAATTGTTGAGCTAGACTTACATGAGGAAGCTGAATCTGCACTGAAGCAGCTGAAGTACAAGCACAGGTTTTCTTCTGCTGGTTTTCTCACAGTAGATGACAAATTTCTGGCAATGCATCTCCAGCAGACTAGCAAGGAGATAATATCTTGAGTTACTGCAGCAATATCTGCAGTAACTCATTTTGTAAGCACCTGAAACATTCCAGTCTGAGAGCAGTGCAGCTTCCTCACTGCCAGCCATAACACAAGTGCTTGATGCCAACTACTCCCAGGCTTAACTTTAGGCTTCCCAATAAACATGCTAAAGAAGAGCAGACGATATCAAGGTAAACAATGCTGGAAGTCTACCAAGTGTAGTGCTGTCCTGACCATCAAAAGAGGAGGAGGCATCCTGGTGCTGACAAGAGCATTGAAGACTATATGTGAGACCTCAACAGAGACATGCCATAAAACCTAAACAGATCTACAACAGCAGAAATGACCTAGTGATTGGTAACTAGTATCTGGAGACTCAGGATCTCAACAACTCCTTTCTCCCTCCCAAGTGCTGGTATAGGAAAGGGCAAACCATTTTCAGCTTCGCTCTGGGAGAACAAATCATCATCAGTTTTCATGAAAGGTATCAAAGCACTAAGACAGGTAAAAGCTTTCAATAATAATACAGAATTTGGTCCTTTTCACAGGAATATTTTGAGTACTTCCAGAGGAACCATAATGGAAATATCTAACAATAAAGATTCAATTCCTAATTTAGAGAAAAAGATGGCAAATAGAATGGTCTCTTCAAGCCTCTTCTTAAAATATTCTCTTCATACAAGTTTTACATGAGTTGCTCTGCTGTGTACATACATAAACTTCCCAAACATACTACACTGATTGATTTAACCCCATCTGCTCCAAATCATTCTGCTCTCTCACTCTACCTCAACCACCATGGCCCAAACCAACAAGGCAGCCTAGTGAGTAAACCCTGGAACCATAAATAGCAGCAAGTAACCTAACCAGATTTATCCAATTTTAAGTGGCACACTGGACTTGCTTCAAGTTGGGTAGCAATGCAGGTAAACCTCCAAAACACACACTTAAAAGGATGGTATCTCCATACAGTCCTTTTCTTCAAGCACACCCCAAGGAAACCACCAAGGTGGACTCAGTTATTTTTATTTACAGTGGCATTTTAGCAAGCTGCTGTCAGTAAAAGGTCAACTACCCAGCACACATAATATCATGGTGTAAAATGGACTTCCTCACTAAGAAATTGGAAACTCTGCTTGTGCTGTCCTGGAACTGATGCTTAATTTTGCAGTGCAAAAAGAAAGTATGGATGCTAAAGTATTTCAGAAGAGTGATAAAGCCATTTAAGGAAATGAATGAGAAAGTTGTTATTAGACTGGTAGGTAGCATGGAATAAAAAAGAAGAAATCATTAAGTAAGCACACAACCATATCCCAAATTGCATTTCTTTATATGAAGACATTCAATTTGAGAAAAGTAAGTTTCAAGTTAGGAATAAAGTAGTTATTGTTTCTACTTTCCCTGCCTGAGGGGGATAGTCAAACAAACTCCTTTTGGAGGTTTAATTTACTTCCACCAGGACAATGGTGCTGGCACAGCTATGACTTTCTGGGTGAAACAAAAACGAGCTTCGTTACCCATAGCCTGCCCAAAGGAAAAGGCTGGGCTCTGGATTCCCACTCCAGCAGCCCAAGGATGCCAGCTTGCTGCAGAGGCTGAGCTCCCCACTTCCCCCCATGAAAGCAAGATCTCGTTTGTTTTTTTTTCATTAAAGTCCTCACAGTTATATGCCCCAAGCCTCTTTGCCATCCTTCTCCAAGGGGCTCTGGACAGCCACACATTTACCTTCACAAAAACACTACTACTTCAAACAGAAATGGGGAAGAGAGGCAGAGAGAGGGCAAGCGTCTCGCTCAGCATCACACAGGAAATCTGCGGTGAGGCTCAGCGCTGAGCTCCAGCCCTGTCCTCCAACCACAAGCAGGCAACCCACTCCCAGAAGACATGGAGCAGAGAAAATCCTGATGAGAAGAAAATAATGAGACATTGATTTCGACATACTCGCAGATCACCGTGCAAAACAACTTTGGAGCTACTAAACTGCCACTTCCCATTGTCTTACCCATTGCATGGAACTGGCTCAATGTTCAATTCCAAATGCCAAACTGCAGTCAGTTGTCTCTGCCTTCCTGCACCAGTGCCCTTAGCCTGAAGTCCTTCTAACATAGGACCATAAAACTGTGGACAGTCTATGAAGTATTTACAATGTCTAGTACAGAGATCCCTACACAGATATCTATTGTTTCTGAACACTGGACATAAAACTGTCCAGGTCACCAATATTAGTGTTGCTATTGATCAGTCAGTTAACTTTGCTGCACTGATCAATGCATTGGTCATGAAAGGAAAGCAAAACATACTGACATCTGTGACATATTTTAACCTGTGCCTTTAGAACAATCCTAGGTGAACACTGCTCTTATGGTAATGTAGTATTTTATTTTCTCCTCAAGGTTGCTGTATTCTTTTATGTATTCCTTAATTACAAATGCTTCTCTGCAAGAAGACCCAAAGCCACATGTTTACCAGCTACTAAGCAGTCAGGTTTTGCAGATGGGACTTCCCTAAAATGTGCTGACTACAGTGAACTGAAAGTGGCCTTCAAGACACTTGCCTGCTTTATCTCTTTCCGTTTCTTTGCCACTGCTGAGCGCCATCAATCAAACTTGTCTCCTACCAGTCCCCTACAACTCTCCTCCTTACCTCTCAAAAATCACCTGCTTCTCCACCATCTTCCTCACTCTTCCCCAGTGCTTCTGGCACTGTACTTTCCTCCCCTCACACCTGGGAGGGCTCTCACTTATTACCCTCCCTCCAAAACTGCACCAGCCACCAGCAGCCTCACGCCTTCCCAGGCGAGGTCTCCCAACACGAACAGGTTTCTATACCCCTGAGTACTCTGAACCTCACCAAGTGAGATGCTTGAAGATTATTTGTATCCTCCTGTTACCCCAATTCTAGCTTTATTGTTAAAGAAATTGGTTTTGCCATCAGCCCTTGACATGACCATCTGCCCATCCTCCCCCCATCCTGCTCCATCTATGAAGTGATCCATAAACTAAAGCCTTTTCCTTCCCAATCTCAGTCCCACAATGGCACCAGAAACCAGCCAGCTTTTAACACCTCAGCTGAGACCTTACTGAAAAAGCCAGTACCCATCAAGCCAGAACACAACTTGAAGCTTTTCTTTGCTAAAGAAGTTACATGTTTAGTCCATTTCTTCACAGTCTTTCTATTTCCATCTGCAGCCTTTGCCTGCAAGCTACCTGGAATGGGAACATCTCCCATACCCAGCACAATGAGATTGCAGTTTTCATGAGTCCTTCTGTGTGATATAACAGTATGAGCAAGACACGCCTAAGCCTTGGAGATGATGAACCCTTTGGAACTTCCCCAGGGAGCAGCAACTGCAGCAGCAAACAAAGCTTTCGGAGAAGCACATCAGGATAAAAAAAAGGCCATGTGTCCCACAAAGGTCCCCTGGTTTGTGTCCTCCTTGACCCAGCAGATCCTAAGCAGACTCTGTGAGCATGTACATTCACAGTATCACTTTATTATTTCCATAATTCCCATGTTTGGGGAATTCTGCCACTGTTGCACTATCCTGATGACGGTATGGACGCAAAAAGACCACGGACTTCACAATAAGTTTTAGTTTACTTTGCCTAGAAGTGCTCCAAAGCTCTGAGTATCTCTGGCTTCAACATCACCAGCAGCAGTGAAAATTCCAACGGGGAAAAATACGACCAGGCTTTTGGAGAAATGGAGATAAGGCAAGGGATTCACATAGGGGATCCATAAGGGGTGACAGTCATTTTGCACAACATGGAGAATCAGCCACTGGAATAATCTCCCCAAGAAAGCAGTAGAGTCCCCAACACTGAATACGTTGAAGATTCAGCTGGACAGGGGCTGGGCCATCTTGTCTAGACCGTGCTTTTGCCAAGAAAGATTGGACTACATGATCCTTGAGGTCCCTTCCAACCTGGGATTCTATGACTGTAACCTGCCATCCAACTTGCTTGCTGATGTTGGGTATTTTCTTACCATTCTAAACAGGATGCATTTTTTGCCATTTTAGTTCATTACTATTTGTATCAGGATAAGACTGACGTGACTCTGAATAAACTGGATGATCGTTCCTGATAATCATCAGAGGATCCAGAGTTTTTAGATAAATTCACAGAAATAATCCCAACACACTGCTAATACCAATACCTTTCTAATATACAAGGAAAAAAATGTCTTTAAAAAAGCATGAAAGATCCTACCACTGCTCCCTTCCCATCTACACAGCAATGCTCACAGGCATCTGCAGACTAAGTGGTGTTTACACAGCTATTTCCAGTAGTGCAAACCATAAATGGTTTCTAATCACAGGGAAAAAGAAGGCAGGTAGTAAATCATAACAGAAGAGGTCCTCTGTCTTGATTTAAATCTGTGCAAACCTCCCAATAGCAAAACAGATGAGAAAACAAAAGCTGTGCTAGCTACAGCTATTTGAAACAGGTAAGTCAGCACACTAGTCTCGAGTGAAGCCAGGAGCACAGCATTGCCTAACGATTCTGAAGCTGAACCTCTCCCAAAGCAATTTATTTTCTGATTAAATACAGCAATTTTTGTCACACCACCCAGGTTTCCTGCTTGTAAAAACAGAAGATGTGTCTGAGCAAGCAGGAGATTTCTTCCATGTAGTTAAAAGAGGAGAGTAAAAAACAATAATCCGTGAAGTTGCTCAATAAACTGAAACTTCAGTCCTTTCCAGAAAATGTTCTCAGCTAGGAGAGAAGATGAGTGCAAGCTTGAAGTCAAAGAGCATTTTGATGCAGCATTCATCCTTGAAAATGAAAACCAACAGTTTCTCTGTTATTTAAATAGTATCCTCCAGCTCAGAAGAAAGGCTACGACCACGGCGTAAATTACTTAACCCACAACATTTTTATGGACTGACTTGCATAAAAATAAGCCACATTAATGACTGAGTTGACATTTTGTATACAGCACCACAAAACTAATTTCAGATCAAACATCATCCATCCAACCTAAAAATATTTTCAGCCTGCTCACATCCAAGAAAAGGATTTTCAGATTTACATTAGCCTCACAAACTTTGGTCTCCTAAAGCACCAGCAGTGAAGAATCACAAAAAAAGGATTAAAAGAAAACCAAGTTTTGGGTTGTTGGTTTGGTTTTGGGGTTTTTTTTTTTGAAGAGCTGCTCCTGATTGATTGCTTTACACACCAGAAGCAAGTTAACCTGTAACTGAAGTTTAACTAGTGCTGTTTTCTCATTATTTGACAAGATTTTCTCCACCCACAGAAACAGCTCTACATAGATCAATGTCATGGACTTGGTATATCCTGGCTCCTTCAGCCCAAGATATCTCCAAGCATCCACTTGTTGCCTTTGAAAGGTTAGATTGGACCTTAATGATTAATAATTCACACAGCAACCTCAAGAAGCAGAAATTGTGTCTCTTCCCGTTAGAGAAGCAGTCTCAGCATTGCCTGGCACAGCTTCCAGAAGGCTTAATCCAGACCTTTCAGGGTGCAACATTAAGTTGGGTTTATCCAAATGTGCACCTTGTCAGGAGGCACAACACAAACTGCTTTTGGTGTCACCTCCTGCGCAGGGAAGTAACTTCAGAAGTTGAACACACGATTTGCCAGGTGAGAGCAAGCTGCAAGGCAGGAGTAAAAAAGGAAACACACTGCAAAAAATAGCCAAAAGCAACTAAATGTACATTTTCCCTTCAGCAACCAAGTTACCCTCCTAAGCACAGGGGAGGCTAGGGAGGTTTACTGACCAAAGAAATTATGAAAGGCTTTGCCAAAAGCCAGTCTGCCCCTGCAAATCCTCCTGGAGAAGATACAGAGGAGACCCCAGGAAGGTGACCTGGCATGCTGGAAGGGAGGTGTCTCATGGACTCCCCCGTGGGGAAGAAGAAGCAAGGTGCTCTGGCTTGCTGGAAGGGGCGTATAAAAAGAACTCCCCCGAGGAAAGTTTACAAGAGATCGTAAGAAAGGCAACGTGCTGTGGCCTCCTAAAGAGGGTGTCACAGGGACCTCCCAATCATATGCGGATGGTGAACAGGAGATCCCAGAAAGAAGCAGGGTGCTGGGATAGGGGGGGCACAGTAACCTCCTCCAAGAGGAAGGTGCAAAACACACCTCATAAAGAGACAGGGTGCTGGGGGTGGAATAAAGGTGTCACAGGTCCCCCCGTCCAAAGGGACAGTGCAGAAAAGCCCCCAGGAAGGGGCAGGGTGCCGGGGGTGGTGTGTTATAGGGACCCCCGGTAGAGGTCCCAGGAAGAACCCAGGAAGGATCAGGGTGTCCTGGCCTGCTAGAAAGAGAGGGAGGAGGCAAAAATACCTCTTCTCTCCCTCAAAAAGCTCCCCCCCGCCTCCAAATTTGTGTCAGCCTAAGCAGCGAGTGGAGTCCACACCGGGGCGAGGGGTGGGGAGAAGGAAATATAAATGAATAAGAATTAAAACAAGCTCGTCGGGCCACGGAGGTGGAAGCGGGCCTAAAAAATAGGGGGTAAAAGTTAAGTAACGATCGGAGCTAGGTCGCTCCCAGCTCGGGCCCGGCCTCACCTCCTCTCCCGCCGCCAGTTGCCCCCTCCCCGGCCTGGCGGCGAGAGGGAAGGCGAGACCGGGCCCTTAGGAACCGGGAGAGGACACACACACAACGTCCCCAGCGGCCCCGTTACCTGTGAGGCGGATCTTGATGCTGGAACCGTTCCGGCGGGTACCAGGATTCGACATCGCGCCGGGAAGAAGAAGAAGAAGAAGAGGAGGAGAAGGAAGAAAAGGAGGAGGCGGCGGCGTCGTCGAAAGCGTCGGCGCCGTGATCAACCGGCGGCCCTACACATCCCCGCCATGCGGGCTCGAAGCGATGCCGCTGATCTCCAGGCTCGTCGCGATACCGTTCGCCTCACAACCCCTTACCACCACCGACGCGCCCGGCCCGGCCCGGCCGCGGTGAGCGCGCCTTAGCCACGCCCACACCGCCCCCTTCCTCCTCCTCCTCCTCTTCCCGCCCCGCGTACGTCGGAGGGTGGTGACGTTAACGCGCCGCCGCCCGCACCAACCGGCCGTCTCCAACCGCCATCTTGAGAAGGTCGGAGGGTGCGGGAAGGGGCAGCGCCCCCTGGCGGAGGGAAGGAGAATGGCACAGGGTGCCTAGGATGGAATAGGGTGTAGAGGGGTGCATAGGGGTCCATAGGTGAGGCATAGGGTGTATGGGAATGCATGGAGGTGGCATAGGGGTAGTATATGGTGTAGAGGAATGCATGGAGGTGGCACAGGGGGAAATGGAGAGTGTATAAAGGCTCACAGTGGTGCCTGAAGGTGAAATGGAGGTTCTCAGGGGTGACACACAGGGTGGCAGAGAGGGTGAAGGGGAGTGCACAAGGGGTGACATGCAGCATGGCATGGAGAGTGCCTTGGGGTGGCATGGAAGGCAGAGAATTGTAGAGGGGTGATATGCAGAATGGTATGGGAGTGACATAGAGAGTGAATAAGGGTGTATAGGGGTGGCACAGAGGGTGACCTGCAAGGTGGCATAGAAGATGGCATAGGGCTGACATGGCTATGGCACAGAGGGTATATAGAAGTGCAGAGAGGATAGCATAGGGGTGCCTAGGGGTGATATAGCTATGCCAGCCTTCTCCTGCCCTGCAGCACTCACCTGGCTTGGTCCCCACACTAGGATACCACCCATCCTGGTACAGTGCTGTCTCCTACCCAGCTAGACCCTAAGCCATCTCTCCCACCAACCATCAGGTTTCAGCTTCCACACCTCCCCAAACCAGCTCTGGGTGAGCAGCCTCAGGGATAAGCACAGCAATCCCCTTCCACCCACTCCAGCAAAGCCAGACCTGGGTAACAGGTCTGCACAGTGCTGGGTGCACCCGTGGCAGTAGGAAATGAACAGTTAGGTATTTAAGTGCTTTAGAAGAGACCCTGCTTCATATACATAAATTAATTAGTGCTAATTCAGGGCAAACAAGGGCACTGTCAGCACCTTCTCCAACTCTCCAGCAAGACGAGGACCAAACAGCTGTCACCATGCTCCACTGGGGACAGGACAAAGGATGTTTTAAGTAGAAAAACTCCTTTTTTTTAATGCACCTCTAAAGGGAAGTTGAGCTGCTCTAGGAAAGCAGCACAGCAGCACCTCACCCTTGTTGGTCCCCACAGATGCTCCATCCCATGGGGAGAACGGGGTGGCTCCCACCTCGTGGAGCAGAGCACTAAAGCCAAAATTGCCACAAGGGCTGCTACCTCTGTCCTGGGCAGGAGAACCAGGGCTGGCAGGGAGCAGAGGAGAACAGCTCTAACCAGAGAAGCAGATGCCTGTAGGTCACTCACACACCCACAGCCTAGCAACCTCATTCTTCCAGAACACACTAATCCTGCTTCTCCAGGGTTGCAGTTCTCCATGGGATGATAGCAGTGTTGTCACCTCAGCTTTGCTTGCCCTGTAGCACAGAACATGAGGGCCAAGTTGATGCTGTTAAGGCAAGGGGTATATTTTTCTCTGCATCACACAATCAGGGCTCCAGGGACACTATTTTATCACAGCTTAAGTACATGATGCTAGAAGTGAGCAGCTTTGGTCCTAGGGCTCTATACAACATCATCCTCTGGCACATGCAGGAAAGGAAAATCAAATAGCTTTATCCTTCTTCCTTTTTAGTTCACTTTAAGTCAGCAGAGCATCAGCAAAGAACCTCCCTGTTGCCCAAGTACCTGTAAGGGACAGCCCTGCCCAACCCTGAGGGAAAGCCAAGTGGGATGCTGTGTACTGGAGCAGCCCAGAGCCAGGGCAGGGCTGCAGAGCCCAGCTCCGGTCTCTAGCTCCATTTACACTGAGGAAGCACCTGCCTCAGATTCATTTTACCTAGTGAAATGTGACCCTTTCCAGATTCCAGATCAGCCTTGTCAGCAAGGAGAAGGTGCAGGCAGCTGAGCCAGAGCCTTTGTGTTAACTCATGGGCACAAACAAGGGATTGTCACAGGCAGTTGCATCTTCAGCCATTGCTTTCTCACAGTTTCAGATCCAGGGAATAAAAACCAAGCAGCACTTTGTGATTCATCAGTTCCAGCATTTGAATATTAAGTGATAGCCAGTTCTGGCAAACCTCCTCACAAGGCATGGAGTACACAATCACACTTTAACTACCAACTCCCTTTTTCCTGGGTGGCCTGGAGGAAAAAAGCATAAATCCTGATGAACACATCCAGGATGTAAGAACAACTACTGCTTCCTGGAGAGAAGATTTTCCCTTCAGATTAAGTAACCTGTCCCATCACCTCACACTGCATTTGAAGAAGCAAAGCCCTGAAGCCATCCATGGTTATTCTGAAGTGTCAAACCCCTCAAGAGCAAGGATAAGAAAGCTGCCATCCCTACCTTGGGTTTGCTTCAGCCCCTGGGGACTGAAGGGTCCCAGCAGAACCTTCCATAACCCATCAACACTACTAGGAGGGAGCAGTGTCCAGCAGCTTGTTTTGAACCTGTAGGTGCTGACAGAGAAGTGCCTAGAGGTGCAGGGATGGAGAGAGCTTGCTGCAAGCTGGGCTTGAAAGCCACATCAACCCCATCCTCACTTTCTGCTCAGCCTGCAGCTAGAGACCAGAGTTGGAGGCTTTGGGAAAGGGAAGACTCCTGTCAGCATGGGACATGCAACAGAAAGCTGAAATACAGGTCCTCAATAGTAAAGGGTAGCTCTAGGCAGAGCCAGATCCAGGGGTCCCAGGCAAGGGGATAGCATCTGGGAAGTAGAAGTGGGAAACCTAAGAGCTCCCATGACAATAGCTGCCGCTGACACTACCATCCTGCCAAAGGACCAGCATCTGCTCCTGTGCCTAGACACTGAGACTTCCATGTAGCAGCACAGAGGTGACTGACCTACTCTTCCCCTGCCCACTTCCTTCTCTACTAGAAGGATCTCCTCACACAGAGCTGGTTTCACCCTACAGAAAGATGAAATACCTCTCCCAGAGCTTTTGAGAGCTGCTTCAGCCACTCCAAGTCAAGCCTAGAAGTTCCAGCATCAAGAGCCAGGTTAGTTTGGTGGTAACTCTGCTCTCCAGCAGCTTAATGCAGTTAGAAAGTTTCTGCCTGCACTTTCCACACAGAAAACATGCTCAGTTGCTCCAATGCATTTCTGCAGGCCCTTAACACATTAAGGGAAACAAGTCTATATGGTTTCTAACAGCAGGTTGAGAGAGAAAGATATCAAGAGGCAAGTACAAAGCCAGAAGTGCAATTTATTGACAAGTGCCAAGAGTAAGACGACTCAGCATCTTTGCTCCTCTTGGTTTAGAGATGTCTGAGCTCTGCTAAGACATCTCCACCCATCAGCTCAGGGCTGTGTAGTGCTTTATCTTCAGAAGTTGTAGTCTTCCTTCTCCACTGAGAAGTCATACAGCCCATCTTGGCTAGTCCCAGGCTGCAGGTCAAGGTTTTCCTAGGAGGGAAGTTGCTAACCATCAGCTCAAGGTTCTGCATCTTAAACCTAAGCTTTTTGCACCAGAAATCTACCTGAAGCTTTTTATTTATTGCAAAAAAATCTGCAGTGTAGCAAGCTGTCAAGCTCAGTTTGACTCTAACAGGACCCTCAGAGACCAGACCAAGTCGTCCTGTTCTTTATAACATATCAAAGCTACAGTGTCCCTGAATCTCACACACAAAGAGCAGCCAAACCTCCAGGCTCAGACACCAAAGGCACAAAAGAGTGGCTGGAGTGGCAGAACTGAGTGGAAATAACCTGCTAGCAACAGCAACAAACTAGGACTGCTTTGGAGAGATGTCCCCACTGGCATGTGTGTGCCTGTGTGTAGGAAAGCTTCCTCCCCACCCTCTTGCAGGGGCATCCTGCAGCCTCTCCTCTGGGCAAAGGACTAAAGTAGACATTTGCTCTCTGCTGCTGCAGTTCACATTTAGACTGAGCTTCAGCATCAAGATCTGCCAAACTGCTAAAGCCTCTTCCCTGGTGCTTCTCCATCTGCAAGACTAAGAGCAAGCCTAGCATCTGTAACAGTCATGCTAACTGCTGTCCTAGCCTCTTCTTCCAAAAGTTCATTAGCATGAGAAGGGTCAAGTAATCCCAATGCAACCTGAGCATGGTTATCAGCTGAGGAGAAGGCTTCCATTCAGAGTGACAAGCTAGCTCAGCTCTGAAGGAGGAAACTTCTCCACATTTGGTATTCAGATCACCAACTGCTGTAACTCCAGCTGATGCCAGTTTGAATTCCAGCAGCAAGATGCTATCAAGGCATCCACAGCTCTTGTGCAACTCATCAGCTGACAACTTGGAGCTTTATCAGACCTTTAAGAACAACTGGAACAGGGCATGAGGATTACTCTAGCCATGCACTGGTCTCTTCCACAACCCTATTTCAGCATCCTTAAAGCCTATGCTTCTCATTCCAGTGGGTAATAGCTTTATATTTTCAGATGAGAAACAGCAACAACTCACATACCTCAGCAGAAAAATATTTCTCAATGATATTTAATGCAGCTCTGTAGACCATCTGGTTGTCATGGGTTTGCAGGGCTTCAATCTTCTCCAGACCACCAAGCTCCTCCACCAGCAGACACAGCCTATCTGTCTCTCCCAACTTTTCAGCTGCCTGTAGCATCAAATAACCAAGCAGGAAAATACAACCTTGTATCAGTAACAGGGCTGAGATGGTCCTTCCAGTAAGACCCTGATCTATAAGCCAAGGAACCACACTCACTGCTTTCATGGTCTCTACCTGATCCCAGGGATAAGAAATATCAGTCCCTGCTAGGATTACTGTACAGTAGCTTGACTGCCAACCAGACAAGCTAACCAAACATTACTCAGTCACATCCACACACCAAGGAGTAACAGGTGTGACCTGCCACCCACTGTATCATTTGCAAAAGCCATTTCACTGGCTCAAAGGTGCTACAAGAAACAGTATTTCAAGTGATAGGCAAGCAGACATTAGCTGGCAGAGATCTGAGCTCCAGTGTCTCCAGAACCTCTTTATTCTTCTGCAAGACCTTCACCTCTGTCCAGCTTGGCTATTTCCAGAAGGAGACTAAAAATCACAGGAGGTGAAGAGGAATATCATGGAAACTCAGCTTTTGGTTGTCCAAAGGGCTTGGCAAGCCTATCCAAGAACAAAGTAAAACATGAAGTCTATCTAGCTCTTACTCCTGCAAGAGGAGCAGCTGCTGTTCTAACTCCAGAATGTGAGCATTCAGCTCTTTTGGAGAAAGAATGCAAGAGCAATCTTACCAGGAAGATATTTGAAAGGGTATCCAGGATGATGAGGATAGTTTTGCTGTCTTTGGCCAGAAGTAGGTTGAACAGAGGTTTGAGGACTCCAGACCGGATAAGCTGCACCACCTGCTCCACAGTTCCTCCTGTTGTGAAGTTGGCCACTGCCCACACACCTTCTTTCTGAGCCTTGAAGTCCCCCTAGAAAAGCAGCACATTGAAGGCACTTCACTACCAAGCTTCAGCATCCCTCTAAGACCAGCATGAGGCAAGGCCAGCCATTGCCATTGGATTCAGTTTGGGTTGACCCATCTCCTCCAGCACTTGGAGTGCTGGGTGCACACCTGGCAGAGCTGCCACAAGCAGCTCCAAGCTATGCTTTCATGCAGGAGTACTTGACAAGTCTGAGTGGCAAGGCTGTTCTGAGGATCAACAGCTTTGAAGCTGATTGCTCAGGTGAGCACACACTGAGTGCTTACACAAGTTAAGGCATCATGCACCTCCTGAGCCTCAGCATTGCTTCTGCAGAGCTGTGTGCACTGCTGCACCCAGCCCTTACCTTATCAAGCAGCTCTACTAGAGGTGGCAGTAACCCGCAGGTGATGAGTTGCTGGATCTGCTGGCAAGGTCCTGCTGCAACATTACTCAATGTCCATGCAGCTTCCTTCTGTATAGTTGGCTTTGCATATCTCAGGAGACGAGGTAGGACAGCCAGGAGGCCAGCATTGATAGCTGCCTGGGTCTGCTCATCTGTCCCTGTGACTACATTCCCAATGGCACGGAGAGCTGGAGTCTAGACAGAGATTAAAGGAGATGAGAAGAATCCTTACCTTAAGGGACACACAGAAAGCCCAGTGAGATCCCTCAACAAGTGCCTGATCTTTCAATGTGGAAAAACTTGTGGGCCATGACTGTTGTATTTACAGATCTCATCCTCCTGTCTTGCTCTAAGCAGCTGCCCAGTCTCTAACCAGTCTGCCAGTCACAGCAAGCTGGAACAGAGCAACCAAGTAACACTCCAGTCTGAGGAGACACTAGCCACAGAGGAAGGAGATGTGCCTTCCCATCCCCTCAGGTGTTCCTACAATTAAAGGGACCAGAAGCAGGAGGTTACTGGTTGTTTCCTACCATAATGATCAGCTCTGGGCTGGCCATTAGTTCCACCAGCCTTGGGAGAATCCCTGTGTCCACCACAATTTGGATGCGATCATTGGAGCTGTCAGTCAGATAGGAAATGGCCCAGCAGGAGTCAGAAATGATGTCCTTGTCCTCATGTTCTATGAGGCAGGTGAGGACTGGCAGCATCTTTTTCACTGCATCCAGGGGAGGGTAGGGGTTCTTGTTCCTACAGAGGTTTGATATTGTCCATGTGATGTTCCTCAGGAACCCAACCTGCAACACAAGGGAGATGGAAGATCGTCACTGCAGTAATAAGTGAGAAAAGAGTAGTGCCCTGCTCTCTACAGCTCAGAGACATGATCCAGTAGCCAGAAGCAGCTTTCTTGGGCAGTGGGGCAGGCACCATTGCAAAATGGCAGAGATAAGCCACAAATCCAGCAGTTTAGAGCTACCCAAGAAGCAGCAGGAGGAAGCTTGAAGAGCAAGTTCAGCTGTGGAAGTGTACTTTGCACCAGTTTCATCTATAGCTTGAGATGGTCAAAGCTAGGAAAGCTAAGACTAGAAGATATCAGAAAGACTTGAAGACTATCTACTTGGCATCCCCAGCTTTGTGTCTAGCCTGGAGGCAGGGTCATTAGAAGCAGTTTAAGACAGGGCCTCATTCAATTAGGCAAAAAGCTTGTGGTTCATAAAGTAGGTGATAGACCCCCATTCACCCATTAACCAAGTGATTAAAGAGCTGTTAAGAAAATGAGGATTATTTACTGGAGTTGCAGGTGACACCAGAGCCAGCAAGGGTGGAATCACATTGCATTTGATAAGAGCATCTCTGTAGAGAGGACCATCACCTGCACAGATGAAAAAGGCTTGTTTACAGCATCTGCCCAAGTCACAAGACACTCAAAGAGCACCCAGACCTGCAGGTACAGGCCAGGGCTGGCTGACTGGCTTCACTCACCAGCCACACCAGTAAGTATTTTCAGGTGGGGAGTGTCTAGCAGACAGGCTGGAGTGCCACCATGGCTGGTTTGTGGCAGACTAACCAGACAGGACCCATTTTTTTCTCCCTACTGACAGCACTAGTGAGTTAAACCATCCCAGGAGGATGGAGTCTTGCACTTGACTTTGGCCAAAATCCTCTTGCAGAGCCAACACAAGCACTCAAAGCTGCCAGGCCCTGTGAAAGTACTGAAGGGTTTCAACAGAGGCAGCAGCTTGGAGACAAAGCTGCAGGGAGACAAGGCTATCTTGAGGAACATCAATATATTTTAGCTTCCTAACACTGGCTTGGGCAGTGACTCCCAGCTTGCCCCCAGGCCTGGAGACCTCTGCTTACCTGCAATGTTGCCCAGGGCCCACACTGACTGCTCACTGATGTGCATGTGTGGAGAGGACAGGAGGGAGATGAAGGCTGGGATAGCACCTCCCTCAACCACTGCCCTGGTGTGCTCAGAGGTGCCAGAGGCAATGTTAGTCAGTGCCCAAGCTGCTTCAAACTGCAGAGGAGCATTGTCAGCATGGGTCAGGAATTCAGTCAGCCTGGGGATGATGCCCAGCCCAATGATCTGGTTGATAGGAGGGTCCTTGTGCTTGGACAACAGTCTCCTGCAAGAGAAGGCACAACAGAGCCTGCCATGATAGACCATAACCCTGTGGCCAGGTATGAGGTTGTGGCTTGCAAGGGAAGCAACATCAGCAAGAGATGCTTCAAGGGATGCACATCAGCATCCCATGTCAGCAAACTCTCTAGAAGAGGAGTTGCCATAGAGAAGCTTCTGCTGAGGACATCTCAAGAAGCACCAGGGTGTCTCAGAACACAATACTCCACACATCCTTTTGGGACCATGACAACATTATTCCATGCTCTCCACCTTGCAGGTATTTGAGGTGGTGAAACTCAAGTTCAACCACACAGGTCCCTGCAATGCCTACTGTAGATGGAGCCAAGCAAGGCCTGTGTGGCACAAAACAGGCACCAGCCAATGTCCCTCAGGGCAGTTCAGGTTACCAAGATCCTTCCCCCCTTGCTAATCTCTTCAGAGAGCAACTCAGCCAGGAAGAAATGCCTTCTGCCAGCAGGTCCCACCACAGCTCCAGCAGCCACCTCCTTCCCAGCAGAGAGCAGCCAGGCAGCATACCTGGCAGCCTGGGTAGCCAGCAGCTGCAGCTCAGGGTTGCTCCCATTCACAGCCTCAACGATTTCCTCCAAGGACAGCTGAATAATCTGTGTCACAGGGAGTGATTCAGAGTCAGAGAGCAAGCCAGCACTCCCTTTGGTTTAATCTCTGTGGTCAATCAGGTGTCTAGACCCAAGTCAGTCACCACTTCATATCTAAGCAATGTCTGCCCTTGATGCAATGCAGTTTCAAGATGAGGCAGAGGAAGAGAAGCCACAAAAGCCTTCGAGGCAACTAATCCTTGTAATCAGGCACAGAAAGAGTCACTGACACACCATAATGGGTCTACCAGCTTGGTAATTACCCCTCACTACACAGGGAGCCAGACAGGAGCTTCACCAGCTTGAGCACCAGCCTGTTCTACCTGCCATCAAGGGAAGCCACACAAGACAGCTTCTCCATGGAAAAAGGCTAGGTAGTCTAAACCACTCCAGCACTGGCCATGGTGACCAGGAATGCCCCATGCTGTTTAACCCAGGTCACCTGAGCTAGACCTGGTAGTGGTCCAAGTAGATAACACCTACTGCCCAAGCAGCAGCTCTGCTCCTGCCCAGCTGCAGAGCACCCAGTACCTCACCTCATTGCTTTTGTCTTCTGCAGGAGACACATTCTCATCCATCAGAGCAAAGGAAATGCTCCTGCGCTTCAGGATCTGCTCATCCTTCTTGGCTTTCCTCAGCTCAATGTTCACCTCCACTCTCTGCCTCCTCAGGGCCTGCAGGGGAGGGGAAGGTCACCACCCCATTTCCCCAAGGAGCTCTCTCTACAACTCTCTGCCCCAAACTTCCTTCACCAGGGGTCCAGAGAGCCACCACTTGCTCTTGAGCAGCTCCTTGCAATGGCCCAGGAGTGTTATGTAGGAGATGGGACAGAGTAAAGCCTCTTCCTTGGTGCCTCTCAAGGACACAGACTGCTGGATAAACCAGCAACAGGTAGGTGTTTTCAAGAGTAGGTTTGCTGAACCTGAAAGGCAAACCTTCATCTCCTCTACTGGCTTAAAGCAAGCTGACAGGTCCCGTGGTCTGACATCCCATAGCAGCTCCCTCTCCACAGCAAGAGCCGCTGCCAAGAGCTCAGCAGGCTGAGGCTGAGCCATCTCCCTTCCCCAGCACAGCTCAGAGTCACTCACCCAAACTCATGTCCCCATTGCCTGTGCCACCACACCCCTTGCAGCCCTGGCCAGCTCCACACCACATCTCAAAAGCTAACTGAGCAACCCTGCTAGCAGAGCCATCCCCACTACCTTTTACCACCCCATACAGGTAGATTTGGGGGACATTGCCCTTCAGAAGCCTTCACATCAGCTCCTGGGGGGGGGGGGCAGCACTGTCCAAAGGGGGCTGGCACAGGTGGGTGGTAAGGATCAGTACTCACAGCTGCATCCTTGCCCTTGTTCTTGAACTTCTTCATCCTCTCACTCTGCTCGTTTGCCACTGGCATCTTGACAGGTTTGAGAGAGGTGCCAGCTGAAAGCCTTCACATTTTGGGGTTCAAGATAGAGCAGAATAAGGTCACAGCAGCACCAGCAATATCCAGAGGGGTCTGGGATCTCCCCCTCTTTCTCCCACCACCAGCCTGGGCTGCACTTTTTCTTCCCCACCTCCCCAGTACAGGAGATGCTGGAGGTCTCCTGCCTTGAGCACAGCTCAGTAGAATCCTCACAGGCTGCAGCTGAGCCACTCAACTAAATGCAAGGCACAAACCACCACTTAACACCAGGCTACAAAAATTACAGCTACTGCTGGAATCCCATGAGAAAGTTGGACTCACTGCTTCTCATAGTTACAGAAACACCACCTCCCCCCTGGGTCTGATCCCAAGGCTTTTAGGTTTCCTTGGACACAGAGCCCAAGCCTGGCAAGGCCCCTTGCCTCCAAAAACATCAGTTTGGAGGTCTGATTTAAGGACAAGCAGCTACATCCTAGCCTTCCTTCTCACCTAACCCAGCTTGGCTTCCCACAGCAGGGCCCCCATTAGTAGAGACACAAGGTCAACTGTAGTGGCATGAAGTGACCAAATTCAACCAAGCAAAGAGTTCTCCTGGAAGCCCAGCTACTAGTGAGGGCTCTCAGGTGTAAAGTGTTAATAGGGACAAGTAAAACCATTTCTGAACCTGTCCTAGTGAAAGAACCACCAACATACACATAAAGACCAAGAGCAGGCCTTCAGAGAGCTTTTGACAGAAAAAGCAAGGCTTCAACTCCGCAGAAGCTGTAGTGTTTGCAGAGCAGCCAGACACCATCATCAAGAGCCTCTTAAAGCTAATAGAAGTGCACCACAACCCACCTACCAACACCAGCCAAGCAGGAGACACAGCACAGCCCAAAATAGCCAGTGGAGGCTAACCAGCAGCTCCATACTCTGCACAGGTTAGAAGGAAACAACCAGGTACACCAAAGACAAAGAAAGCCACTCACCTCAACTCTCTCTCATAGCCCATTACCTTCAGACTGCCTCTTTTATTGCCCTTATGGAGCCACATCCCCCCTGTTTGCCCCCCATGATTGGCTCTTCCCAGGACAGCCTCCCATTATCTCCAGCTGCTCCATTGCCATGACCACCTGGAGAGAAACAATTGAATGGTTTAAGTTGGAAAAGACTTTTAAGACCATCAAGTCCACCACTTGGTTTAGTATTAACACGAGGAGGAACTTCTTTCCAGTGCAGGTGCCAGAGCACTGGCCCAGGCTGCCCAGGAGGCTGTGGAGTCTCCTTGTCTGGAGCCATTGCAGAGCTGCCTGGACACATTGCTGTGTGAGCTGGTCTAGGTGATCCTGCTCTGGCAGGGGGGTTGCACTAGATGATCTTTCTAGGGCCCTTCCAACCCCTGACATACTGTGATACTGTGATACCACTTGGAGATGTGGACAGCAGGATGGAGGATGGGTAGTGATGCCTCCCCTCCTGCCTGGGCTGCCCTGCTCACTCTTCCACACCTCATCCATAAACTCTTTGCCCACTTTGGTGTTGTTTGTGGCCAACCCCTTCATGGGAGAAGCCAGCTTGCACCTGTGCAGTGTCCCAGGGTGCAGAGGACAGTTTGGGTGCTGCCTCCCCATCACTGTGCAGGTGAGAGGAGTGCGTGGGACAGGCAGCCTGGGCATGTTCCAGGTAGCTGGAAGGTCCTTTTGGGTAGTGATGCAGGCCAGGAAAGCAGCCACCTTCAGTTAGTGGGGACCAGGACCATGGAGCCAGGTGGTAGCTGAGGGGAATTGGCTGAGCAGAGATTGCAAGAGGACTTAGACAGGATTAAGAAACTTGGAGCAGCAGCAGGCTCTGAGCTGCTGGCACAGGTGGGAGCCTGGCCAGGCTGTGGCAGGAGGCAGCATGGAAAGAAACCCAGAAAGAACCTATTGTCTCCATGAGTCCTTTCTATTTTGGGCAGGAGCTGCTGGGTAGCTCTTACCACTCTACATGATGTGCCTCTCACAGTCTCCATCAGCTTTAGTCAGGAGATGGTTTGCTTTCACTGTACACCAGTTACACGCTGATGCTCGAGCTGCTTGCACAGCTTGTCCTCCTGCCCATACCCTCAAAACAACCACTCACAGGGGGCTTGGCTACACTTGGCTACACTGCTGGGGGCAGTTCTGGAGTCTCTGAAGCACTGAGAGCACCCTGAGGTTTGCAAGTCCTTCAAGCCATCACCCTTTTTAGCAAAGCTCTGTAAAACCAACTCCATGTATGCAGAGGTGCCAGCTTGGTCCAGCTGATGGGGAGAGGAGGAGCAGTGTGTGCCTGATGGATAGGAAAAGCAGCTATTAAAATACTTAATTAAAACCTGGTTTTAAATGGCCTGACATCTTTTTTTCGTGCTAGTGAGATGGGAAGTGTAGTGATTCAGTGCCTGGGCTCTCTGCAGGAAGGTGGGAGTGAGATGGTGGTGGGAGAGGGATGGGATCAGCATCCAGCCTCTGCACCCTGGGAGCTCATCCAGGTCACTTGAACCCTCCCAGCCATGTACACAAGAGTGAGTCAAACTGAAGCAACATAAGTTACAGGGAACAGCTAGTTCACTGTGCAGCTATTTCCAGCACGGAAATGTCTATGGAAATACACTGTGCAATACCCAGGCTGTGTTAAGCCATGGATTCCAATCCCGGGGTTGTACCAGTTCTCCCTTTCCAGGCAAATGAAAGGAGTTGTACACAGCTTTGTGCAGAAGGTGATGGGAGAATGTTAGAGAGAAGACCTTCAGATCAGTCCCCACTATCAATACAGACTAGGGGATGAGATGATGGAGAGCAGCCCTGCAGAAAAGGCCTTGGGGTGCTGGTGGCTGAGAAGCTGGCCATGAGCAAACAGTGCACGCTGGCAGCCCAGAAGCACAATGGCATCCTGGGCTGCAGCAAGAGAAGCGTGGCCAGCAGAGCCAGAGAGGTGATTCTGCCACTGCACTCTGCTCTGCTCACACCTCCTCTGCAATACTGGGGCCAGTTCTGGAGCCCTCAATACAGAAAGGACATGGAGCTGATGGAGCAGGTGCAGAGGAGGCCACGAGAATGCTCAGGGGCTGCAACACCTCTGCTCTGAGGACAGGCTGAAGGAGCTGGGATTGTTCAGCCTGGACAAGAGAAGGCTTTGGGGAGACCTACTAGTGACCTTCCAGTACCTAAAGGGAACTTCCAAGAAGGCTGCAGAGGGCCTGTTTGCAAAGGCCTGCAGTGAAAGGACAAGGGGCAATGGTTTTAAATTGGAGAGGAGTCGATTTAGACTGGATATTAGGAAAAAGTTGCTCCCCACGAGGGTGGTGGAACACTGGCCCAGGTTGCCCAGGGAGGTGGTTGAGTTCCCATCCCTGGAGGCATTCCAGGTGAGGCTTGCCAGGGCTCTGGGCAAGCTGCTCTAGTTGGCGATGTCCCTGGCCACTGCAGGGGGGTTGGACTAGATGACCTCCAGAGGTCCCTTCCAACCCAAACCATGCTAGGATTCTATGATCAATCAGTTGTTCATGGGCATTAAGAAGCAGTTGTGCTAACCCTGGATGCTGGTTTTGTAAGCTTCAAGTGCCACCAGTTGCATTATCTTGTTTCTTGGCTGCTTGAGACAGGAAAATCACATTTCAATTGCTTTCTAATTCAGCTTAATCTGGTGCAAAAGTTTCTATGCAGCCTCTAATTTTGTTTCCTGAGCGGTTTTGTTTCAACTAATTCCTAATCAGCCAGCACTAAATCAAAACAGGCCTGGCTTAAGCTGAAATGGATGAGTCCTTGCAACCTTTCCAAGCAATTTCATGAAATTGGCTTAAAATCACCCTCCCTAAGATAAGTGGGAGCAGCCTCCTGCACAGCCCAGCCCCCAGTAGCTCTCCTCTGCCTGGAGAGCTCTTGCCCAAGTGCTACAGGATATGGATGCTCAAGGAGGCTCTGAGAAGTTGGTCATTATCCTGAGCTGCTCTTTCTCTTCCCTCTCCATTCCCTCTCCACCTGCCAAGCACAATCAGACCCATCCTGTTCAGTTGCTCTGTCACTGCCAGCACAGGGAGGGAGAGGATGGGCAGAGAAAAGCACAGGATTGATTAGCAACCTTTCCTTGCCAGCCTTCACTTCAGTCACTGATGGCATCAGAGGTGGCACTGCTGAGCACCATGAGCAGGCAGAGGATGAGCTGGGCTGATTGTAACCCCATGCTGAGGACATGGTCAGATCAATATTTGCCCAATGGGAAAGAGAACAACCACTGGAGATAAAAAAAACCAAACCCCAAACCTCAAACCATTTCAGTTTTCAGTCTAATAAAAGGGTATCAGAGCTAATGGAGAGGAACGGAGATAAAGCCCTAAATCTACATGACAGTGTCCTCTGAGCTCAGCCTTGTGTGCTCAAGCTGAAAAGCCACATAGTGACAGGTATGAAAAGCTGCAGTTCCAGCTTGGGGGTTTTCTTTGTGGCTGCTCTCTCCCACCCTGCTGCCTTCCTCCCTGTGCTCCCACTGCAGTGCTGAGGCTTAGTTAGGCTCTGACTGGTGGCAGATTGGAAAACATCAGCTTTAAGCTCTGAGCTGTANCTCTGAGATGAAAGCACTGGTTTTTCCTCCTCTCTTTTCTCATGTTTCTTTAACAGGTTTACTCCTCACTGCATGTGGAGAAAGGTACTGGCCAGGAAAGATGTCAGTGTATGGCATCAAATCATAGTTTGAATGAAGAGATGTTGCAGAAGTGTCACAAGGCCTTGGTGGACTTGGCATGATTGAACTCCATGATTATCCAGAGGAGGACACAGAAATGATCTGAGGGCTGGAACATCTCTGCTGTGAGGACAGGCTGAGAGAGTTGGGGTTGTTCAGCCTGGAGAAGAGAAGGCTCCAAGGAGACCTTCTTGCAGCCTTTCAGTACTTTAAAGGTCTATAAGAAAGATGGAGACAGACTTTTTAGCAGGGCCTGTTGTGACAGAACAAGGCATGATGGTTTTAAACTAAAAGAGGGAGATTTAGACTAGAAATAATGAAGGATTTGTTTCAACGTGGGTGATGAAACACTGGCCCAGCTTGCCCAGAGAGGTAGTAGATGTCCCATCTCTGGAAAGATTTCAGGTCAGATTGTTTGGAGCTCTGAGCAACCTGCTCTAGTTGAAGATGTCCCTGCTTACTGCAGGAGGTTGAACTACATAACCTCTAAGGGTCCCTTCCAACCCAAACCAGTCTATGCTGCCCTGATCTTAAAGGACTTCTCCAGCCTAAATGATTCTATGACTCAGTCTCTGCAGCAGGCTGAGATGAGGCAGGAAAAGCCTGGGCTCCAGTGCAGGAGGTGCAAGGCCACAGTGATGGTCAGAGCAACCTTCTGTGAAAGGTGCAGCTCACCTGGCAGAGAGCAAGCAAAGGCAGGGATCCCTGCCAAGCCCCTGAACCTCTGCTCTCAGACAGCAGATTTCCTCCATCAGCTCCAATGTGGAACATGAACTTAACATCAACAAATTAATTTCACTTATTAGTTACAGTAACACCAAGGAAATACCCATTTGGGCTCCAGAATCAGCTGCTTAGGTAACTGCTGGTGGATTCTGGCCAATTCCCAAGTGGAGCAGGGATGGAGGGTGGAAATTCCTCCCTTTTCAGTTGGGATGCATCCTGGTGGCCCAGGATCCTGGAGGGAGGCAGTGCTAACTCTACAGCCTGCACCAGTTCCTTCTGGGGAGGACAGTGACCTCCCTGCTGCCAGCCAGGAGCTTCATTCCACTCCTCTTGTTGGTGCAGCAGGCACGAGTTGGAGTGGAGATCAGAGCTGCATTGTGCCAGGCACCAAACAAGCAGATCATAAGTGACAGCCCTTGCCCATTCCAGTCTAGCTAATCAGGAGATGCAGAAGGTGGGAGAAGGGATTTATTGTTAGCCCTGTCTTACTCTGCTGAGCCAGAGGCAAAGCCAAGCTCGACAGCTGGATTTCCTGAGGCTCAATGTGCAGTTTGCTGTTTCTCTTCATTTAGTGTAGCAGCCTCCAAAAAAGTGGTGCTGCTTTTTCCCCCTTGCCTTGATTTTCTCCCCTTCTCTTGATTTTGTCCTCCTCCCCTGCTTTTCTCCCCCTGCTCCTCTGCAGCAGAGAGCTGTGGGGATGTGGCAGTTCAGACAAAGGGAAAGCAAGTCATGAAAACACAGAAAGAAGTGTGCTTTTCCATCAGTTCTGTTGAAACAGCTCCTGCTGTGGCCATGGGATTGTTAGAGCTGGTAGACAAGGAGAGGAGGTGTCCCTGAGGGTGGCTAGGAGT
Source organism: Bucco capensis (assembly GCA_013396975.1). NCBI lineage: Eukaryota > Metazoa > Chordata > Aves > Piciformes > Bucconidae > Bucco > Bucco capensis. Next base: position 736,639 of record VWZO01007050.1, read on the forward strand.
GTGGCATCACATCTTGCATTGCTGCCTGCTATGGCAGGCCAGCTGGTTCCCAATCCAGTGCCTCATCCCTGCAGTTGGTACAGGAATGTATTGGGGCTCTGTGATGGGGTGGCATCAAGAGGAAGGAAGCCTTCTCCCCAATGGGAATTTGGCCCATTGAAGTGGGTTTGATAAACACTAGCTGTGCTGTGGTCACCTGTAGCAATGTGGGACATCTCCATTCCTGCAATCCTAGTTCCAATTTGCTAGGAGTTTTCATAGAACCATGAAGGTTGGAAGAGACCTTTCAGATCATCAAGTTCAGCTCTTTACCCAACACCTGAACTTGTGGCATTAAAGCATGTCACTAAGTGCCACATCTGTGTGTTTTTGGAACACCTCCAGGGATGATGACTCCCCTACTTCCACGAGGGAAGACATTTTTCCTTATATCCAACCTAAATTTCCCCTGCCACAACTCCAGGCTATTTTCTCTCAACTTGTTTCTTGGGAGAAGGGCCCAAACCCCACCTGGCTCTAGCCTCCTTTCAGGGAGTTGTAGAGAGTGAGGAGGTCTCCCCTTGAGCCTCCTTTTCTCCAGACTAACCAACCCCAGTTCCCTCAGCTGCTCCTCACAAGATTTGTTCTATAGACCCTACAGCAGCTACATTGCCCTTCTTTGGACACACTCCAGCACCTCAATATCCTTCTTGTATTGAGAATTTGGCTGAGCAAATAAGACTATTCACACCTAGTAACTGTATGAGGTTCCATGGACCAGAAGACTTGTCCCTCTGTGTGATGCTTTCCAAGGCACAGTCTTCCCCAGTGCCTTTTTCCACAGGATCACTCCCTCACAAAAGCAGGTGCTGAAAAAACAAAAGGAAGAATATTACACAGAGAAGATCTGCATTTATTGGTGAGAGGCCTGGCAGAGCTGGGAATGAAGGAGAAAAGAATTGCTGTGCAGGAGGAGAGCTTGGGAAGTGAGTAACATGGTGAAGTTGGTGGGAAGGGGAAGAGCTACAGCCTGGGTTTTGGGAGCCCTTGCCCAACACAGCTGTTGATGTCCATTAGGCAGATGGTGTAAGAGGATGCCCCAGAAAACCAGCAGAGCCCTGCAGGGTTTGTAACTCCACACCAGGCTGAAGGTTTAGGAGCTAATTTTAACTTCTGAGCAGCATCCTCTCTGCCAGCCACAGAGGGATTAGAGGAACAGCTCTTGAAATTACTTAAAAATAACACCAGACTTAATCAGAGCTATTTATTAAATCCATTATCCTCTGTCAGTTATGGGACACTGATTTCTTCAGCTGCAGAAACTATAATCACCTTTGGCCAAAAACCTTACTATTTTCTTTTCCTTTTGGGTCCCACTAATAATTATTTCTTTAGTCCCTGAATCTGTAACTCAAGGAACTGAAAGAGAGAAATCTACAGTGAATTTGGGGATGAGGCACAACAGAGTGATGGAGAAACCTTGCACATAGTGAAAGAACACATCATGTTGTATAAATCAGGAGTGACATGGCACCTGGTGGGGGAAAGGCTACAGAGTGGAGCTCTCTAGGAGAGAGAAAATCCATGAAAACACCAGAAACCCCACATAAATCATGAGGTCTCAAGCCTCTGGATACCACTTTGCTGTTAAGGAGCCTAGATGCAGCTTAATTAGAGGAGGAGATGAGCTTTCCCCTTCTCTGGGCACCCCATGCTGTTCCTGGGCTCTCCTCAGTTGGGAGGGTTGCCAGAGGCTGCTCACCTTGCTCTGGCATCTCTGATTATCACAGCAGAGGACAGCAATTATTGTCTTTGTTTAAAATGTGTATTTAGGGACCTTTACTGGAAAGGCATGCTTAGGAAATGCTAAAAAGAGGATTCAACATCCATGTTCCACCTGATCCTAAGAGCTGAAGACAATATTTGCCAAGCCCAAGGTGGGTTATCCATCTCTGTTTCAACTGCTTCTCATACACACACTGATTTGCTTTTGAGCTTTCAGGGGGCTCCTCAGTAATTATATCTCACTGAGCCACCCAGGGCTGTGGATGGTGGACCAGAGATAAGGTGGAAAGAAGCTTCAGGTCTATGCTGGAAGGGACTGGCCAAGGGACAGTCCCAAGCTGGAGCTGGAATTGAGTTGGGGTTGGCTAAATCCCAGTGCTAGAGGCTGGGAGACATCCCTGTCCAGCTTGTGGCTCCTAAGGGTCTCTGGCTAAGCATAAGGATTTGGTTGGTGGTGGTCCTTGGCCAGAACTAAACATTAAGCCCTGGAGCTAACAGATGGAGCTAGGGGAGGATTGATAGACCTGTTACAGGTTTGGGGTGAGCTCTGAAGGTTTTGGCTATCCCTGACCTCCATGTCAGGTACATTTGAAGACCTAAGGTAGGACAGAGAGGAAGGGATGGAAGGTGCACTAGCTGTAAGTCCCCACTCCATTCCAGATCTGGGCAGAGAGCTGTTTTGTGACTGTTAACATTCCTGTGCTGTTGGCAGCCACAGCTAAGCCCTGGTGGAACAGTTGGCTTAGCCCTTTGTGCAGCTGGTCCACCTAGGGCAGAGACAGCAGAGCTCTGTGTCTCTCCATGAGCTCAAGTGGCCAAAGTCTGTGCCATGGATTAGAACTTCCCAACCTTGCCAATGGTCTGTGTGGGCTCAATTTGATGCCACATGCCAAAGGTTTCAGGGGTTTATTTTCCCTTGAAAATAAAACCTTCAGAAGTTTGGGAACTGTTTGTTTTGCCTCCATAATTCCTTCCATTCAAAAAGTGCCAAAATTGAAAAGCTGAGCACTGAGAAGTTAGAAAGACTTGAACTTTGCTTCCATGTGCCTACACTCCTCCAGAGAGGTTTTGATCATGGAACTGCACAGACTGTCTTCTGCAGGACCAGTGACTCACTGAGCACCTAGTGGGATTGTAAAGTTCTTGGCATTGTCCCCATCAGACCCTCTGTGCCTCTGGAGCAGAGATCTGCCCTTGTTTGGTTAGAGACTGGTGGTGTCTCTGTACTGCAAATACCCCTCCAGTCCTCCCAGGAATACCCTGATCCTCCCCAAGCAAGCAAAGGACAACAGCTGGCAATGAGGATCCAGCTCTCCTTCCAGAACCAGCATTCTGGAATTCTGGAGGAGTGGCTGGAGAGCTGCCAGGCACAGAGGGACCTAGGGGTGCTGATTGACAGCTGAACATGTGCCAGCAGTGTGCCCAGGGGGCCAAGAAGGCCAATGGCATCCTGGCCTGGAGCAGGAACAGTGTTGGCAGCAGGAGCAGGGAGCTGATCCTGCCCCTTTGCTCAGCTTTGGGGANTCTGTAAATGACTAATAAATGCAAAACCATGATGCAGTCTCCTGGGCCAGATCTCTCTGTAACCTGTGATCCTTCAGCAGGGCTCTCTGATCCAGATACCCTTCCTCCCCTAAGCATCAGAACTCAGTTTGCTGCTGCTGCTGCTGAGATGCATCCCTGAAAAGCAGAGTCTGAACACAGCTTGTTGTTACTCCAAGGCTTGTCACTACCGCACGAAGGCTGAGGCTCTACAGCAAGCTGTCAGAAGTGGTTTTATACTCCCTGTTCCTCACTCTGCCCTCTTCCATTTACAACCTCCTTCTCTGTGACTGGAAATGTCACTATAGACACCTGTGTTTAGCTTGGGATCTCTCTTGGGTCAGTCCCAAGTGACTGGATGCATTCCTGTGTGATCTCATCTAGGTGATCCTGCTCTGGCATGGGGGTTGGACTAGATATTCTAGGTCCCTTCCAACCCCTGACATTCTATGATTCTATGATAGCACAAAGTGGGAGAGACCAAAGCCTTTCTTCCACATGGTCTGCATTATATGAGATGATTTACCCCTTATCTGAAGACCATTTCAAATCTGCACAGTGGCTCATCCATTTTCTAAGAGAACCTTCACAAACCTCCTTACCAGGTAATATAATCTTTCTTATGGGATGTAGCTGGCTGAACCAGTTGTAGCCCAAGCCAAGCTGTCCTAGTAGCATTTCCCACGTGTGGGGATGTGCTGGAGAACAGCATGGCCAGGGAGGAAGCAGGATGGGGGCTTGTGCTATGGAAACTGCAGTGACATTTCATTCAACTCAGCAAGAGGCATCCTAGTTACTCTGGAAGCAATTTGGCTGAGTTCTAGCCCTTGCTGCTCTGTCTATGGGCTGAATGAGCTTGTAGCTATTTAAGGTTTGCCATTTTGACCTGCATCACTTCATGGAGAGATCCAATTGCTCCCTTTGCAGCTCCCTCCTCCTGTGGAATCAGAACAGACCTTTATGCACAGGAGTGACCAAGGCAGAACCCATGAGCTACTGGATGCATTTCCCATCTTTCTCAAAGATGTCTGTCTGAGAAGTGTTTACAGTCTGCATTCACAGATTCCAGGTTTGAAGTAATCAACCCCAAAAAGCTCAGAGAATAGGACTTGCTCTGGATACATTCCTGAGAAGTTAATCATAGTTCTCAATATTCAAGAGTCAGGCTGGCCATGGTTTCTGTGGTATTATTCTGCTGCTGACTGGACATGCTGAGCTCTCAGAATCAGATTTTCAGGGTGAATAGTCAGTTACAAATTCAAGAGGTGGGTGTAACATGAACTCTTTAATTTTCCCCTCAAAGTGGCTGTTTATCTGAACCTTCCTGCTTGGAAACTCTATCCCAAGCCTATTCACCCAAAACACCCACAATGGCAATGCTTGCAGAGTAACCACATCCCAGACACTCCAGCTGAGGAAAAGAGAGCAGAGAAATATTTAAAGCTGACACAGAAGTAGTTAGGTTTTGGAGCAGGTCACATCCACTGAGTAACCAAAACAAGCAAGACTGTAACAAGACAACAGCCTTTCTCCTCTCTGCTTGTCACTTTAAAATGGGAGTTTAATTCCATCACCAACGTGGCTGGACCTGCCAGGGATTCAATCTGGGGTTTGTCTGCCAAAGATTAGCTCTTCTCACCAGTGATACCCACTAGCTAAGAAAGGCACTGTCAGAGATGTGGCTTGGAACAAAGGCTTCATTAGATGGTCTTTCTGTTTCAGCTTCTGTCTCCAGCAGCTGAGTTCATAAAACACCCTGTAAGGAAAGGGGAAATCTCCACCAAACAAAACATTATCTGATTTCTCCTGAGGCACTAAAGCTTTCCCAGTCAGGACTCCACAACTCTGAAGATTTAAGAGCTGTGGCTCAGTTTCCCCAGCTATAAAAGGATGGTGAGGCCAAAAAAACCCCAACCTTTTAAAATTCTCTAAAGGTCTGAAACCTGCACCCAGGAAACTCTGTTTGATGGAAGTATGAACTATTTTCACACATGCATTTATCTCCTGTGGGCATTTGGTTTGACACTTCATTGATCTGTTTCACAGACCATGCTAGTCCATGTATTTCAGGGAGGTGACAGATAAAGTGTAGACCTGAGCCAAGTCTCAAATATATGTTGCCAATCTGGGTACCTAAAACCAGCAAGGCTCCAGCTTTAACTGCATAGATGGAAAGGGGAAATGATTTCTGAGCTGTTAGAGTTCCTTATCTCTGCCTAATCAGAAGTGGAAATGGACAGAGGAAAGTTGTTCCTTCCTGCTTTAGGGGTGAAATTCATCCCAGAGCAGCAGATTGCAGTTGCTAGTGTTGCACAAGGACCTTCCTGAGCCCTCAGACTGGTTTGCAAAGGTGCAGCACTGCTAGCCTTGGAGTTGTTGCACACATATGCTTTCAGACCACCAAGGTTTTCGGGAGGATGGTGAGAAAAAAGAGAACACCAGAAGGGCCAGTGCTGTCATCATCTCTAACCAGTGCCAAGCTATGCTGACTTCAGCCCAAGCAGTAGCCTCTAAACCCAGCTGGCAGAGTCTCCAGCCTACCCCCAGGGCTTCTCCCACTTCCCCCAGCCTGACTCTGCCTTGCCTGTGACTCACAAAGCTGGCACCAAGCACTGCTTGGAGCTGTCATCACAGCAGAGGTGGAATGGAGAGCAGCCCTCAGCCTGGGCACTGTGGCCACACTGCAAAAGAAAGCCACAGCAGAGCCTGTGCTCCTTTTCATCTGAGTAATGCATGGGAGTGATGAAATCAGCTTTGCCTCTGCAGGGAGCAACGAGTGCAGCAGGTATTGTCTGGCCCCAGGAGGCATGTCTTCAGGTAGCTGGACACCAGCAGTTTGCCTGTTGCCTTGACAATATTAAAACGAGTTCAGATGTGTGGCTGGGGGAAGGAAGACTGCCTGGAGTGTGGGAGATAGTCTGCTTCCAACAGGTCCCCAAAAATACAAAGCCTTGGGACATAAGTCATAGAATCATAGAACAGTTCCAGCTGGAAGAGACCTTGAAGATCATCAGTGCAGCCTTTGTCCTAGCCCTAGCAACCTGCTAAATGATGCCTCCCAATGCAACATCTCCCTGTCTCTTAAAACCCTCCAGGGATGGGGACTCAAGCACCTCCCTGGACAGCCTGTTCCAATGGCTCACAACCCTTGCAGCAAAGAAATTCCTCCTCATGTCTAGCCTGAACCTCCCCTGGTGCAATCTCCATCCATTTCCCCTTGTCCTGTCACTCTCCACCAGGGAGAACAGACCAGTCCCTGCCTCTCTACAACCTCCCTTCAGGGAGTTCTAGAGAGCCAGGAGGTCTCCCCTCAATCTCCTCTTTTCCAGGCTAAACAGGCCCAGATCCCTCAGTCTTTCCTCCTCAGGCTTATGTTCTAAGGCCTTTCCCAGCTTGGGAGCCTCTGTCCCCTCTCCAGCACCTCCATGTCCCTCTTGGAGTGAGGAGCCCAAAACTGGATGCAGTACTGGAGGTGAGGCCTCCCCAAAGCTGAGCAAAGGGGCAGGATCACCTCCCTGCTCCTGCTGCCAACACTGTTCCTGCTCCAGGCCAGGATGCCATTGGCCTTCTTGGCCCCCTGGGCACACTGCTGGCCTTGAACTCCCTTGTTCCCTCCTGTGGAATGGCTTTGCCACAGGGATTGTCTTAGGTTGTGACAAAGGTGAAAAGCACCAAGGGGCATGTGAAGTGGATGTGCCATGGACTCTCCTGGATGATGCTGATGGTTTTTTGATGGCTAGACAGGAGCTGATGTATCAGATCCTCCCTTTCAGGTTCCTCTGAAGCCCTTTTACAGCCCTGCCTGCATTTGTGCTCGTTTGTGCACTGTGTAGCCTTTCACACTGAGAGGGTTTATGCCCATACTGCATGAGAGGGAGCTGCACAGGAGGTGTCTGACCCCAGGGAGGGAGTGAGAAGCTCTGTGGTTACTCTAACTTACTGCTACTTCATGAGGTTTTCTGGCAACCACAGGAAACCATCAAGATTTCTTAAATCCCACTGCCCTCACCAGAATTGAGCCTTAGGGTCTCACAGTGTTCAGGAACAGAAGGTGGGAGAAAGGGTCACCCTTCCCAGCCACAGGTAGATTCCCAGTGGCCTGGCACTGGGCAGTGAGGAAGGCTGAAGAGAAAGTGGGAATATTCTCCCTATTTCTCCTCAGCTCATCTCTCACTTTCTGGCCTCTCTTAGGAACTACCACCCAGGTCTGGGATGCTGACTTGCCTGTTCTTTGGCTGCAGGTTCATACTGAACTGGAAGGTCCTGTTGTGTGAACAGGACAGCACCACAGGAAACTGGAGCCTTCTTCAATCTCTGCTTTCTCAGTGACATGGGAAGCACTGTTTCCTTCTCCTCTCCTTCTAGTTTTACCTTCTGCCTAGAAAAGAAGCCAAGATGTCTGATGGTTATAAGGAAGAGTGTGTGGATGATGCTGACCCCAGGCAGTTTCTCCTGTGAAAAAGAAAACTGAGTCCATGAGCAAGTCCTATGACATCAAAACATCCTGCTGGGTGAAGGAGGAGAAAGGGAGTTTTTTTGTTGGGGAAATCCAGCCTGAAAAGGAAGACAAAGTCATGGTGAAGATGGTAATCAAACAGCTAAGCTCTGCTTTATGAGTTCAACAGGACTGCAGTAACCTACTGCCCCAAAGGAAGTGAAACCACATGTGAGTCCAAACCTGTTTTGCTCTCTGGGTCAGCCCATTTGTGAGACTCCTCCCTTGGGACCACCAGCCAAGGGCAGTGGAAGCTAGAACAAGACTTGAAGTGGAAGCATGTCCAAGAGAGTGGAGATATACCTACTCCCTGTTCCCCAGCACTGCAGTCTGCTCTGCTGAGACCTCCTCTGGAATACTGTGTCCAGTTCTGGAGCCCTCAGCACAGAAAGNTACAGTGAAGAACACCCAGCAGATGGATGATGAACCCACCTAAGTTCAACCAGACTGATGTCATGGCAAACATGACCTTCCTGAATGAGGCCAGCAGCCTGAACAACCTCTGGCAGCACTGCACCCACAGAAGGATCTACAATTGGAAAGGGCAGAGGGGAATGGCAAAGCAGCTTGGGGTAATGGCAGGGCAGGAAGCAGTCCTGACTCAGAGAGGCAGCCTGTGCTGCTGGAAATTGTGTGTGACATCAATCTTCCCATGTCAGCTCATGCCCAAGCCACTTTTCCCTTCCTATCTGTCACTTGTTAAAAGCAAATGGCAAAACACCAGGACATTTGAGTTCTCTGCTTTGCTCTGCTCCTGTTTTCAAATTAATTTCTTTTTTCCCCATTCATTAAGCAGAGGGTGATATTGATCTGGGGCTGCAATGAATCTACCATCACACAGAGCTCTGGGGGCTTGCAGGTGGTCTGGAAACTGAAATAAATAGCTGTGGGAGGAATAATCAAGAGTGTTTGCAGAGAGCATGGGGATTCTGGAGAGAACAGTGCTGCAAAGCAGCCTCAGGGATCCTCAGCCAGGTGGGATTTCCCAGCACTTTATTTCCTGCCACCTGCAAAAGCAAAACCTAGTAGAAAGGGTTTTATCTGGCTAAAACATTGTGAGGAGCAAGTAATCCAAATAACAAAAGAGACAGAAGCATCAATAATCTTTTTTCTCATGATGGTAATCAAGTATGTTGTTTGGTATCAAACAGAATGAAATCCTCCATGCTAACAGCTGCTTCAGTATGCAGAGGCATTGGCATTGCAGCCTCTGAGGCTGACAGCAGTAGTTTTTCCCTCTCCCTTCCCCTTTTCCCTGTCCTCTGACTCTGCTCTGGGGGTCAGTGAACCAATTCAGACTGTAAGGACATGAATAGCAGCTGCATTTGTCATTGCAGCAAAAATCCTGTTATTCTAGCTTTGTGGGATTCCTTCAGTGGCTTCCTATTTCTCCTTCCAGCTTCCTTACCATCAGAGCTCTGGAATATCATGTCCCAGCTTGTTTCCTCCTCCACAACTTCTCCCCGGAGGTGTCCCTACCCTACACCCATCCCTAGCCTGTCGTATGCTGCCCTCTATCCTTGGATTAACCTTCCTCTTCCTACAAGCAATCAACCTCACTCTTCTCTCCTAGCTTCAAGATCCCAGCCTTGCCCTACCATTCCCTTGGAGAGTTCTCTCCATCCTGGCACATCCCAAAACCTAATCTCTGGGAGGCTGAAGTTCTGAGAACTGCATGACACTTTGCATTTGGTGTTCCTTCTTGGACCTGAGGAGATGAGCCAGACTCCTGCTTGCTCCAGATCCACAGGGCTGGACTTCTGTGGAGAGCTTTTGGCAGGGCTGAACCTGAAAGAGAATTACTGCTCAGAGCAGTAATTCAGCTTTCTGTGGGAGCTGACTGGCAGAAAATATATTTACTGGGTTGCTTTGGATGCTGAGGAGTAGTTGTGCTCAAAGGCCAAGTCTTCAGTGTTGAGGACCCTGCTGCTGCTGATCTTTTGAAGATCAAAGCATCCAGGTGAATCCTATTCTGGAGAACCTTGAGAAGGCTAAAACTACGAGGGAGAACAATTCATCCCATATTATAAGTACCAAATCTTCACTCATAGGTCACTGTTAGGTCATAGAAAGATGTTCCCTCAGAAGAAATAAAACCAGAATTGTGTAACAAATGCTTCCCCACGCACTAAATTTAGTTGATAGTTACTAACATTTCACCTGAAGCATTATTGGTTCCCATTGTCTTCAATGCTGTTTGTCAGTCGGTTTTGTTTTGATTTCCTATTTTCATATGGCAAAAGAAACAGCTCTGATCAACCCCAAATCAATGCCCTTTCAACTGTTACTTCTGCAATGATTCAAACACTTCCTTTTTTTTTTTCCCAGGATAGTTTTCCTTTTGAAATTGTTAGTGAGAATGTAAAACATTGAGTCTTTCAGCTGAAGTCTCATTCCTCTGTTTCTCAGTGCCACATCCTTCTGCCATATGCTGCAGAGAAAGGAGGATTCCTTTAAGCTCTAATACAGAATGCAAGAAGAAAAAAGTTTTTTTTATAGATCTGATCTTTGAAAAGATTAAATTTCCTCTCACTGACTTGCAAATTTGCCCCTCCAGGCAGTGCTGTCTGTCCCTGATGAACACTCAGAAGCTCACAGCTCCTTTCTCTTTTCCTACAGATATTGCAGTCTTGATTAACAGACTCATCTTTTATTTTCTCATCTAGGGCAAATTTATCTGAATTCACTTTGGTAGCAGAGGCAAGCTCACTGGGGCTAACCCTGAGAGTTCTATGTAAACACATCATTCCTTATATTCATTTTGCTTTGGATTTTTTCCCCCTGTTCTGATTACATCAGACATGTGCAAATCTGAAGTGAATTCTGTTAACCTCAGGGATCTGCACTGCTGGAAATGAATCCAAAATCTCTCCTTACCTCCACGCTGAAGTTACATGTTTGAGATGATGACAAATTTATTTCTTCTTCCTTTAGTTGCCTGTGAGACTCTGTGAACACCTGAAAAGCACAATGCCTCCCCCAAAAGCTGCACACTTTTCATTCTACAATTCTATTGCAACCATTACTCACATTCTGCAGTACAACACTCTCATAGTCTTGCAACCAAGACCCTAAAAATAGCTGGCCAGGGAAAGGTTCATTGTTCTTCATTTGCACACCTGCATCCAAGACTAAATTGAGAACCACAAATCCCAGCTCTCAAGGTAAAAAGACCTCACCATGTTTCCTGACTAAAGCCCTTTAACGTGCAGAAAAAGGAGAGAGGAAGCATATGGACTGGTTATTCTTTAATGTGGGATTGTCTGCAGTCCTCCTGCTTTCAACTCATCCCAGATTTGCATCACACTCAGAGACCATATGCTGGCTTTGCCTCTCTGGACAGTAAGGCCAAGGCAAGCTTCAGGTTATAGCTTCCTCCAGCCTGGGCTGGAGAGCAAGGGCATGGATACTTTCAATGTGCAAGCAGCAGCACCAGCTCAAGCTCCTTCTGCATTCTCACTGGAGCACTGCTGGTGGAAGGGATTGTATGAGTGCTCCCTGAGGTCACCTGGATGAACTAAAATTGACAAGAAAGGTGATTTGAGTGAACTCAAATTTGTCTAAAGAACTCACATGATGCTGTTCACCAGCAGAGCTCTATGGGCAAAAGAGTTGAGCTGAGAGGCAAGGATGAAAAATGCCCAGCCAGGACTCCCAGCAAGGTCTGGTGGGATCTGGTACAGAAGAATGAATTGATACAGTGAGATCTAGAGAAGGATGTCTTGTGTGGAGACCAGAAACCAGACTAAGCATGGTAGTGCCTGACACAAGAGCTGGACAGAGTGATTATAGGGTAGAAAACATCTTTTCCAGAGCTTTTCTCAGAAAGAAAGGGTGAAGGACATGTTTCACAGGTCCATCTTACAAACTATGCACTGGCAATTCAGAGGATGCTTAGAAGTAGGATGAGTTAGTCTGGAGATTTGTTCCTGAACCCACAGCTGCCAAAACAGCTGTGCTAAAACTTGTGCCAGTGGGAATGCTGTGGAGCTTAAAAGCATGCTCTGAGAACATCACTGAAGGATCCTATGGTTCTTGCTGCACTCACAGGACCTCCAAAGGACATTGGTGAAAGGCTGATTTCACTGATGTCAAAAGCACAATTCTCACTGACATCCATAGATCTATGTTTTACCAATCCCTGGCTGCCACCTGCCCCTGGATGTGTTTCCCTCTGTGTTCCAGGTCTGGAGAAGTCACCTGTGATTTCCCAAGAAATAGCTGAGAGAGATTATTGTATCTTACATCAGATTGTCTCCAAGCATAAACCTGAACTAAGTGGTGTAGCACTTTGTGTGTGTTACTCACACATATCCCTGCTCAATCCTCTGCTTCTAGAATAAGAAACCTGCTCACCAGATCTGTACTTGGCTAGAGATTGAAATAGGTTCTCTACAGTATGTGTGGGGGGTGTTACTAATTATCCAGGAGGAAGAGGATTGTAAGTGACTTTTCCCTAGGCAGGCCAGAGTGAGAAAAGAAAGCTGTCTTTCCTTATCTTGCTCAATGCATGGTGAGATCCCATTTGATCTGGCAGGGCTGCCACAAAGGTAAAAATGATCATTTTCAGACTGAGCTGCTTCATGTCCATTGGTTACATCTCCTCAGGAGAGGAAAGACAGCCAGGAGAAGTTTTACAATACTGTTGAAAAGGTTTGGATGTTCAATCCCACTTACTTTGATGTGGCTGCTATGTCAAAATCTCCTAGGTAGCCTAAGCAACTCATTCCACAAAAAGCTCTCTCCTTAAGTGATACACTTAAAACATGCTCAGAAATTGAAACCTAGAAGAAGCTTCAATCTCCAGGCCAAAAATGAATGTTATGCCTTGATTGTACTGATGGCAATTGGTGTAATCACCTCTTGGTCTGTCTCTTGCTGCAGAAACTGCTTCTTGTGCTCAATCCTAATCATTACCACTGGCTACATCAAGGTGTGATCACAGCAGACATCATGGGTGATGGGGAAGAGAAACTTCTCACTAGTGTAAGGCTGGTGAAATTGAAAATGCAGTAAATAGGATGCTGCCCACCATCCCCCAGCCTACATTTCCCTTAGCAATGAAATTCAGCTTCTTCAGTCTGAGGATAAATACATTTCCAGAAGAGCAGCTAGGGATAGCTTAAAGATTTGTTCAATTGTCTGTGAGCTAAAGTCTGAATGTAAAAGATCTGCTCCAGAGCAAATGAGCCTGATGTAGGAGTTTCTGGTTAACATTCAATGGCCTGGGGTTTGCAGGACTTCAAATGAGCTAGTTACAGGCTTTGTTTGAAGCCTGAAAGCTGACAGATCTGAAAGCTGTGGCAGAGAGCATGGGTTAAAACCTGTTCATCTCACATACATATGCAATTTCAAGAAGCAGCTTTTGTAAGAGGAAGACTTGACCCTTTGTCTGGTTTTGAAACATGGCTTTCCTTTTTAATATCACTTTTGAAGAGTATCTGCTGCTGCAAAGACCTTATTGGGCATGCCTGCTGGCTCCTGAGACTAGTATTATAAGCAGGACTTGAGCTACAGAGAGATCAAACAGTCTCCAGCTGCTGAACTTACAGTGCCCTTTCTAGCAGCTGTTGGTATTTTCCAGCTTCCAGGATTTATACATTGCAAACTCTCCTGTTGGACAAAGCAGATATGATTTTCATAGCTACTAAGAGAGGCAAGCCCAAATCATGGCTCAGGAGTAACATACTAGGAGACTCTTTGGCATGCTCAAAGTCTTGTCCTCTCCCTTCTCCAGGCATGCTGTGAGAACAAAGCACAGTGTTCCCAGCACAGTTAGGCTTCTTCCCTATCTGTGCTAGATGAGATGTGGGATAATTGCTCTAAGGAGATGTTGCTGCTTATGTCCTGCTGGTTTTGAAAAGCATGGTGAAGAGTGGAGTGAGCTGATAGCCCAGCTGATAGGTTGCATGTTGCTTATGGTTAGGACAAGAGGGAATGGGAGCAAGTTTGGACCTCAGGAGGTTTAGTATTAACGTGAGGAAGAGCTTCTTTCTAGTAAGGGTGCCAGAGCACTGGACCAGGCTGCCCAGGAGGCTGTGGAGTCTCCTTGTCTGGAGCCATTGCAGAGCTGCCTGGATGCATTCCTGTGTGAGCTGGTCTAGGTGCTCCTGCTCTGGCAGGGGGGTTGCACTAGATGATCTTTCTAGGGCCCTTCCAACCCCTGACATTCTGTGATTCTGTGATGGTATCAAAGAGGCTTGGGACAACTGCTAACAAGAATCAGCTCAGGAAGGCAAAGCAGAGTGCTGGTTTCCAGCAGCATTGAGCTACTCTGTCCCATGCTAGTCTGAAGGCACCTGGCTGGTCAAATTTCAATGGGCTGGAAAATGGGTTTAGATGTTTAGCACTATGGGCTGGCTTCCAGCTTATGGAGCAGATTAAGAATTCCCTTGTGTGGGTCTGTGTCCTTTCTGCCAGGTGGCCTTTGATGTCCTGGGCTCCAGTCCAGAAGAGAGGCTCTGTGTTTACAAGCTGACTAGGGTTATCATGCATTTGGGCACTATGAAGTTCAAACAGAAGCCAGGAGAGGAGTAGGCAAAGGTGGAGAACACAGAGTTAGGTTGAGATCCTACACATGGTGACAGCAAACCAGGACAAAGCCAGAATGCTAAGAGCTCAGCCAGTTCATTAGGACTGAAAAAGCAGCTAAAACCAGACTCTTGTTTCTACAGTGATTTTTTTCCCTTTTTTTTAAATGAACAGATGTGCTATTGAGAGGCAGAGTTGGCATCCACAGCTGCCACAGGGCAGCAGGCCTAGCCAGATGGCTGAGCTGTCAGCTAAAGACTTGATCCTTCTTTGTTGAAGAGCCCTGCTTTGCAGGTGGCTTTGGAGCCATGGTGGAGCAAACAGGCACATAGTTCCAGAACATATGGGAGCCCAGCCACCTTGTTTGAGGTGTCTATTATTGCCTCTGCTCCATCCAGTAAGCTCTGCTTAATTGTGTGTGTGTGAGGGGATAGAGCTTAGACCTGCTTCCCTTCTGTCCTTCCCAGGGAGCTCTCAGCAGGGCTGGAGAGCTTGCCTGCCCCTGAAAGCAGAGCCTGGAACCATTTTCCTGAGTATGCAGCAAGGGGATGGCAACAATAAGCAATCTTCTTCCTGTTGCTGAGATTAACATGTTAATCTTCCCTCCAACAGCTGCTAACAAAGTTACTCAGTTCCTAGATCTGAAGCCTGGAGAGCTCCAGAGCATCACCAGGCTCAGGGTGAAAGCAGGGAAGAAGCTGGAGCAGAAAGGTGCTTTCTTTGACCTATAGTGCTAAAACTTGGGATTCCATGTTCCCCAGGGCCACTGCTGGCCATGGAAAATTGCCATTAGAACAACAATCTGAGCAAATCACCTGACTTCCTCCAGCCCAAGGGAGGCAACAGCAAAGGAGCAGAAGCTCCCTTGGCACAGCAGGGGCAGAGCAGTGCTGTTTCTGCCATAGCCCTGAGTCAGATGGGACATGCACTTAGCCAGGTCAAAGATGAGGCCAAGGTGTAGAGGCCAAGCCCTCTGCAGGAATACATCACACCAAACTTCCACAGGATTAAATATATTGCCACACTGGGAAAAGCACTTTGGTGGTGCAAATGAATGTATCTCTGTTGCCTTAGAGGTCTTGAGCTCTGCCACACAGAAGGGTGCATCTCAGAAACCCTTTCCAGTAAGAATGAATGACAAACACTGCTGGTGCAAACATCTGACCTGTGGTGCAACAGTTGAGTGTTTCAATGTACCAAGAACAGCAAGGCTGTTGCATGACTCTTCAACTGGCCTTGATTAAAAATAAAGTCCTTATAGATACTCTGAAAAGGCATAAACACCCAAAATCTCAAGCCAAGGCTTGTTTCTAGTTACACAAAGCAACCCAAAAGGCACACCAGCCAAAGGATTAAATTCATTTCTGCTTCTGTTGCTTACACTTTGTTGGAAGAGCCAGAGTCCTGCAGTTCACTGCAGCTTGTCCAGCCTTTCCTGGTGGATGTGCCTTGCCTCTCTGCTGTGCTGTCAAGCAGCCATGCTAATGCTTAGCAGCAGGAACAGTGTTTAAGGGTTATTATCAAACCCCACCAGTTATTCATATACTCCACTGCACAGACATACTGACAGAGAACATGATCAGAGCATGAATCACAAGCCCTTTGCTCTATCTTTTTTTACACTCAACAACTATTTCCTTTCTTTTCTACCAAGCAGGCTTTAGCAAGTGACATTTGACTGTGCCAAAACATGTTCTGATTGGCTTGGATATCCCAGTCTATAAGCCACATTGTCCCCTCTGTCATTGTATCAAAGTATGAGCCTGAAAGGTAAAAATACAATCTCTTAGCAACATCCTTTCCTTTGGCAACGTCCTTTATCCAGGGCAAATGGACTTTTTGTGGTCAGAGCTCCCCACGAGGCCCCAGACTATGCTATATCCATCCCAGCATTAACTTCCTTCCTTTTCCTATACCCACAGTGGATTTCTCCCTCTTTCTCTACAG
The DNA here is from genome assembly GCA_013396975.1 of Bucco capensis. NCBI lineage: Eukaryota > Metazoa > Chordata > Aves > Piciformes > Bucconidae > Bucco > Bucco capensis. Next base: position 752,918 of record VWZO01007050.1, read on the forward strand.
TATAATCATCAAAAATCTGCTTTCTTATGCAACTGGGCTATTCTCTTGCTGTATCTGAGCTGGTCATGCCTCTTCTCCCCTGCTCCTTTCCAGGTGTGACAGGGTGGCTACAGAAGAATGAGGATTCCCTGATGGACTTGCTCCAGAAATCCAGCATGGCATCTGCTCTGAGTCCTTTTTAAAGAGGAGGAGGCTGCAGGTAGAGTGAACACCAGGCAGTACAATCAATACAATGAGCTCAATGTGTTAGCAAGCACATGTCATCAGTTCTGGTACCCAGTCCTTCCCCATCATTCTTCTTTGGCAAGGATTAAGCCTGTGGTTGTAATGCTTTCTTCAGCCAGGTAACAGCCTGTGTCTGCCTCAGCATCCTCCTCTTCCATGCTGAAAGACAATCTAGCTCTGTCCTTGAAAATTCTGCCCCTCCAGCACTCTGAGAGGCAGACAGTGCTCACTGTGTTCCCTTTGCTCAGTGCAGGCACTCCCAAGCCCTAGTGCAGAAAGATGCTTGCACAGATGGAAGCTGAGTGCAGTCCCCAGCTTAATGACAGCCTCTGTAATCCCCTCCTGGCACTCACTGGCCTTCTGCTGCCCAGACAAATGTCAGCTTTCTGTCAACCAGAAGAACTTGCTGCCTAGGAAGATTGTCATCAACCCAGCCCAGGCTTCTGCAGTTGGATGGTGAATGGGAAACAGTTAGGGAACTCCATTTCAGGTTTGGAGCTCTCAAATAGACAGGGTTGGATCTCATTCCTGCTTCTTGTATGTGCAACTCCATCTCAGCCTAAGCTAGACTGGCAAAGCAGCATCAGCTTAAGAGAGAGGAGACTGACTGAGAGTGCAAAGAATGGTGTATACCAACACAGTGTGAATGGAGCTTCTCTCCTTTTCCAAGGCCTATGTTCACTTCTGGTTTGAGGATTTGTTTAGAGTAGTAAACAATGAAAGAACTACCTCTAAACCAAAGCAGAATGCAGGTAAAATGATGTATATTTGTATCTGATTAGTAGTTTACCCAGGCAACACTGAACTGCTAACTTCAGTCAGTTAAGACAGGTTTATGTTGGAGGCTATGGTATAAGAGCATCTCTCATATTTTGTGAAATAATAGTGATTTTAGCTGGTGGCAGCTAAAGAGAGTTCTCTTTTGTGACTGCTTCCAACTTCTACAGGGTAAGCAATCATCAGTGCCTTTGTATTTGAACTGCCATCAATGCCTTTGTATTCCAGCAGCAGCTCAGTCTCCTTAGTTTATCTTCAAGCCTGCCCAAGGCTGGCTCATGCTGTCACCTTGATTTTACCAGCACAGAACTAGAAGAGAGAAGAGTGGTGCTCAGTGACAGAAACTTTGGCATCTAGTGCCACTGCTATCATTTAAAATGCCCTTGGGCGTCTGAGACATTGCACAAGGGTCCAAAAAGACACAACACAGGGCTTGGGAGAGAACTGTGCTCCTCTGGAGCAGTGCTGGTGGTACAGGAACACATCTAAAATGTCACTATGTTTAAGGAACTGAGACTCCTGGAAGGGGTCACATGGCAAGGGTATGGCAGAGCAGGGAATTACATCCCAGTCTCTTGAGATGCAGTTAACACTCAGAGGATCTGATATCTCTCTCTGGCACTGGTGTCACAGTACTTATGCTAGCTGCTGTGAGTGCTAGAAACAAGGCAAGAAAGGCTGAAAGAAGCCTGTTAGTATTTTGGCTTGGAAATCACAAAGGAAGAGAGGAAATACATTATAGGGAAAGTCCTGGGTTCCTATTTCTACAGTATCCAAAGCTAAATGGCAGCTGATAGGGTTAGGGAGGAGTTCAGCCCAGTCCTTTCAGACATCCTTGTCTGCTTTTATTAGACATTGTGCTGTCATTTCACCCACTCTGGATTGCTGACAGCCAGGCAGGGCTGTTCACACCAGCCTAAACTGTGTGCTGCCTGTCCTCTGTAGCAAGCTTCTATCTCTAGGAGCTGCTCCATCGAGCAAATAAAAGCCAATTGCTGTTATCAGTTCATGGAGCTATTCCTCTTGGCTTGCTGGCGGAAAGCAGGACTTCCATTGTTAACTCTTTGAATGACAGCAAACCCTCAAGGAACAGTTATAGGACACTCTAAGTAAGCCAGAATCACAAAACAACATTTTCCTCCAATTATTTCAGGTTCACACCACTCTCCAGGTTGCTTCCATGCATATAAGCTTGTTGCCCTGGGCCATGCAGGACCAGGCTCACTGCCTCTCTTCTTGTGTGGAGGTGATTTTTGTTGTTGCTTGTTTGTTTGTTTCCAGCTGTGAAATGCAAATGACTTCATAAACCAGAAGGTTTCCTCTCTCCAGCCTTGGTAAATCCTGTTAGTTTCCTCCCTCTGTTCCTCCTTGTCTCATTGCAGGAGCAGCTGAACTAGCTGATGACTGCTCTGCACAGCACATCCCTGCATTTCATCCACTGCATTGCTCCAAACAAATTCAAACAGTTTGGTAAAGCAATCCTCAGGCAAAGCCACACAGTGCAAGCTGTGGCTGGCTGAAGAGCAGCTCTTTATTCAGCAACGAAAGAAGTTGGGTCATCTCTTCACTACCTTGTACACTTTCAAGGGAATATTAGTCTGAGAGATGCTTCCAAGTGCCAGGGCTAGAGACAGGATGTCTAATAAACCTCTCATTTCATAAGAGAAGCACAAAGAATTAGGAACTACACAACATGGAACTAGACAAATTGGCACCATTCTTTATTAGGCTGCATTGCTTCCTCCAACTCTTTGTTTTCAGGATCAACCACTGAAATAGTGAGTTAGAGAGGAAGAGCAACATAAGTTTTCACCTATGATATATAATAAAGTGGAAGAACAAGTAATGGAAAGCAGTGCACAGCAAACAAATCTGCTCTGAATAGGCAGTTAGTCATGTTGTTTGAAGTCCACTACTGTTACTGACTGCACCCTGTGCAGTGATCCTATCCAGAAGAAATCAGAGGGGGAGTGGGTTTGAATGCCAGCCTCTACCAGTTCTGCATCCCCCTCCCAGAATTTCCACTTGGCACAGACAGGAAGAAATGTCCACAAGCTCCCTTACCACCAGTGTCATGCCCATGGCTCTAGGAAGCTAAACCAGAGAAGATCTTAAGCAGTGATTAGCCTTTCTGCACTGCTGCTAACTGTAGCTCTTACATCATTAAATTGTTTTTCTCATTTTAGATACTAAAGCTTGAATGCCAGTGTAATCCCTCCAGGGTTTGTGGACAATGAGAAAGCATCAGACTTGCTGCTTGGCTTTACTGACCTGAGGGAAAAGGAGTAGAGAAATGGATATAACAAGGCACTGTTTACTCCTACCAAAATTGAGCTAAATAAATTGATGGCAGTTATGACTCAGCATGCCTTTGGTGAAGATATAGCTGCAGAGTTAGAGTTTCTACAGCAACCCACTTCCTCTTGCATATAATGTTCTCTCTTACACATGCTCCCAAGCCTGACTTTTAATCAGACAGTACAGTTAATAGAAGGCAAATGAAGTGCACCTTCAGCTATGTGATAAATCTCACTTGCTCTTTACTATTCCTTAGTCAGGAAAAAATCCTACTATCTGATCATTTATCCAATTTAATATTGGAAAGGGAAATGGAAAGAGAGACTGTTGTAGCTGTCTGCTATTAGCAGCCTGTATCATTAATTTTGCACATATGTTTTTGTCATAACATAATGAAAGTAGCTATTGTAACAGCCACACAAAAGGGAGCATTCTGTTCTTTGCATGAACCTGAAATCTGCATTTCCCAACTTTTATAATAATTACACAATATTCATCACTCCTCCAGTCTGTTCTAGCCTTAAATTACAACTTAGGTATGGAGGTGAAAGTGGGCCAGACATTGCCTCAATCTTTTAAAACCAACAGCCACAAGATTACTACTATTATTTTTTCATTGGTACTCAAACTATTTAGTGTGTTTCCTGTCACAGGAGAGCACAAAGTATATTTGGGTTTCATCAAGGAAAAGCCTTCCATCCCTGCTGTGCTATATGCCACTTAGCTCCATCTTACAATGACCTGGATGCTATTTTTCACAGCTAGACATATTGGGCACAGAAAAGGTTGAAGAACTCCAGGCAAATCCATGCTAAAGGTGAATGGAACTCCATCTCTAAATATTCCTCTTCCACTCCCCAAACTTTATGCTTTTTGTAAATGGAAGTAGAGAACCAGAGAAGATCACAATGGGATAAATCAACATGTAAAGACCAGAGATGGAAAATAACCTCATCTCTGAGTTCTAATACATGGCATGTCCAGAGTTTCATAGTCCTGAAGGTGACCTAGAACTCCAGCTTCTAACAGTTTCCTCTCTTCCAATGTATTTTTTTTGTGCTGAGATCCTGGTCACACTGGAAGTCATGAGAGATGAATCTTTAGCAAATGCCATGGTCATGAATTCCTGCTCAGGATCAAGTACAAAAAGATGCTGGAAAGAAGGTGTCCTTGGGGAGAAAAAGCTGGAAACTCTTCTGTGAATGCAAGGTGACATTAGAAACCAACCACTAACACTAACTAAGCAAGAACCATGAAATGAAACTGAGACTTCCCTAGTTCTGCATCCCAGCACATAGCAAAGTAATAAAACTTCCCTGCTTTTTCCACATGGCTCCATGCAGTAGAACAGGACTGCAGCTAGATAGCTGGGCAGCTCCATGACCTGCCATGCACCCACTCCAAAGATCAACTGCTGGAGGATCTCTGTAACCTGGTAGTAAGCAAGGAAATCCTAACTCACATGGTGATGCTGGGAGTCTCCTGGAACTCAACCACAATACACACATTTATGGGTCACAGGATTTGGGGTTTGATCTGCACACTTTATTTTTGTGCCTTTAGTATCTGTGGCTGCAGGAGAGAGGAAAGGAATGATGGGAGGCTAAAAAGAGTCTTTCAATTAGCTCCCAGTTTATTTGTTTAGTTTTATTTGCATATTTCCAGCAGTATTTGTTTCTTCTAGTGCATGAAAGCTTCCATTTCTGCATCCACAGTAGCATTTTTTAAACAAACTCAACTGTTGTCATTTTCTAATGTCAGCAAACTGCTGTGACTCTTCTTGCATGCCAAAAAATGTGGGGCATTGAGGCTGATCTCCTTTGACTGTGACTACACACTGACTCCAGCATTCTGCTGCATACAACTGAGAGTGAACACTGTGAGTCTCTCTACACACAACACCTGCAAACAGAGTGGTTTCTAAACCCCTCCAGGCTAGGCCTGGTGGCACTTCAGAGGAATGTCCAGAAGTCTCTGCAGCTGCTTTTCTGGAGAGGGTGGAAGTTGTACATTAGGGTGAGGAAAATCCTCTGAGGTTATCCTGTTCTGCAGAATTAAACAGTGACAATTACAGGCACTGAGATTTTGGGGATGTCTGGGCAGGGAAGATAAGGCCTGGGAGAAAAAATAACAGTCATGTTCACTTAAGGAAAGACACTGAGAAAGCTGGTGACTTTCTTGTTAATTATTAATAGGCCAAGAGGCCTGAATGGTTTCTTTCCAAATCAATGCCAGAAAAGTTAGTAAATGGAGGAAGACCTGAAAGCTGAGTCTAAGCCTGCTGCCTCCAGGGAGTGCAGAAAAAGTGTCTTAGAAACTCAAGATCTGGACTTCCCACTTCTGAAAACAGCACAGAGAGAAATGATGAGGTTGTGAGCATGGGAATACAACATTTAACTATTAATTAACATTTAAAAGCTGAAACCAAGCAGCTTGGTTCATTTCTCTTCAAGCAGGACCATGTTGTCAGCATGAAGGGGCAGTTCCAGCTCAGAATCTCTTCACTTAGTCCCAGGATGGATAATTCACTTGGGTTTCTGGTAAAAGAAGTGTTGAGCAAGATACTGTGTGTGCATAAAAAACAGATTTTTTGATGCTAACTTTAAGAAGCTATGGCCTGAGTCATGGAGATTCAGATCCACTATAACAAGAGGTGTGTTAAAGGAATCTTACCAAACTCTGCAGAAGAGGCAAATGAAAGTTTGCTGCTGTAAAAGGCAGGACATGCAGCAGCCTTTCATAGGATGTACACTGAATTCCCAGCCCTTCACTATCAACAAGAGGACTCATTGGATGTTGAGGAGTGTCTGGCCCAAAGGATGAAATCAAAGATGGACTTACTGAGCCAGATCCTGGATAGGTGCTGACACAAGTCAGCACTCCTGTTTAACATCTTCATCGATGATTTGGCCCAGGGGATGGAGTGCACCCTTAGTAAGTTTGTAGATGACACCAAGCTGGGTGGCAGTGTGGATCTGCTTGAGGGAAGGGAGGCTTTCCAGAGGGATCTGGATAGGCTGGATCACTGGGCCAAGGCCAATGGCATGAAGTTCACTAAGGCCAAATGCCAGGTGCTGCCCCTTGGCCATAGCAACCCCCAGCAGTGCTCTAGGCTTGGGGAGCAGTGGCTGCAGAGCTGCCAGGCACAGAGGGACCTAGGGGTGCTGAGTGACAGCTGAACAGGAGCCAGCAGTGTGCCCAGGGGGCCAAGAAGGCCAATGGCATCCTGGCCTGGAGCAGGAACAGTGTTGGCAGCAGGAGCAGGGAGGTGATCCTGCCCCTTTGCTCAGCTTTGGGGAGGCCTCACCTCCAGTACTGCATCCAGTTTTGGGCCCCTCACTCCAAGAGGGACATGGAGGTGCTGGAGAGGGGACAGAGGCTCCCAAGCTGCTAAAGGGCTTAGAACATAAGCCTGAGGAGGAAAGACTGAGGGATCTGGGCCTGTTTAGCCTGGAAAAGAGGAGATTGAGGGGAGACCTCCTGGCTCTCTAGAACTCCCTGAAGGGAGGTTGTAGAGAGGCAGGGACTGCTCTGTTCTCCCTAGTGGAGAGTGATAGGACAAGGGGAAATGGATGGAAATTGCACCAGGGGAGGTTCAGGTTAGATATCAGTAGGAATTGCTTTCCTGAAAGAGTTGTCAGCCATTGGAACAGGCTGCCCAGGGAGGTGCTTGAGTCCCCATCCCTGGAGGTGTTTAAGAGACAGGTAGATGTTGCATTGGAGGGCATCATTTAGCAGGTTGCTAGGGCTAGGACAAAGGCTGCACTGATAATCTTCAAGGTCTTTTCTAGCTGTAACTGTTCTATGATTCTATGAGTGCCAGGAAGCAGATGCTCAGTGATTTGAAATGTGACTTGGAAGGGTTGGAGAATACCTTGGTTAAAACTGAGAAGGAAAAGCAGGTATGAAGCATGATAGAGAGGTTTTTTTCTGCCTTACTCTTCAGGGAAACGAATTCCAACAATCATTACAGCTCCTCCAGTCAGAGCACCCTTTGGGATGCTCAGATTCACTTAGCTGAGCTCCCCCACAGTTTCTTATATTATCTTCCAGCATCTCATATAACCTGGCATGGATTTAATTCTACACTTCACCCTTCTACTCCATAGTAATAGTCATTTCACAGCAATTTCTAGGGATTCCTCTACATAAATATATCTGGTTCTCCTCTACATTCTTTATTAATTATCCCCACTTTTACATGGCAATGCTGGCAGGCCTCTACTTAGCAAATTCTCCCCTCCACAGCCATGTACTCCTTTCCACCTAGCCTTGGGGAATACTTCTCCTTTTTCTGCACCTGAACTATTTCTTATTTAATGTAACTGGAGAGGTTTTAAATCTGTACTGTAGCAGCCATGTGGCTGGCTGCTGCTTCTTCTGAAGTCAGTGTTAACATCCACAGGATGTTAAGCTCACAGATGCCTCATATGTCTCAGAATTTATTAACTGAATCTCAGATTCCTTCTAAAGAAATAAAAGTTTCCAGTGACATTTTGTCCTGATGCTGCTAACAGCTTGTGTGATCCACAAAAGCTGTGTGATGTTCCCTCTCCTGCCTGCAGGTATTAGACCACAGAGTCTGAACTCTGACTTCAGGGCTCTCTGCTCAGAATGACTCAGTCACTAAATTCCAACAGGAGAAGGCAGCTTTGGAGGAAGTTCATCAGGCAGAAATAACTGCTCCATTTTTCTTTACTCTCTTCCATTCTCATTCTCCCTGTCTGGGGAAAGGAAAAAAAAAACCCCCATTGTCTGCTTGCTTAAATACAGCAAGAGTACAGTGTGCTGCACAAACAGGAAGGGAGCCTTGTTTTCTTAGGTATTAACTCATGGCAGCACCACGAAGTGTTGCCAGTTTGTGCCACTGCCCAAAAAGAGCTCTGTGAATTGCTGAGGGTGAGCAGGATTCTTCTGTAAGAGCCAATGCTGGACCTAGTTCCTCTGGGCTTATTGAAAATGCACACACAAAGAGCACACTGCTTTCAGCAAGCACCTCAGATGAATCTATGCTTTGGGGTTTCAGTTAAATTCTCACCCAACCCTGTGCACTAGTTTTGGTCTCTCCCTTCCTAGGAAGCTGCCAGAGAAGAACAAGGTGAACCATCTGAGCAAGAACAGCAAACCTCCCACTCAGCTGCAGGAGGTGAGGTGCAGATGCTATGGTCTGTGTTTTAGATGCCCTTTCTTGGTGTATTTTAGACAAATTGGGCCCTTCTGACAACCTCCACCTCTATGCTTGTTACAGAGTTCTTTTTCATATCAATTCCACTTTTTTTCATCTATCTGGGATCAAGAAAAGAAGATCCATGGCAAGGTGGAAAAGTCATATCATAAAGCAGAGTGTGGCCTCAAAATGACAATTGCTGACCTCAGGGAGATGAAATGAGCCAAACCTGGAAGAGATTCCAAGGGAGTAAGTGTCAATTGTAACAGAATTTCCCAGGGTAGAGGAGGATCCTGCTAGGTGCAGTTGTGCTACATCATAGCTCTGACAGCATTAGCTACACCTGCAAAGTCACTAGATCATAAAGTGATCACTGGCAAAATCCACAGTCATCCCCTGATCTCTTCAGTATTCACCTAAGGACAAGCAGAAGTAAAGTTCAGTAGTTCATGCAAGCAGAATCTGAAATACAGGATTTTGTTTCCTGAGTCTTTCTCTGACTCATTGTCTGATATTTGTAATTCATCTTCCACATTCACCCACATAAAAATGTGTATAATCACCAGGAAGTTATGAGGCTTAACTGATTCATGTTTATGTAAGGCCCTTACGATCCTCAAATATATAAAAAAACTGGTTTAGAAATGCAAAATATTATCACAAATTAGAACTTTATTTTGGTGTCACTGTTGACTACTTCAGTGATGAGTCTGCCAGCACTTCTCTGACAAACCTCCCCTTAGAAATTCACTTCCCAGAATACAAATATCCAATTCTGTATTACCCAAACCACTAATTTACCTAGTTAAAGAGCTAAGTAGCTAGGGCAGTGTGTACAATGATTAATAAATACTGGCAAGCTCTGCTAATTCAAATTCTACTGCACAGGGAGTATAGGATACTTGTGCTTCAGAGCAAGACCCCTGGGATGCTTAAATGACAGCAGAAAAATGAAGTACTGGTGTTAATCCTTCAGAGCTACAAACAGACACTCAACTTCTTGGGGTTCTTGTGCCTTTACTTGCAGGCTAGTTAATAATGGGGTAAGGAAAAAGGGATTTCAGTGCCCTGCCAGTCCCACACAGAGATGGGACAACACATCTCAACCCACTTTCCACAAAGATTAAGCTGTTAACTACAGAGTAGAAACACTTATTTGGCTTAGCTCATCTGCTATAACATCTTACCTTTTCTTAGCCCACAGTAGGTTGCTTACACAGCTTTATCTTTTTGATAAGACTGAATTAGCATAAAGGATTAATAGAGACCTTTTAACTCTACCCTCTTGAGTTGGAGTTGGGAGCCTATCACTCTTTAAACCCTTAAATAACAGAAGCAGCTGAGATCTAGTATTTCTTTTTCCTTCTTTTCTACAGCAGATTCTGGCTCCTTCTCTCTAAGCTTCTGAAACTCCTTGGCTTGGAAACATTTGCCTTTTTAGCTCCCAGTGAATCAATAGTTCAGCCAGCTCTGAGATCCAGCTTGTCTTGTGCATTATCCTCTCACTCTAAACTCCATTTTCTTTGAAGTCTGGGGAACTGTCTGCTGACTGCAGATCTCCTGCCATGGCCAAAGGAAAGGTGATCTCCTGCAGGGACCTAATCTTCTGCATGCAGGCAGCCAGCAAAGATGGCTGAGAGAGCTTTTCATCCATGTTAAAGCCAAAGGCTCCTGCAAGGCACTCTCCCTCTCACTATGGAAGGAAAAGTGGTAAACAAAACCAGGAATGAAGCCACAGCTCACAGGATGCACAGTGTCACCATTCTGAATTCAAATATTTCTGTCCTCCAGCAGATTTCAGTGTCCAAATATTTAACCAAAAACTCAGCATTTCAACAAAACCATGGCTCACAAACCTAGATTGCAGCTCTTTCTATGAACAACCTCTATTTCCCTCAAGTAATCAAAGCAGCTTGATCATATCCCTAAAGGCCAAATTCCAACAGGATACAGGAAGCTAACCATGCTGCAGATAACATCAGTCACCTACTGAAACACCTGGCCAGGTCTTTCCTGCTTTGTTGGCTCAGAATTCCCAGCTGTGGATCTCTCCTAGGAAAGAAAATCCAGTAGAGCTGACACATATATAGTGAAAGGAGTGAAGAAATGAAGATTACTGTTGTATTTCCACAAATTTCTCTCAAATCTCTTGCTCTTAGACACTGCTGTGCTTGTGTGAGCCTCTCATCCAGTGAAGAGCTGGAAGAAAAACTGGAAGCTGAGTATGCTGTGAGAACACAGCTAACAGTGTCTAAGGAGGAAAAAACTCCTTAGGGGAGTGATTACACCTCTGAAAAGACCTGACAACATTAAACTACTAATTAAAACCCAAAATTCCTCATGAAGGAGTAATAAGATGGACAACAACCTTGAACTCTACTTTTAGCCTATGTAAACTCACAGTTAGACACTGCACATGCTTCTCCTTTCATAGAAAGCTCTGAAGAAGTCACTTAGTGATGGAGGAGTCCTCAGCAGAGCAAAAGAGTAGCAGGTTGGGGAAAATGGGCATTTCTCTGTCCTGTGCTTCAGCTATTAACCCACACCACCCACTTCTTACAGTGATGGATGGATCTACTTTAATAAATCTCCTGTAAATTGCCAGGATGTGGTTGTTAAATATATAATCAGATTCATTAACAATGGAAAAGCCTGAAGATAATTTAGTCTCAGAAAGGTTATATCTTACTAGAATGCTCTGAACACCTCCTCATGACTAATATAAATTGATAGCATCAATAATAAGTAACATTTCCATTTCAATTCACTTTAGAAATGCTAGTTAATTAATTCTCAACTACATGAGGAGAGAGGTTGTTGTTAGACACCTTGCATGTGTGGGAAAACAGAAGGAAAGGCACTTGTCCAGTGACACAAAGAGCAGCAATGTCAGTCAGAGCAGAGCAGAGCATCTGGGAATTCCTCTTCCCTCTCCAATTGTCTCACACTTGCTACCATTGTTTCCAAAACAGTTGTGCTTCTAAGTATACACAGGCTCTTTGGAATGAAATACTTTCTTTCCCAGGAGGTGGAGAAACAAGGAAATTGCCCTCAAGAAGCTGATGTTGCAACAACTGCTGAAGTCAGACACCTTCCCATCATCTGAATATCTTGTCCCTTCTCTTGGAGCATGAGAAACATCACTTGGACTCTCCAAAGGAGAAGCTTCTGCAGCAGCTTCACTGAACTCCCAAGTAGCCCAGATCCTGAAGACTTTGCCCAACCTTTCCCTCACACTCTGGAGCTTGGAAGGAGTAAGGCACCAAGGCTCCATGAAATTTACTGAAAGCTTTGTTATTCTTATAGAGTTGGAGGGTAAGGTTCATTAGAAAGTTGCTACTTCTTTACCCAGTAAAAAGAGGAGGCAGAACCATTAGGTGTATTTTTTTATTGCTTTGCAAGGAAAACACACGATCTGCAGTGCAGACAATTACTCTGAGCTTTAGCAGGAAGGCCTAGAGATGGTTAATCTTTCTGGAAGCCACTGACCTTCTAATGGATTAATACCAAAGATAGGATTTGCCCCAAATAAAGAGACTATTAAAGCTAAAGAAAAAGCTTCTCTTATAAAGCATCCCCAAGAACCTTACCAAGACTCCAGGGCTGCCAGACCCCAGCTGACAACACATGCTTGGCCCCTTCTCAGAGCTAAGAGAACTGCAAGAGGGAAGCTGGGCTGGTGTAGCTGCTCCTTGAGTTGGAGGAGGTAGCCTTGCAGAGAGAGGCCATGGGCTCTTCCCTACACAGGAAGCATGTGGTTGCCATGCTGAGATAGCAGAGCTTGTGGGAAAGCCCCACAGTGGAAGCAAAGCTGGAGATAGACAAAGAGGTCCCAAAGATGGATGACCTCAGTGCAAGCATGGAGTGTCTGCAGAAATCCAAGGTGAGAGGCCAGCAGAGAATTCCTCCACAAAGCAGCAATGCAGCCATCAGTGCAAGGCACAATTCAGGCCTCTGCTGTGCGAGCTAACTGAGAGCAGAAAGCACCTGTTTGCAGGCTGTTCTGAACACTGCCCATCCTGGCTGATGGGGTGGGCATCCCCCTCACTAAAGATTAGGACACTGTGCACTCCCTATGGCTGTTACAGTCATCCCATGGTAATGACAACCAACTGGAACAAGCTGAGTTTGCAAGAAAGGGACGATAGTTTGGCCCTTCAAGCCTCACTCAGCATTATATGACTGACTCCTCTCTTACAGCTGAACTCAGATGCTCATGGAAGATAACCTGTCTGAAGCCAGTGCCCAGCTGAGTGAGGTGGAGAAAAGCCAAGCTGAAATTAATGCCATCAGACTTCAAGGTGAATTCCTTGGCAGAGCTTTGTGCAATGTTACCTTCCTCTGATCCTCCTCTTCCCCTAAATTCCACCCAGCTCTGGCAGCCCTGCCCTGTCCCCTCTAGCAAATCTGCCCAGTCCTCCTAACCTTCACTTTGCTCTCTCTCCAGTCAGGTTAAATTAGTTGCTCTACTGCTTCTTTATGCAGTATTCCCACAGCTGAAACCAGCCAGCTGAGTTGGGAGCAGGAGAAAGCTCAGGGCAGGCTTAACCAGATTGGCCACATCCAGATTTCTCTCCCCTCACAAGCAGATGACTTCAAGAGGCAGCTGGATGAAGAGTCAAAGGTACTGGGGAACACCAACTGCCTCCAGAGGTTGCTGCTGTCCCAGGACATGCAGTGCCTGCTCTTTTGCACATTGTCCACTTCAGAATAACAAATCTTTTGTGTTAGCTCTCACAAAGCAAAACTTTCTCATCCAAATTAATCTCTGGGCTTGTTACCAGCTGAGCTTGGAGGCATGAGCTTTGTATGGATATGAAAATAAGATACAGAAGCTTTCATGAATCAGCAGCAAAGAGCAGAGCACACACCTCTTGATGCTCAGACCACTGTCCATTCAGTATAGCAGTTTATTTGCATAGATTACACAAGTTTGGCTCAAAACATACCAGCATTTCAAGTCTGACCCATCTGTCTTGGAAATTTCTGCTTATCTCCAAAGAGTAATTCCAGAGTTGCACCTGTATATCAAAAGCCTGGTAAGAATTGTCTCTGTGTTCAGAACAATCACTAAATGGCTTTACTGTCATAATGATCTTGAAACACTGTTTGAGAGAAAACAGTGATGATGACAAGCCAAGCTCTGTTTTCAGTTGTATGAGCTCAATTCAATTCACTGCAGTACAGCAAAAAGCAGGTATAGAGAACAGAAACTTGGCTACTGACCAGGGAGATATTTTGAAGTCTGAGATGTTTCCAGCTGGTCCAGAAGGGAGTAGTTCAAGTGGAGCACTCCAACTTTGGGGAGGGAGGGCAATGCATTCATACTTCCAGCAGGACAGATGCACAGGCATAGCTGTGCTATCTTTAGTCCTGCTTTGCTGTTGCAGTGAGCCTGGCTAGCACCAAGCATGATTTGGAGCTGATGAAAGAGCAGTTGGAGGAAGAGGAGGAAAGAAAAGCTGAACTGCACTGCCTGGGCTCTCAACTCAATACCAAAGTCATAATCTGGAGAAGAAAACACAAGAGTGGTGCCACTGCAAGAGCCAAAGAGCTGGAATAAAGCAAGTGAGCACGTCAGGGAGTCTGGGATGGGACTTGGGGCAGTTTCATTATTTAGTTTGGCTGCTGAGTCACAGCTTATAGATGTGATCTGCTAGGATTCAATTTATTAAGACAGAGAGAAAGTAAAGGGCTCCAGCCAAGAGAAAGAAAATAATACTTGCAATAATAAACAGAGACTATTGAGACCTAACACTTGTACACTGACAATAAAAAGCCAACACTGATCCTTTCTGATAAAGGCTTGAATTTAGATAGCCTTTCTTTATTCCAACAAGGACTTTACTCTTCCAGCAGCCCTACAAAAGCCACTTCATTTCCTACGAATAAAGCAAACTCCAACCAGATTAAACCCCTTAGAATCTGGTCCTTGAGCTCTGGTATTACAGGCTAGAAGTTGAGCCAGTCTTTGCAGTAGTCTCAGAGCTAACATAAAGGTGTTTTCACATAATAGCAACAAAAGTTAAGGCATCTGGAGGGTTCCACTGTGCACCTGAACAAGCTGAGACAAATGGAATAAGCTAAAACATCTCCACATGACTTTGTACTGAGACCCAGGCATTTTCACAAGGCAGGAAGGCTACTTTGCTTTTAGACAACATCCTAGCTGAGTGGAAGGTGAGAGTGTCTATCACCAGGTGACAATCCAGCAGTAAAGACCCAAGCTGCAGCCCAATATGCCATATCTGCCAGTGGAGTGGAAGAAGCTATGTCCTAGTGATGGTTTTACAGTCTCTTTTCTGAGACTGCTGCCAGGATTTCACCTTTCCACTGGTGAAGACAGTGCTGGTACTCCAGAACATGAAGGCTGCTGGCTCCTACCACTCTTCACAAACTATTCACTAGGATATTTTTGCCCTCCTTCCCTCAGGAGAAAGTTGGCTATCTAAGAAGCAGAGGAGACAGTTAATCAGCCCAAGTCTAGGTTATCACATGGAGCAACCTAAGCAAAGTGGAGGACCTCACAGTTGACCTTGAGAAGGCAAGAAATCAGCCATTTAAGAGTACATCCAGCACAAGCCTGGCCTGCAAGATCTAATACCTAGTTCTGGAAGTCCTGGGAGTTTTTCTGATAACTCAAGAGTAGCTTTGGACTGGTTCTTTATTTCTTAATATTTTAAAAACTCTCTATTAAATGTCAAGTAATTTGCATGGCCATGAGAAGCAAGGCTAAGATTTATCACATCAAGAGAAAACCCAGATGAGAGCTGCAGCTAATTCCTAGGAGCACACAGCATGCTACCCATAAGCTCATTAGCTGACTTCCAGAAACAAGAGTACAGCTAAAGCAAAAGCCTTCCTTTACTGCAAGGCAAGGTATTCATCTTCTTTTTAAGGATAATGATATCCTGCTTTGAACTTTTCACTGTTGCAGTACCAGTGGGCTGCCCACTGGTTATTAACTACCATACTCAAAGCAGATCTAAACAATGTGTAGTTTTAAGCACCAGCAAGCAATGCTCCTTCAGTGCATTAGTATTTCTACTCTTGCTAGTGTTAGTGCAAGAGCATGAATAGTAGTGCAACTGTGGGACATTTGAATAAAAATGTTACTTAAAATAGGCACAAAGGCTGCTCCAAATCCACTGAAGTCCTTGGGCATCTGCCAATGACTGCAGTTGGCTTTAGAACAGGTCTCAAGAGCTGAAAATCCCACATCCAGCATTACATTACTAGGCTGGGGAAAAAAAGCTGTTTCACCATCACTTTCTTTAATGAAGCAGTTCTTTATTCTAGGGTTCCTGTGGTGTGCTTGTCACCATGGTATCTGAATCCAAGTTGGGATCATAAGGATATGTAGAATATTCTTGATTAAAAGCTCCTAGGAAAGAAAAATGTACCTTTATTCCTTCCCTTCACGACAAGCAGTTAAACACAGTCTAAAATAGCCTTGAATAACATCTTGTTTGTAACTTAATTGTCTTTGAAATAGAAAGAGTCAGACTAATCAACCCAGGCAATTCCTACCAGCACATCTGCACAAGGAAGATCTGCAGTGGAAAACATTTGCTCCACAGCAGCATCATTAGAACCTCAGGAGCAAGGAAGATGATGACACCGATGGGAACTGGGTGATCTTGTTAAAACTCCTAATGGTGAGGAAAGAAAGCCTCATAAACATTTTAATCATCCATTCAGAGTGACCAAGAGAAACTCTGCCAGTCATTAGAGTGGCTGCCAATTTAACTGTGACTAGCTGGCAGGACACATTGAGAAATGAAGTGTAAAGAAAACTTGTGTCTGGTGAATGCTTGGCTTTATCTTTCCTGGCCAATGCTGCTTGTGCTGCCCTGGACAAGAAGCAGAAAGTCTTTGATTAAGATGCTTGCAGAATGGCAACCACAAATGTTCAAAGTTGCAGGTGGAAGTGGATAGTTCCCAGAAGGAATGTACACACGTGAAAATGTTGAGTTTAAGACTGCCTGCGAAGAGTCCTTGGAGCACCTGGAAGCTATGAAGAAAGAGAACAAGGCCCTTCAGGGTAAGTACTGGCTTGATGGTAAAACAACTCTGCAAATCATAACTGAATGATCTCTTGTGGTATCTTCCAGTACCAATTCCACTATTCACATTTTTAGCAGTGCTTTCACTCCCTGAGAACACACACTGGATTCATTTTAAAGCCATAGGTTAGATTCTGCTCTTGGGACAACTTGCACTCACACACACACCACCCCTTGTGAGATCATCCAAGCCTGTAACCAACATCAGTTCACTGCTTCCAGGAAACTGCCTCTGGGGGTAACAGTCAGGATCCAGGTCCTTTCTGAACCCTCAAAACATGATCACATAGCAGCTTGCCTGTACTTACTGTTAGATGAGGAGGTCATCACTGCAGGCTGGGCCAGGTATCCTCACTAGAACACCACAGAAGGGAATGATGGACTGGTTACAGCATTAGGCTTCAGTAAGACACAAGCTGCAGTCCAAGTTCTGGCTATCAGCATTCTCTCCAGTTCCAAGCAATTCACTTAGGGGACTTTTAACAATGACAAGCTTTACCCTGGGAAGATGTCATTGCCTTTAACCTCAGTGGGGAGGATTAGGTATCTCCAGGCATCAGCTCAGGGCAAATCAGTTCAGTTCTTTCTCAGAGGCTCTCTCTTGGCATCACTTCCCTTTCCTCACTGGCTGTACAGGGAAACCAACTGCCTTGGCCTTTCCACCTCACCCCCCCAAAAAAACACTTCTGTAAATTGCAAAAATTGATCTCCTGCAGTAGGCTGGAAGATGATGCTGTAAATATTTAGAAGATGCTACAATCTGCTGCTGTTGTGGCCAACAGAGAACAGTGGTGGACTCTCTGGCACAGCCCCAGTGGTTTCTGGGCTCTCTCCCCCAAAGCCTTTGCTCTGGCCTACATCAGCTGGCAGAGAGCCCCACTCTGATGTGGTGTCCTGTTCTCATTTTGTAAGAGCAACCATCTGAGAGGAAGAGAGGGGGAGGCTGGATAAAAACTGGGAAAAAATGTCTCTTGATATAATAGGCTTCATTATTCCACCTCCATGAACACATACAGCGAGTAGGGTTCATTCAGAAATCCAGGATAATATTTAGCAACAAAAGAAAAGGGCAGCTGATAGAAAGTGACTGGAATCATTTGGTGCCTTTTCCATTCAAAGAATCTGCCTGATGCACTTGGTAAAGTTCATAGTCCTGAAATAAACCTATCACATGAAATATCCGTTTTCTTCCCTAGAGGAAATTAAGGATCTAATCAATCAGCTGGGGGAGGGAGGGAAAGAGCATTCATGAGCTGCAAAAGAGAGACACTGGAGAGTGAGAAGGATGAACTGCAGGTGGCACTGGAGGAAGCAGAGTCTTTCCCTGGAGGTGCCACTGCTACAGATGCAAGAGCTGCATGCCAGCTTGGTGCCTGCTGCCCACATTCCATCAGATGGCTTTGTACATGTAACTCCACAAAGTGCATTTATTCATCCATCTGTTGCACCCTTCCTTGCAGGCTGGAGAAAGTAAACTGATTTGCATTCAACTCCAAGTGGCTCAGGTTAAAGCTGACATGAACAGGAGAATGTGAGAAGGAAGAATTGGAAGGAATGAGGTAGAGCCATGATATGACATTAAAGCCACAGGCAAAGGATGCAGAACAGAGGTTTTAAGTTAGACACTTGGCAAGTCTTATAATCATTAAGGGGAATTACTCCTTGGACCAGATTGTCTGGAGGTTGTAGAGTCTCCAACACTGGAGGTTAAGTGCAGTCTAGTCACATGCTGTCTAGTGGGACTGGTTTAGCAGAAGGTGATCCAGATTTCAGACAGTACATTTTTAACATGGCCTCTTCAAAGCTCTCCTAGCCCTATGTTTAAAAGAAGGTATCCTGAATGGCTTGGTGCAAAATCCTGTTACCTGTGTTCTAAACAGGTTTGAAGAAAAGTTATTGTATTTTCTTATTACTTGGTGGGCAACAATTTGATACAAAGGCTGGATCAGACTCAACAGAACAGAATGCTGCACCATATGCTTCACTGGACTCTGCAGAACTAATCACCAGCATGCAATTGAGCTCTGCAGGCAAGTCTGGAGACTGAAGCAAAGGGGAGTGCTGAAGCTCTAAGGCTCAAGAAGATGGACACTGACCTGACCAGCACGGAAATGCAACTGGATCCTGCCAACTGGAACAGCAGTGAGCTTGCCAAGACACTGAGTAAACTGGAGAGGGTGGGAGCAGGTCTCTGGATGGAGAAGCATATTGCTTCTATTTTATAGCTTAAGCAACAACACAGTAGATTTTGTACTCTTGTTCAGACAGACATCTTGAAGAAATTGAGGATCTGTATTCAAAAGCTCTGGTTCTCCCACACACACCAATTTCAAACCTTATAAAAGACAAGCACTAC
Organism: Bucco capensis; assembly: GCA_013396975.1. Lineage (NCBI taxonomy): Eukaryota > Metazoa > Chordata > Aves > Piciformes > Bucconidae > Bucco > Bucco capensis. Next base: position 771,807 of record VWZO01007050.1, read on the forward strand.
TATCAGCTTTGGTCAAACCAGAAACCCAAAGAACTATTCACATGTAATTAAAACAAAAGCATTCTGCTTTTAAGAGAGGTTGTAATTTCTGTTTGAATAGGACAACCAAGAAATGAACCAGACACTAACAGAGTCATAAAACTAAGGAGCTTCCTTTTGCCTCACATTTCTAAAATAAAACTAAGTAAATTAGTAAAAGGCTAGTCTCTTTGTTGGAATAAAGTGATGCAACTGCTGCCAAAAATCCCATTTTTAGTAACCTAAAGAGTAACAACAAAGATTCTTTCTCTCTATACACACATATATATTGATATACACACACTCAACTTGCCCTCAGTGACATCACTCTCAGTCAAAAGTAATTCTCTTAGAGTCAGTGTGGCTACAATGATGTAAGACAGACATCCATGATCCTGGGAGCCAGTGATGGAAGTTTTTGGAGGGGTATGTGTGTGTCTTTTTAAAATCATGTTTAAATCTGGCATCACCTTAAAGAACTGCTGTGCAGAAAGTACCTCCTACATCTTTCAGCTTCCTCTCCTGTCACTACTGACATTAATCTTTCATTCTTGGATCCAGACAGGTAAGGATGCTTGCCAGCATGACGAGGAGCTTCAAGAGCAGTATGTGGTGCCTCTGCCCATTGCAGACACAACTGGAAGCAGTGCAGAGCAGCCTGGAGGGCAGTGAGCACTTTTGCAAGCTCCAGGAGCAGGCAGAGGTCATGGAGAAGCATAATGAACTCAGTGTGCATGTACAGAGAAAGTAGAACTAACTGTCTATGTAACAGCTATCTTGTCAGAGAGCTTAGGTGCAAGAGATTTAACATTAAATCTGGACTCTGGGTAAGAAGTGCTGGACTGAGGCAACAATGGATAAATTTAACAGTGGTTTATAAGATAGGTTTGATAACTCTACAGAACATGAAAAGCTTAGTCTTTAGAGATATTAAACTGATAGCAGGACTTTGGGAAAAGCACCATCTTGGCCCAGCTTTGCTCCTAGCAAGCCTAAGACTTCTAGCAAACTGGGTGGTGGAGTTAAGATAGTAATAAGCACTTCTGAAAGAGCCACCTCAGAAAGGACAGGGTCAAGTTCTGCCTTCTCTGAAACAACAGTTCTACCAGCAGTTTCCATGGTGCTGGGATTTCTTCCATAGGCTGTAGCCCACAGTGAGATCAATTTTAGTGAATTTTTAAGCATCCTTGCCTTACAGATTGCAGGAGGAAATAACAAACCTGCCATTTCATTTTGTGCAGAGATTTAAGAAGGTGCTTTAACATTCACCATTACAGCCTGCAGTTCTTTTCCATAGAGCCCACACACACATTTCCAAGGAGAAGAGTATAACTTCTGGAAAGGGCTGATAATACAAGAAGCATTTCTCAGCAGCAATTATGGGACATCAGTGGTAAATGTGGCTTTTATTCAAATAGGTTAAAAGAATGAAACCAACACATTCACTTCCAACTGACTGATAATAAAAGGACACATTTTTAGCAGATGAACTGCTGTCTCCATCCCAAAGTTCAGTGTTTTAAACTTATTAGTTATCCAAAACCTACACAGCACAGAACTTGTGTAGCATTCTGGAACACAATGGCATATTTAAGTGCTGCTGTTTTGCTGAAGAGCAGCTTGTGTTGCTAGAATGCAGTTGTTCCAGTAAAGCCTTTGTAGTTCTTCTTCCTTGGAGTGTTAGGCTTTTTTATTTATTATTTTTATAGCAGCAACAACAACAGTCCTCTAATGATTCATATCAGTAAACAGTAAGGAGTAAATGAGCTGTGGGACTCCTCTTTTCCATGAGATAAAAAGACACATACATATTGTAAAGCATGGAGCAGAGGCTGTATTTGTGGAGAATGCAATCAAACACAGTTTCAGTTGGGTCTCAAGCCAGCTGCTGCTACTGCAGGGTAACTTTGAAATAAATCATATTGGTATATAAACTCAAATCCACCTAAAAATTCAGGAAAACAGACCCAGGGTCAAGACTTCATAAAGAACAGGGTCTGTTTCTGCCTCAGAGGTGTACCAGCATTTTTGCTCTCATTTAGCATGCAAGTAAACACACAGCTCCTAATGTTCCATAATGCAGATCCAGTGGGGATGAATACCACTTGGCTTACCAGTGCCCAATTTTACAGAGAAAAACCAAACTCTACAGAAAACTGTCATGCACAAATCACCTCTTTGAGAGCCAGATGGAAAAGTTGAGCAGATTAAAACATTCTGGGTCTCTAAGACTTCTTTTTGCCCTCTAGAAGCAGTCTGCTTACTATTAAATGAAAGCTGGAGCCTGACCTTCAATACACTACTAATGAGCATGAGGAAATCATCAGTGAGTGCTAAGCAACTGATGAGAGAGCAAAGAAAGCTGTGGCTGATGTAAGTCACCTCCCCATCTTTCTTGGCCTTTATGTTGGTGGCTGGAAGCCTTAAGGTATATATTGCATTATTTCTCTCCAGCGCTGAACTGAAAGCACAGTGTTAATAATACATGTTAGCACTTGCATTGTTTTTTATCATCCTGAAAAGCAGAATGCATTTTAGCTCACTGATTGCAGCCTGGCAAAATTAATCTACAAAAGAAGAAATCCACTTCCTCTCTGCCTCCCTAGTAATCTCCATCACAGATGGCACCCTGAGGAATTCCTCCATTTCCTCCCCATTCCTCCTTTCTTTCACTTATTACACAACTCCACTCATCACACCCATCAGGCCTCCAAGACAGAGCAAACCAGCTTCCCTCTCTAGCTAGTCAATGGCATTCATAATTGGCACAGAGGGGAGAAAAGTTGCCAGCACTGAGCAGATTGCTCCTTTGGCACTGTGCTGACAACTGGCACTTCAGAAATATCATCACTAGCTGGGGATTTAATGCACAGATTTTCTTCCCAGAGCAAGGCTGAGCCTTCTGCCACCTTTGTGCTATCAGCTACTGCATCTTCAGACAATATCTTCACCTTCCATCTCCAGCACCTTCTTTCCATTGAGGGGTAGAAAGAAAAGCCTCAAGTGCCACCAGAACTAAAGCTTGTGACTTAATAATAGGTGGGGATAATACCTTTGACTAGTCCAGAAGTACTAAGCAAGCATAGCACCGCTTGGCTTGTGGTCTGACCCTAGAGTTGTCCAAGTCAGCTGGGCTTGCTTCCATTGATTCCAGTGAATTGTGATCCAGTCTTTAGGAAGCCTGTGACACACAGGAAAAATAATAAAGATATGGCAAAAACTCTCAGAAGGTAACACACACAGACATCAGGGCTACACATCCTAGCTTACAATGATCTATCTAAATAGCTGTGCTGTCAGTCTGTTTCATACCTTCCTCAGAGGCTTCCTGTGTGGCAACAAGTCTGTGTCAGGAGCAGGCTCATTACACACACCTGGAAAAGATTAAGGAGAGCTATTAAACTGCAATCAAAGACCTGTAAGTCAAGATGGAACAGGCTGAGCAGTTAGCCCTGAAAGGAGTAAAGAAAAAGCACTATCATGAAACTCCAGGGTAAGAAAAACATCTACAAATGTATTAGTAAGAGCATTCCAACAGAGCAGCTATGAAACTCTGCCCTGTACCTGAGCTTCCACCTTCAGCATGAATACCTGGAAAGGAGCATTTTCATTTAACAACCAACATGTCCCAAATGGAATGCACTAAGTTAAGGAAATCCAAACCAGGCAGAAAAGATGCATGTAGGACACTCTCAGCCCACTGGAGCACAAGAGAACTTCAGCACTTTGCACCCTACACAGACCTCATCCATCAGAATCTTTATAATGCTTGAGTGTAGTGGCAACAAGCCACTGGTATCAGCAGCTCATCTACACCCACAAAGGGGAATTTGCAAGGTATACTGTCAGCAGCAGCTCAGCTTGCCATTTATGTTCAACTGCAACAGAACTCTAGAGCATGAGCAGCTTCAAATTCCTGGGGTAGGTACCATCTTCCTATTTCTTTTTCTGATCCTCATAATTGCACATCAATTATCCTTCTGCTCCTTTTCAGATGAAGGAACTAGAAATAGAGCTAGACTCCAAACAGAAACACCTTATAGAGACTGAAAATTCTGCACAAGAGGCTTCTAAGGGAGCTGGTGTGCCACAATTACTGCTTGAAAAGGATCTGTGCCAATACAGATTTGGGATTTTTCAAGTTGAGGATAGAAGGTGCAATCTGGTCTGTCTCTTGCAAATAATTACTCACATCAATAGCCTTTATTCATAGTCTTAATAAAGCCTATTGTATGGAGAAAAAGAACAACTTGAATTTGTTTGCAGTGAGACAGCAGAATGTAGTGTTTGGCTTGCTGTTCAAATCTAAGATGCCAGACATAGGGAGTGCTGCAGCAGGAGGGTGGAGCAGCACAGAAAGTGCACATTCAAACAAGCTGCAAGGCAGCAGCAGCTCCTGTGGCAGCACAGTGGGGTCCAGCCTGCAGGACCTGAGGCTTTGTTGGTTGTGGGAGAATTACTCCAGAATGAGGAGGGCTGATCCTTAGGGAATCACAGAATCATTTTGGTTGGAAGAGACCTTTAAGATCATCAAGTCCAATCATTAACCAGCACTGCCAGGTCACCACTAAACCATGTTTATCTGCACCACATCTACATGTCTTTTAAATACCTCCAGGGATGGTGACTCCACTATTTCTCTGGGCAGCCTGGGCCAGTGCTTGACAACTTTTTGGGGGAAGAATGTTTTCCTAATGTCCAATCTAAACCTCCCCTGGCACAACTTGAGACTGTTTCTTCTTGTCCTGTTGCCTGTTACTTGGGAAAACAGACTGATCTCCACCTCTCTCCAACCTCCTTTCAGGGAGTTGTAGAGAGTGAGGAGGTTTCCCTTGAGACTCCTTTTCTCCAGACTAAACAACTCCAGTTCCCTCAGCTGCTCCTCATGAGACTGCCTTGAACCAGACACTGTTAACTATACCATAATCTTTTTGCTGCCATAATCTAAAAACTGGTGATAAATACTGCTGCTGTTTCTTGTAGTCATGGCTCCAAATCTCATGGAGTTTAAGAGGCACTTGGACACTCCCTTTAGTCACCTCGTGTGACCTTGGGGTTGTCCTGTGCCTAAATGGGAGTTGGACTTGATGATCCTTGTGGGTCCCTTCCAGGTTGTTCTGTGATTCTGTGATTCTTTTCTAGTGATCATTTCCTGTAGAATCTAGAGTATAACACTGCTGTCATCCAAACACTCTGCTGTTCACCAAACCCTGCTCAGACAACTGGAACAAACACATTTAGGCACATAACCTTTGAAAAGCAGGCTAACGGGTGCAGATGCTGCCTGATGTCACAAGCTAAAGCTGAAGGTGGTCATTTAGAGCCTGAGCCTGGGGGCCTGCTGGCCTGAGCACACAGGCTCCTTACCTGCTTCACCACAAATCTCCTCTGGCAGCAGGGGAAAACAGTCAGCATTGAGCTCACTGTTACCTAGAAAGCCAGTATGCAAAAAGACTGCACAGTCAAAGTCTGGTCAAGTTGCACACAGCGGAAGCATATCTCCTTCCCTCCCTTTCTGCAGTAAGACCATTGCACATGTTCCACATAAAGTTAAAACAAGGGTTGGCAAGGAGGGCACAGTATTAAATAACAAAAAAAAGCAGGACATTGGGATACCTTGTCTTTTTCTGCTGAAAAATATCAAATTTGCAGTTACTTAGATCATCTGTGACTTTAATCCATCACCTCTCTGGGCAACCTGGGCCAGTGTCTCACCACCCTCAGCATAAAACATTTCTTCCTTATCTCTAGTCTGTATACCCCTCTTTTCACTTAAAACTACCACCCCTTGCCCTGTCACATCAGGGCCTGCTAAAAATCTGTCCCCATCTTTCTTATAGACCCCCTCTAAGTACTGGAAGGCTACAACAACCTCTTCCCAGAGCCAACATCAGGCATGATATGACACTGTGCTGGGAACTGCTCTATTTTCAAATACTGGGGTGAACAATGCACACCTAACACCACCTCTCAAAGCAAGTATTTTCAGCCTGTTTGTATATATAACAGCCTGCTTCCAAAAGACCTCTTTTTGACCAGCTGCCACACACTTGCATGAGGATGTCCCAGCTCAAAACTTTTTTCTATGTATCTTAAGGTCAGACTGCATCTAAAACTACTTTCACTAAGAACAGTTTGGTCTTGCCTCTGAGGCCTTAATCTCAAAACCATTGGCATCCTTTCTGGATTAGCACAGGGTAAATGTATCTGCAATACAGCAGCAATAATGGCAGAAAAGTCTCTTGAAAGCTTTGCTGGAGACAGGAGCCTTAGCTTCTAATGCTTAAAAGCTCTGCAGAGTTCCTCATTTAGAGACTTTTGCTCCATCTGGCGAAAATCATTTTGTAAACATAAAGCCATACTTAAAGGGAATTTCATTCCTGTTATGTAATTGCACTTGGCCTAGTTGTGTATCTTTAATCTGTGCAGCTGATCCAGTTGGATCATTAAGCCAATGAGGGCTGCCATGATTACACATCTTCCAGATACAGAGCCCTAGTAACGCTCATTTTGGAGACCATCAACTCCAACCTTCTCAAATGCAAGATCTTCTACTGCACTTTTGCCATTCTGACAAATATTTGGCTGATCCATTCTTAAAAGCAGCTAAGAAGAGCCCTACATCCTGACAAGTCAGTCCAACCCAGGGCTTGACTACTTCAAAGGGATCACTGAGGATTTTTTTCACTGTAACCCAGATCTGCCTTGCTGTTATCTTCATTTATGACTTCTGGCCCTACCCCCAGTGGACATAAGAGAACAAATTGTTCTTTTCCTCATAGCAGCAGCCTTTCATCTATTTGAAGAGGTACCCCATCTTCCCTCAGTTTTCTGTCCTCTCAACAGGCTCAGCAAAAGTCATGCGTTCAAAGGCTCTGATCATTATTGCTGCCTTTTTCTCCAAATCATCCACGTGTCTCTTTTTGCAGAGCCCAGGACTGGACATACACCTCTAGCACAGCTCAGCAGAGCAGGACTCCTGTCTCTGGGTTACTGGCATATTCTTACCTTTATAGAACTGCATAGTGTTTGCCTCTTCTAAAAGAAAAGCAAGATGTTGCAGCCTCCTATTCAGTTTAGGACACACAGCAGCCTCTCCATCTTTTCCTGCAGCACAGCCAGCTGCCCAGTTCTTCCCACTCCTGTAATTCCAAAGCTGATCACGTTGAAGCATACAGCAGTGCACCTGCTACTGAACTGCATCCTATTTTCTCCATAGAGCTCCCATTTTGAAACCTAGTTCTATGACAGTGTTTATTCTGCCTTCAAATTTGATCTCATCTTCAGTTGCAGTAATTACATTCTTTATTTCATCATGGATGAGTAATAGACCCAGGGTGATTCCCTGTGCAAGCACTGATATCAAGTACATTTTCCCTCAACCAGTTTTGCAACTCCCTTAGTGTGGTATCATCTAGACTGGTTTCCCAGTTTATTATTAGAATATCCTGCAAGCCAGTGTCAGAAGCTCTTCTAAAAATCAAGATATATGACATATACAGCTTCCCTCTTATCTGCAAGCCTTGTTATGCTGCCAGAAAAGGAAATTAGATTGGTTCAATTCATTCACAACAAAGCTATACTGGCTACCATTCACCTTCTTGTTTCTTTCTAGATGCTTATAAATTGCTTATTTTCTCTCAGACTCAAACTCACTACTCTATTGCTCCTCAGTATGTCTGGGGTCTATTGCTCTCCATTTCCCCAGACTTGGCCTTTTTTTCTGGTTGTTGTACTTGAGCTCACAAAACCTTACAGGCAATGGAGTTTGAAGTTTTACAGAAGTCAAACCATGAGACCCCAAACAGTGAGAAGCTCCTCAAGGAGATTAAGAGCAGGCCAAAGCACTGGAAATGCACTTCTTTCTATAGTCCAGCCAGGTGGGTGGGAAGGTCCTAAAGCATCTGAATTAGTCAGGATAGGATTGTCTTCCCCTGCAGTGGAATCATGGAATCATATCATGCTTTGGGTTGGAAAGGACCTTCAAAGGTCATCTAGTCCAATTCCCCCGAACTGAGCAGGGAAATCTGCAACTACAGCAGGTTGCTCAGAACCCCAGACAACCTGTGTGACCTCGTCTAGGTGATCCTGCTCTGGCAGGGGGGTTGGAGTAGATGATCTTTCTAGGTCCCTTCCAACCCCTGACATACTGTGGTACTGTGCTACTGTGGCTGGTGAGACCCTGTCCCAGGTTGCCCAGAGAGGTGGTAGATGTCCCATCCCTGCAACCATTCCAGGTCAGGTTGTTTGAGGCTGTGAGCAACCTGCTCTACTTGCAGGTGTCCCTGCTGACTGCGGGAAGGTTGCACTAGATGACCCTGAAAAGTCCCTTCCAACCCAAACCTACCTCTGATTCCTCTGTGAGGATTTCAGGGCCTTTCCCCTCCCAACCCCTGTGGGAGGGCCACGAACCGCGCACCACGCACGCGTACCCTCAGCACGCGCGCGCTCCCGCCGCCTTTGTGTGCGCCGCGGGCACGGCGNGCCGCTGCGGCCTGCCCCCGCCCCGAGAAGGGATGGGAGTGGAGGGGAGGGGGGGAGCAGAGGGCGCTTGCAGGCCTGCCGGTGCTGAGGGGATGGCGGCGGGGAGGCATCTCAGCCCCGGGGGTGGGGAGTCGTGGCCGGCCCTGCCGCACCTTTCTGAGGGACGTCTCAACCCCTTCGCCCTGAAGGGTCGGGGCCGCCCAGGGGAATGAACAGGGCCGGGGTGGGGGTAACTGGGCGAGTCTCGGCGGGGCAGTCCTTGCCTTGGCCCTGGCCCCTGCCCCACTGCGGCCTCGGCAACAGAGCCTTGCACCTGTGTTAACAGCGCGGGGCAGGGCCGCAGCCCGCCATCCATCCCAAACCGGTTGGCTTTATCATGCTAATGGTGTCCTGTCTCTGTAAGCTTGCCTGTGAGGAGTCACCCTCTTGGGAAGGCTGTGCTGAGTGACTTCTTGGAAGGGAATGACAGTAGGAGGAGGCAGTCCTTAATTATAGGCACTTCTCTTCCAGATGTTTGAAAGTGATGTAGGTGCTCTGAAATAAGCAAGGATTAAAAAAATCCTGCCTCCCTATCTCACAAACACACGCATGATATCTCTGAGTCTACATCCTTGCTAGTTGCTTGTCCAGGGATGGCCTTGCACCACGTATTTCTCACCCAATTGAGAGATGACAGAATCCAAGTCACTTGCCAACCTTGATCTTTTCAGTCTACGTATTGAAAGAATTCTTGCTGTACAAAGGTGCGAGATTTCCTTTTTTTCTAAAGAAATACTGAAACTCAAGGACAGTTACTTTGCATTTGAAAAGTGCTTGGCTAACAAAGTTATCATAATAGTATCTTCCCTCTGTGAGATTCCAAGGTTGTCAGGAAAGCATTGAAGGGTGTAATCCATGAATTATATCAAGAATCATAGAGCCAGTTGTGTTTTGTCTAGTGAAATGTGAATTTGATTTTGTTTTGGTAACGGATAAATACGACTGGAAGAGTTCATTACGATTTATCTTCCCACAGAAAATCACACTGCAACTATCAATGAGAGAAATAGTAGTGTTTTTTTGAGATTATCATCACTGCTGGTTTGTATGAGTTTGTTACCAAACCAAAATGGAAAACACTTGCTACAGGTTGCAGTGCTGAAGAAACTCAGTCAATGGGAAGGAATGGATCATATTGCTTGTCTAGGCTATCTTTGGGAACAGCATTGTGGGTTAGTAAAAATCACTGAACTGGATGTTAGGATGAGACCATATCCTTCATGTGTAGTGCCAATCTGTGGAGAAAATGCCAGGGCTGTATTAGAAAGTGTTTCAAAATAGCTGCGTTCCTTGGGGAGGGGAGATTGGATATTTTTACATTTTCTTTGGGAAAGCATAGAAAAGGCTGAGCATTCCCTGTTGGTGGAACAGCTCCTCAACTTTTCCTGTATATGGAAATGTACTGCTACTGAATGTTGGCATGGACTAAAGCAAGATTATGGAAAAAGCAATTTGCAATTGTGCTTTGCTTATATTAACACGTGGAATCTCAAATCCTGACTGTCCAAGGTCAAAGGTAGCTTGGATTATGTCAACATTTTCACATTATGTATAAGTAATTCATTGTTTTGCTTAGACTGCAGATATTAAAAACTGAATTTGATTGGTAGACTATGATTATTAGAAGAACCATGAAAGTCATACTGGTTAAAAATTATGATTTGGATTTTAAGCTTTTAAGTTATATTTGAAATATATTTGATATTTAAGCATAAGTCATATTTCTTTATAATAGCAGTACTTGATTTCTTAAACAAAAAAAAAGGAGAAAAGAAAAAATTATCTCCAATTATTTCCATTGGCAAAGTCCTGTATCATGTCTGCTCCAAGATTTAGGACTTTCAGCATACTTGTTAAACTAATGATGTGATAGTAATTGCTCAGCTCCCTAAGAATGTACTAGCTTTCATTCACTCCTGACTTTCTGTTGGGCTGCCATTCATTTCCTGTTTGCTTCCAAATTCCTACCTTGTCCCGAAGCCTCCACCCTCTGCTAACATGGCCATACTTGGGTATGTTGTAATTTCAGGCTATAATGGGTGTGGATCTCTTGGAATGACATCACAGAAGGATTTCTTTCTAGATGTATATGTAGGGGTAAAAAGACTTTGACCCCTCAGCCAAGGATAACTTGCTATGAAAATGAGTGGAATATATGGAAGGAGTTGATACATCCAAGTTGTATGTCTGGATATTTTAATTATTACAGGTGCCCTTGAGTTTTTATGATGTTATCTTCAATCCATCTATGCTGCTCTTGGTTAATACAGGATGTAGAATATGATAGACTATTTTAAAAGACTTTGTATTAGAGAGACAAGGAACTACTGAAGAGAGTCCAGTGGAGGCAAGGAAGATGCTGAGGGCACTGGAGCACCTCTCTGAGGAGGAGAGGCTGAGAGCCCTGGGGCTGGTTAGCCTGGAGAAGAGCAGACAGATATTTGCAGTGCTTATTAATATCTAAACGGTGGGGGAAAGAGCATGGGGCCAGACTCTTTTCAGCAGTGCCCAGTGACAGGACAAGGGACAATGGGCACAAACTGGAACCCAGAAAGTTCCACTTAAACGTAAGGAAAAACTTGTTTGCTTTGAGGGTGCCAGAGCACTGTCCCAGGCTGCCCTGCCCAGAGAGATTCCAAACCTTACCTGGATGCAGTCCTGGGCAACCTGCTCTGTAGATGATCCCCAGAGGTCCCTTCCAACCCCTACCATGCTGGGATTCTGTATTTGCGGGTTGGTGAGGCTCCAACTGCAGATGTTCAGCTCTGTCCCTTGTAGCAGTCATAAGGTAAAGTTTGGTACTTTATTTTAAACAAACTAAAATCCTTAAAAACTAGAATGATTCAGCTCATTCTTCTAGTGTTTGAATCTCATTGGAGCAAAAGCTTAACTATGAAACAGTTTAGTGTTACAATTAATTTGAAGAAATTGGTAATTAATTATTAGTCTTAATAATTTTTCCCTAGGATGCATACAAAGGACTTTATCAAATAATACATCAGTTACCTATCAGTGTTCTGGATACACCAATTTAACCTCCTGAAAAAGAAGGGAGAAGGGATTTTATTGTAGTGCTGTCTGTGAGCATTGATACCTGTCAGGGTTTGGAATCAATTCTCTGAGCTAGATTATTTTTTTCCTCTGAGTATTCTATTTCCATAGTAAAACTAGGATACACTAAGAAACACTTGTGTATGGCTTTTAGGGCAAGTGCAATTAGCTCTAGTAAGCAGGACAGTTATCATAGAATCATAGAATTGTCAGGGTTGGAAGGGACCTAAAAGATCATGCATTTCCAACCCCCCTGCCATGAGCAGGGATACCTCCCACGAGATCAGGTTGCTCAGAGCCCCATCCAGCCTGGCCTTAAAAATGCCAGGGATGGGGCTTCCACCACCTCTTTGGGCAACCTGGGCCAGTGTCTTACCACCCTCATGGTGAAGAACTTCCTAACATCCAACCTAAATCTAGCTAAAATCTATCAGCCTACTGAAGATATTGGGGTGTATGGCAAAGGCAGCTCTTCAGCAGCCTTGGCTTGCTGAGTAAGTTGTGGTCTTTTGTAAGTAAATTGTAATACTGGACTGAAACAACTCTGGTAAATGTTGAAGGTTTATTTTGTTGTGATAGTTCTCTCCTTTTGAAGTGTTTTGCTTTCAGTTTTCCACCTTTCAGCTTTTTCCATTTTTATACCATAGGAATCTCTTTAACTCGGAATGTCTCTACATCAGTTTTTACTAGAGCCAATCACCTGCCATGCGTGGAACAGAGATCGTACTCGTAAGTAATCTGTGAGGTTTACATTTTAGTTCATTTTTTTATGACTGTTTTCTCTCTGCTGTCAGTCTGTGGTCTTATAGTGCTCTGGATCACATTTAGGGAAGGTATGGTCAAATACATACTGCTACTAACAAATGTTGCTCTTAGGAGGCAAAAAGCACACACATTCTAAATCTGAACATTCCTGGAACTCTGGCACATGGGCCAATCTAGTCTTGCTACTGTTGCAGAAAGCTTTGCCTCTTGGTCTGCACCTCATGGCAATGAGCTGGCCCTTCCCCTCTTTGACCCTCTAGCTCCATACCCTGAACCAGTCCTTTCTTTCAAGAGCCCAGTTTTGTACTATAATGTGGGCTGTTCTTTTCCAAGTGTGTTGTCTTTCTGTGCAGTATACTCATGATCATGTTATGACCATCATTATTTAAGATTATCCAGAGTTCTTGGCCTCTTTTTTGCTAAACCCATATAATACTCTGAAATTTGGGTATACAGGGTTTTGATGGAAAGTCTTTCCAGGTAAAGCATTTGGTATTAAAAAGCCTTCTGTTCTATTGGATTGTCTTATTTCTTCTTCAAGAAATCGCCATTAGCCCTAATAACCATGAAGTGCACATCTACAAGAAGAGTGGGAACCAGTGGGTAAAGGCTCATGAGCTAAAGGAGCACAATGGACATATCACAGGTAAGAGGAGAGAAGATTGTGCTGTGCCAGACATGAACTTTGTCCATCCCCTGTTTTCCCCAGTCAGGAATCTGAACAGGAAATCTGCAAGCGTCGAATAAATGGATCTTTTTATAGGTTTGTGTTCCCATTTACAGAGAGCTTTGCAGCATTTTTCTGGACTGCATGCAGTGAATGTTAGGAAGAAAAGCCCTATTTCATTTCCAGCCATTTCAGCAGAGTAACTGAGTCTTTCTCTCTTATCTATTGCTTATTTTTCATCTGTAATGACATAATGAGAATAAATGTTCAGTCTGCTGAAGTAATCTGGTTGTGTCACAAGCTCTCCTGGTGATACATGCTGCCTCTTTTCAAGTGCTAGTATTAAAACTTCATCAAGTACACAACTGTTATGTTGGTTTGTGGTTTCCAACAGCTATAAATATCCTATTTTTAGGGACTGAATAAAGGCTTGAAGTGGTCAGTCCTGGACTTATGACAGAACGTCAGTGAGCACATTTTACTGCAGGCCCAGAGTGTCTGTAGATCCACAATGAAAATGTTAGAAGAGCTGCCACAATGAGTCACAAGGTGTTATTTTTAAAATGTGATTGCCCTGTGGTAGTCTTTTATATTACTGCCTTTTTTTTTTTCTCATGGTGATATTTTTATAAGGGCTTTATTCTCAAAGGGAATGAAAGTAATTAATACAAACACTTGGCCCAAAGAGCAGTATCCCTCATTCTGTTCTCAACTCACTAATGGCCAGGAGTAGCTGCTCAACAGTGTTTTGCAGGAACTTTATTCAATTTATCTGATTATTGCTGTCAGAGAGCATAACTGTACGTGCTCTTTTTTGGGAAGAGTTGCTTGGGCTGCATTTACAAATGGCATGCTGTTCCCCAAAGACATTGCTCTGCATTTTACTTGTACCTCTTAGTGTTAGAAGCCAAATATTCATGACTTGGGAAAAGAACTCTCCCTGCTTTCCTGCATAGCATATACCTTTGGAATACTAAATGCTGTATTTGTAAAGAGGAGACTTAAACTGTGATTAGACACAGGAGATAGACTCATGAAACTGCTTGTTGCCTGACAGGAGTAATTCAGCTGCTGCCACTCTAGCTTCTGTTCACAGGGGACATGGTCCCTTGTCTTGCCTTCTGTGTCTTGATTCAGAGATTTGTGGTGAGCTGCTTCTGTTCACTCACAGGAAGAGAGTTACTCACTCTTTTTGCTAGTTTAGTTTCCTGCTAAGCTGAAGAGCTGAACTTGTCATGGGTCAGAAGAACACAGTGGTGGGCAAGAGGAGTGAAGAGAGGCAGGATGGTGTCCCTTTCAAAAGCAGTGCTAGACTGACTTGTGTAACTATGGTTTCAGGCTACTAACCTCTTCAAAATTGAACTTTTTAAGGAGAAGCCTATTTTGAAGTAGACTATATATGAAAAATATGGTAAAATTAGTACGAATTCTTTCTGATTCTTTTATACTTCTCAATTTTTGTGCTTCAGGAAAGTTTTTAATACAGATGGCAGTTATGGAAAACTGTTGAAATACAGTTTTGTGGCAGGAGAGTCCAGGATTGCACTCTGCATCTCAAAGAAGGATGCTAAAGAAAAGATGAAAAATAATGTTGCTGTAAGACTTTCCAGTTGTGAACATCCTTCATTGCAGAGGAGGAGAAAGAAACAATGCCAGCCTTACCAAAAGCTTAATTTTATGCTTTGAATTTGTTATTTTTGCTTGGTAAACCTTTCTTTCTTGGGGCACAGCTTCAATAGGCATGAGGAAAAAAAAAAAAGTAAGGATTATATCGGTACTAAGGATTGATAACTTCTAACAAAAAAAAACAAACAAAAACAAGTCAGCCCTGCTATCTAAACTCTTAGATCATGACTGTGGTCTGGCAGCAAGCAGACAACTGTCTCAGAGGCTTGTGCATAGTTTCATAGTTGCTGGGTTTCAGCTGTTGAATCAGGTCTCTTGCAGGAGTTGGTGCTTTGGAGAGTGTGAGGGACAGACCTTAGCCAGTCTGCAGAGCTCCACCTGTTGGCCATTGCCTTAGCTGGCTTCCTCAGTGGGCAAATTCACCAGGGGAGTTGGGAAATTTGGGATCTGCAATTTTAATGAAAGCTAGGGGGACAAACTGATATCCCTTAACAATTTTAAATGGTTCCTGGAGAATAAGGGAACGGGGGAATACTGACACAACAGTAATAGCTATCTCAGAATCAAAGAATCATTATGGTTTGAAGGCACCTCTAAAATCATGAAGTCCAACCATACCTATCACCCCCATGCCACTAAACCATGGCCCTAAGGAGAGCATCTGTCTGTTTCTTAAACACCTCCAGGGATGGTGTCTCCAGCACCTCCCTGGGCAGCCTATTCCGAGACTTAACAACACTTTCAGGGAAGAAATTCCTCCTTATAGCCAATCTAAACCTCTCCCCTGGTGCCACTTGAGGCCACTTCCTCTTGTCCTCTCCCTGTTAACCCTGGAGAAGAGACCTACCCCATGTCTACAACCTCCTTTCAGGTAGTTCTAGAGAGCAATAAGGTCTCCCCTGAGCCTTCTCTTCTCCAGACTATGTAACTCCAGTTCCCTCAGCCACTCCTTGTAAGACTTATTCTTCAGACACCTCACTAGCCTCGTTGCCCTTCTCTGGACACACTCCAATGCCTCTGTGTCCTTCTTGTCATGAGGGACCTGATAGAAACCTGTGAGAGTCTCTCTGTTTTGGCTTACTATGAAGCAATCAGTATATAAAAGGGAAAAGTTTCCTAATGTGAGCTCTCCCTTGCAGGTATTGACTGGGCTCCCAAAAGCGATCGCATTGTAACCTGCGGTGCAGACCGGAACGCCTATGTCTGGAGTCAGAAGGATGGCGTGTGGAAACCAACCCTTGTGATCCTGAGAATCAATCGTGCAGCCACCTTTGTGAAATGGTCTCCCTTGGAGAACAAGTTTGCTGTGGGAAGTGGAGCTCGACTTATATCTGTGTGCTACTTTGAATCTGAAAATGACTGGTGAGCCGTTTCATTTCCATTTCTACCTTGAATGTCTGCCCTGAAAACCTAAAACTTGGATTGTAATGGTAGTACCTAGGTTGCTATTTTCCTAATTCCTGAAATCTTCAGGAAATGAGGGATTGGCTTCTGCAGTTCCTTTCTGGGCTTTTTACATCTTAAGAAGAGGTTTCCCTCCTTTACTTCAGTCTGGTGTAGCACTTCAAGGCCTTGTGCTCAGCCTGTTTTCAGGTTGTAGGTGTTGGTGTGGATGTGTTCCTGCTGACTGCCATAAACATATGCTGCTTTTCTGAAAGTGCAAGAATTTCTGCAGAGTAAAAATTTCTTTACCACAACTGTATGGCTGAAAAAAGAGAAATGTTTCCTCCCTCCACCTCCTTCCACAATGAATGAAGAAACCTTGACTCAACTCTTTCTACCATATGAATTATTTTAGGCTGTTGTCGTTAAAGAATTCAAATCTGTCACTTGTCTCCAGGGTGATCTGTCAGAAGATATTTAAGCTTCTCATCTATCCGTTCTGTATTCTGTCATATATTCTTGTTCTAGATTTCAGACAGGCCTATCAAAAATATTTCCATCATTAGTATTTTTTTCTCCCTGGCATCTAAACTTAGTGCTTCTGGTCTTGAATGGATCTACATTAGCAGCTGCACATGCTGGACCTACATTTACCATAACATCTGTAGGTGACCTTATTGAGTATCTGTTACTTTGGGTTGCATGAACATGCAGTGCATCCAGGGGTCCCCACCCCAAAGCAACCCAACTAACTCCCTGTGGGCTGAGAATGTGGTCAACTTGGGGTGCTCGACATATCCTTGACTCTGCATGCCCAAAGAAGGTAAATGAAGCTGGTGAAGAGTCAGCACAAGTCTTCTCAGGAGCACTTGAGAGACCTGGGGTGGTTTAGCCTGGAGAAAAGGAGGTCCAGGGAGACCTTTTCACTGTCTACAACTCCCTGAAAGGGGGTTGGAGCAAGGTGGGAGTCAGTCTCTTCTCCCAGGTAACAAGTGACAGGATGAGAGGAAATGGCCTCAAGTTGTGCCAGGGGAGATTTAGAATGGATATTAGGAACCATTTTTTCACTGCAAGAGTGGTTAAGCATTGGCCCAGGCTGCCCAGGGCACTGATGCCCTGGAGGTGTTGAAAAGTGTTGAAAAAACATGCAGGTGTGGTGCTAAGAGACATGGTTTAGTGGCATGGTGGTGTTGAGTCAACAGTTGGACTGGATGATCTTAGAGGCCTTTTCCAACTGTAGTGATTGTGAGATTCTGTGGAAGCACAGGTGTCTGTGCCCACTGTTCTGTGTGCAGTCTTCCATCTGGAGTTGGTAAACAATGAGACCATCTGCAAACTACGTTAAAAAGATTGTTTGGGACTTTGATGCTTTACAACATATTCAGTTATTAACATTTTCTCTGCTTCACTTGTCTGCAGAAGAATCAAAACCCCATATGTTGAAGACAGATAATTTAGTGTGAGCCTTAAAACTCCTTGTGCCTGACAGAAGTCAATTCAAAGAAGAAACACTGTTGTCCCAAAGGCCATCAAGTGAATCACAGATTTCATTACTATTTTGTGAATAGTTCAAACAAACTAAATGTGTTCAGACATATTTAGGCTAATATTGATGCATTCAACACCAGGAGAACTTTTCACTGTACTTCAAATAACTGAGATGTATAACCTGGTCATACCATTGGGAGTTCCCCCATTTACTTGTTTTATAGTTACTGAATTATTAAACAGTAGAAAAGTCAATAGGCAAGAGAGATGACTAAAACTCATTGGAAGGAGCTGGAGAGGACTTGTACTTGGTGATCTAAAAAAATATTGAAGATCTTGGTGATCTAAGAAAAAATTCTTAGCTCAAGATCTCAGTCAAAGCTGAGCTCTTCATGGAATATGAGGGACAAGGCAGTTACTGTGCAAACTTCACATTAAGGAGTTCTGTCAGATGCATTATAAAAATCAGTTGGAAGGGGAATAGAACTCAGGTGAAGAGATATTCATTGAACATGAGTTTGTTTATAGTATTTAAAATGAGTAGTTAAGATAACCATATGAAGTTCACAGACTGTACAAGGGACTATGAAAGATTTGGGTGTTCTGCAGAACTCATGTATTTAGTCATTGACAAGGGCTGATCTTTTTGAGGAGTACTTAATGGATTTGGGAGAGTCTAGTAAAATATTTTCATACCAATTTTCTCTCTTTGTTTTAATCTAGGTGGGTGAGCAAACACATCAAAAAGCCCATTCGTTCCACTGTCCTTAGCTTGGACTGGCACCCCAACAATGTTCTGCTGGCTGCAGGATCCTGTGACTTCAAGTGCAGGTGAGAGAAACTAAAGCATCTGTAAATCCATTTGGATTACTGGTTCAAGTTAGTCACTAGCAGAAGCATGTTGAGCATCCATTTGCTATCAGAATAGAAGATGGCTCATTGCATACTATTGTTGGTACCAAAATAATATATCCAGTTTGAGAAACTTTGGCTTTGGTGCTGCTGCATGCAGACTTTGGGCTACTAACAGGTATCTAACAAGGGACATGCGTGAGTTTCATGAGCTGATGGGTTTCTTTACTAGGAGTACACAGAAGTAGTGCTGCTATGCATGCACTGAGTGCTGAGATCTAATTGTTAGGCTGAAATTAGACTAGCAGGTGCTGTCTTGCAGAACACCAACACTGCTAGTTTAAAACCAATATCCTAATGGTGCAGTTCCAAAATTCAGAGTAACTTGGCACTTCAAAAGGTGATGTCTCATCTTTTTATCCCCTGAGTCACCTGTTCTCTCCCCTTCACCTGTACTGACCTTAACATTCTTGAACCTCTGTGGTGAGCACAGTCAAGGAATTGATCCACCCAAAACTCAATGCAACAAGACACATTTTTGAAGAGAATTGAAAGAAAAAAGGCTGGTAAAACCAGATTGGCATGTGAGCTGGAGGGAGTAGACTTCAAACTAATTGTGAAACTACCCCACAGGATAGGTCCTGCAGTTTGCTCTGTGCTCAGTGATTGGGGTCACTGCAATAAAGTCTGCAGAGTGGTTGACTTTAATTCATGTTTTACTTAATCACTTGTACCTTGAATAATAATGAAAGCTTCTTTTCTTATAGTCTTTATGTAATAAGGCAATTTTTAAGCTTCAAAGTGTGTACTAAAAATGACTAAAGAGGAGTGGGAGGTGGGACTATTACATTCCTTATTTCAGAATGAAATCCATCCATCTGAATTCTATCCTTTGATAGCTTTTTACGTAAGGAGAGATGTTAAATGGAAGCTGAGAAGAGGAGAGTTGTCTCCCTTTCCTGCCTGATCTCCAAGTTTCATTAGATAAACTGTACATGTTCACTTCCTTTCACAAGAACTGTGATGTAAAACATACTCAGTCATCCTGCAGCAGCAGCTGCTTTTCACAGGCAGAGGTTTTTTCACATATGTTCCTAAAGCATCTCAGGACTTTGACATCAGGTCATCTGTGTTAATTTGGACTTGAGCTTCTTTGTTTCCAGGCTTTGTTTGGTGCTTGTTAATGTACATTGCATCCCTGATTATCTCCTTTTTCCTGTTTGCTTTGAGAAGTTAGATTTGCATCATTTTTGTGGAAGAAAGGCAAGGTGTGGTTCAATCATTTCCTAGGAGCATTCTCTGGAAGACTTGCTTAGTCTGTCCTGCATCTTATTTCTCAGAAAATGGGGAATATTTGGGGGGAAAAAAAACAAACCCAAACACATCTTGATTTAAAACATTTGGGAAACTTTCTGCTTTTCCTTAACACTATACTTTAGGATGAATCATTTAAGAATTTGTTGGTTTATTCATAGAAATCTCCATATAGAAACATTAAAGAAAGGAAAGTAATGGAGATTGGTACTGAGTTTATGTTTTTATTTCTTCCCCAAAGCCATGGAAGAATATTCTCTTGGTGAATTATAAATACTGAGCTCTAGAAGTCCAATTCTAGGGAATGTTCGGTTACATATCAAAGATAATAAAGATATCTGGGCCTGAAGTATGCATCTATTCTGATAGCTGTTTCTGAAGAAAATTATGGAAAGGATCTGCCAGAGCCACTGCCAGCTGATAAGCACCTAAGTGGGAGACATTTTGGGTGAAGAATGGAGGGCAGAAGAGGCTCCAAGATGATAGGTATTCAGCAGAGGTTTTTTGGTGGCTGACTTAGATGAGCTCCTCTTAAATTTATCTTTAGAAATATATATATATATATCTAAGAGCACTGCATAGGTGTGAATGTTATACCCTTGCTGGAACAATGTTGCTGTGGGAATGAAAGTCATTTCCCAGTGTTCTTTGAAGGCTGGTGCCTTCAAGCTGAGATTGAATCTGGTGTTAAAAGAAAGGGAGACTTTAGTAAGGGAGAAGACATTTTTTAACTAACAGTTATCTTCAAGGTCTTTTCAGTACTTAAGAATGATTTTTCTGCCTTGTGTCAAAGGCTGCTGCTTTAAGCATCTTGTCCTATTTCCATACATTAAGAGAACTGCCCATTTAGGTGTCTCCATAAAATTAAGTTGGCTGAAGGATTCTCATTAGATTATATTTAAACTGATAGAGCCAAATATATAAATTCATACTTAATTCTCTGAAAATCTGTCCCTAATATAGCAGCAGTTAAACCCTTCTTGCTCCAAATGATCAGCTTTATAAAGCAGAGAGGAACATAATGAAGTTCAACAAGGGCAAGTGTAGAGTCCTGCTCCTGGGGAAGGATAACTCCATGCACCAGTACAGGTTAGGGACTGACCTGCTGGAAAGCAGATCTGCAGAGAAGGACCTGGCAGTGCTGGTGGACAACAAGTTCACCATGAGCCAGCAATGTGCCTCATGGCCAAGAAGGTCAGTAGTCTTCTGAGGTGCATTAAGAAGACTGTGACCAGCAGGTCCAAGGAGGTTCTCTTCCCACTCTACTCTGCCCTAGTGAGGCCACATCTGGAGTATTGTGTCCAGTTCTAGGCTCCCTAGTTCAAGAGACACAAGGAAGTATCGGAGAGAGTCCAGCAGGCTACCAAGATGCTGAAGGGACTGGAGCATCTCTGTGAGGATGAAAGGTTGAGAGCCCTTTGGCTGCTTAGCCTGGAGAAGAGCAGAGCCAGAGGGGGTTTGCTAAATGCTGAGCAAGAGCTGAAGGG
This sequence comes from Bucco capensis, assembly GCA_013396975.1. Taxonomy (NCBI): domain Eukaryota; kingdom Metazoa; phylum Chordata; class Aves; order Piciformes; family Bucconidae; genus Bucco; species Bucco capensis. The sequence continues at coordinate 792,981 of VWZO01007050.1, forward strand.
TACAGGGGGCAAGAAGATGGGGCACTGTGACAGGACAGGGGGCAGTGGGCACAAATTGGAACTCAGGAGGTTCCATCTGACCAAGAGGAGAAAATTCTTTGCTGTGAGGATGCTAGAGCACTGGCCCAGGCTGCCCAGAGAGATTGTGGAGTCTTCTTGTCTGGAGAGATTCCAAACCCACCTGGAGGTGATCCTGGGCAACCTGCTGTGGGTGACCCTGCTTTTAGCAGGGGGGTTGGACTAGATGATCTCCAGAAATTCCTTCCAATCCCCACAATGCTGGCATTCAGGGATTCTGTGAATAAGCTGAGCATAAGTACCTTTTGAAGTGCAATAGATTTTAAAAAACAAGGAGGGGGAAGCAACATTTCTTTAAACTCACTATAAAATAATTCCTTTTTGTGTTTGACTGCAGCCATGAATATTTGATCACAATCTTTCATTTATCCTAGACAGTTTCTTGGATAGTAGTATGGGGTAGCTCCCTTGCTCCTCCTGCTCAATGGACTCCAATCCTATGTTTGTGACGTCCTAGCAACTTCCATGGTAACAGTCAAGAACTGTGGCATGTCTGAATCATGCAGAAGGAATTTGATGAAAGGGGGAGGCTTTCTATTTAAACATATCTTGAAAATTGTAGTGCTGTGGAAAAAAAAAAACACCCTATAAAAACATAGTGGTATTTCAGGTTTCCAAGGCATTCTTTCAGCCAGAACAAGGTGGCTCAGAGCCCCTCTGCTGACATTTGAACATCAGTTTTCTTTCTTTGAATTCCTGCTAGAAAGTGGATGTTCTTAAAAAGTGGGTAATTTTGTAGGTGTTTGTATTAGCTTCTAATTATACAGTGGTGATTCGTGGTGAAGAATTGACTCCAAGAGTTCCTAGCAAAAGGATGAAAGGGGAATCTGAGCACAGTAGAAAATGCAGTGACAATGTATGGTTTTGTGCCATCTTCTGGAAAAAAAAGTGAGAGGTACAAGAACATTTATGAGAAACCTATACATGTTACACCCTTTGCAGCAGTGCTTTCTACTGCCTTCTTTAAAGACACTGTAATATTTTATTTGGGCAGAATTAGAATGTATCTGGTTGCTTCCAACCTGAAATGTACATGCAGCTCTCTTTGTTCACGCTGGAATCTTTTCTTTGCAGGGTGTTTTCTGCTTACATTAAAGAAGTGGATGAAAAACCAGCCAGTACACCTTGGGGCTCCAAAATGCCTTTTGGGCAGCTGATGTCAGAATTTGGGGGTGCTGGCAGTGGTGGATGGGTGCATAGTGTCAGTTTTTCTGCCAGCGGCAACCGCCTAGCCTGGGTCAGTCATGATAGCACTGTGTCAGTTGCTGATGCCTCCAAAAATATGATGTAAGTATCTTCTTTCTGAGAGTTATTAGCTGTTTGACATAAGAGGGTGCAATCTGTGGAATATTGTGCTTGTGACAGCAAGAGCTTTGCCTGCTGTTTCCAGTTTTGACAGTTTCACTGTAGAGTGCAGGAAATAAGTTAGATTCTTAGAATTTGAGATGATAGCATTTAAATTTCTTATAAGAATTCTTGAGTGAGGGTATAGTCAATTTACTTTGAAAGGGGGAAAAAAAAAACATTTGATATGTTCCACTCTCATGATTGGGGAGACAATATTTCTGTGTAAATGGATTGAAGAGAATCCAGAAAGATCCTCACTCCATAACTAAGACCTGATAGTCCATCAGGATCTGGAAAACAAGTTGTTCTTTTCATGAAATGTTAATTCCAACCTCTGTCCTTAAGACACTGCTGCTGCAAGCTTTCAACTTACACCTCCCAGTCCACCAAAATAGTTTATTTACAAATCCTCCTCATGCTCCTCATCTTGAGCTGAATAAGTTCTCAGTGTCCATGGCATTCTAACCAAGAAGGACAAAATTCCCCATGCATTATGGTAGCAGAGATCTCTGGTGGATCACCCAGGCACTGCTGTGCATTGTGAGTTAAGGTTCTGGTGGTTCCAGCTGCAGAAGTACCTGGGCTAGGGATGTCATTAAGAATAAAGTATTCTAGAATTCTTTTCTGCTTTGTTATGAAATCACAAAAATTGTCTCAATTTAACAGAGAGAGCTTTTTTCCTCCTGAAAAGATGATGTCAAGCAGTAAGCCTTCAAGTGTTTGGTTTTTTTATGTGCGAATGAAATGAATAGCTTCATCAATTTAAACCTTTTGGGGGGGTATTCTCTTTAAACTCTTGCTGTTGTTTACACACAATACTAGATAACTTCAGCCTTGCACTTGGAATACTTCAGGTTTGTTATAGATCTTCCAGGACACTCTCTAAATTACAACTTTCTGGTGTTGCCTCAGGCCAGCTGAGTTACACTTGACTTCTTTCCCAATAATCCTTGTGTGGGAACAGTCTCTATTTTTTGTTGGAGCCAAAGATGAGAGGTTTCAATTAAGTCCTCTAATAAATGTTCTTGTGTTCAGGGTTTCACAGCTGAAAACAGAGTTCCTCCCACTCCTGAGTGTGTCGTTTGTCTCTGAGAACAGTGTGGTGGCAGCTGTAAGTGTCTATTATTTTCTCCTTGTGGAGTGCTGTGGTTTTTTGGAGAGGGAGAAACACCATACATGATGAAGTTAGTAATAATCAAGCTCTCCCATAGTGTCAGTCTTTGCATTTCTGCAATTAACAGCAGTACTTAATGTCTTCTGTGCTTTGCCAGCAAGGACTTCCTGTTTCCTTGCAGGGTACAGAAACAGGTGCCATGGTCTGACCCCTGGGTGCTTCTCAGCCCCACTCCTGTTTGTAGGTGAGAGCTATAGATAGCAACTTCACACCAGGCTCTGCACAGCATCCCCAGATCTCCTATTAAATGGACCAAGAGCTGCACTTGATCAGGTTTACTTAAACATGATCAGAAACCTGGGCAGACTAAGAGGTAATGGCAAAAAACTAGCACACAGGAAGTTCCATCTTAAGATAAGGAGGAACTTTTTTACTTTGAGGGTGGTGGAGGACTGGAGCACTGGCCCAGGCTGTCCAGGGAGGTGCTTAAGTCTCCATCTCTGGAGATACTCAAAACCCAGCTAGACACCATCCTGTGCAACCTACTCTAGGTTCTCCTGCCCTTGCAGGGACGTTGGACTAAATGATCTCCAGAGGTTCCTTCCAACCCCTACTATCCTGTGATTCTGTAATACAGTGATGATTATCCTGGTTGTGTTTCCTGACATACTTTGATGATGATGTTTGGTTGCAGGGCCATGACTGCTGCCCCATGCTCTTTAACTGTGATGACCGTGGCATGCTGACCTTCGTTTCCAAACTAGACATTCCCAAACAAAGCATCCAGCGCAACATTTCCGCTATGGAACGTTTCAGAAACATGGATAAAAGAGCCACTACAGAAGATCGTAACACTACCCTGGAGACACTGCACCAAAACAGTATAACGTGAGTCTCCTGCCTGCTGCTGCTCAGGGAAAGGAAAGCTCTCCATGGCACTTTGCTTTCCCAGGATCTGCTGCAAACCTGCTCAAGTTTGCTGTGCCAGAGTTGGGATCTCATTTCATTTTAGCCTTTCACTAATAGTTGTCTGTTTCTAGGACTTGTATGGAAGCTGGTGGAGTTAATCATTTGGAGAATGATCAGAGGCTGTGAGGACAGGCTGAGGGAGTTGGGGTTATTCAGCATGGAGAAGACAAGGCTCGGAGGAGACCTTCTTGTGGCCTTCCAGGATCTGCAGGGGCTACAAGAGAGCTGGGGAAGGACTTGTTAGGATGTCAGGCAGCACAAGGACTAGGGGGAATGGACACAAGCTTGAGGAGGGGAGATTTAGGTTGACTGTTAGGAAGAAGTTCTTCCCCATGAGGGTGGTGAGACACTGGCCTAGGTTGCCCAAAGAGGTGGTGGAAGCCCCATTGCTGGAAGTTTTGAAGGCCAGGCTGGCTGGGGCTCTGAGCAGCCTGATCTAATGGGAGATGTTCCTGCCCATGGCAGGGGGCTTGGAACTAGATGATCTTTGAGGTCCCTTCCAACCCTGACAATGATTCTATGATTAATATGGCGTGCATGCTGCTGCTGTTGGCTCATGTTTAATGTCTTTTGTAACTTGAACACAGTTTATCTTATCAAATATGTAGCTAGTTCACAAGAGTTTGTTAGCAAAATCAACCTAGTCAGCAAAATTCACCTGAAACAGGAATTCATCTACCAGCTTCCTATTTCAGATGTTATTTCCTTGTGTATGTACTCATCAAAAAGATTGATTCAGGTTAATTGAGTAAAATATCAAGTATGTGAACCCAGAGGATGCTGACGTTTCTGAAGCAATTTGTCTTTAGTGAAGGAAAATGTTCAGGCTACAGCCACCAAGCAAGAGCTTTCACCAGCCTTTTTCTTTGCTTATTTTTCTGAAGCATTGTACCAAAAATCTAGCATAAGCTCTCCTGTGCTCATGGCTCCTTTTGAGAGAGTAGGAGTTGAATTTAACCTGGATTTCCCAGTTTTTTGGCTCTCTGGAATGGTGTCTGTGTTACAGCTCTCCCTCTCTGTTTGCAGCCAAGTGTCTATTTATGAGATAGACAAACGAGATTGTCGTAAATTCTGCACCACTGGCATCGATGGAGCAATGACCATCTGGGATTTCAAGGTATGCCTTTACTGCTCTGTTTATGGGAGCTGAGTGTGGTGGTGCTGGGGGGGGGGTTGGTTTTGATCCCTGGGAGCTCAGGTTTTTATTAGCAGTAGAAAATTCAGACTGGAATAGTCAAGACTGGAAGGGAACTCCATAAGGAAGACAGATCTAAGATTCAGCATAAATGCAGATACACTTTGGGTAGCATATGGTGCTAATCCAGACTTAATTTTTAATGGATTGCTTAACATCCCTGTAGGAATGAATCCCACTAATTCTTCCTTTCTACCACCTCTACCTCAAGTCACACTCAGGCTAGAACAATCATTGGTAGGACACAGCCTGCTGCCTCCTCTTGCTGTCATCCCTATGGACTCTGCTCACTGTGTTTCACAGAGCATGGTCCTGCCCTCCCAGAGTTAACTTCCAAAGCAGTAAGAAGTTACCTCAAGCAATTAGGAAATAGTCAGTGTTGTGTTTGATACTAGTGCTGCCTTTGCAGAGGATTGACCAACAGAGGTCTCTGCTGGCCACTCCAAGCTGCTTTTTGGGGAGAAGACTGGTTTATCTGTATTTTGTAGTGGCAGAAAGCTCTGGTGGGGACAGGAGCCAAAGGAGACTGAGATGATCCATAAGCTGCTTCAATGCAGTTTCAGGGAAAGGGAGTGGAATCATTAGTCTTATGTGAGTTTGAAATGAACAACTGTAGTGCTCTCTGACTCTGGAGTGTGAGTCTCATCTCAAGTATGCAGGGGTTTGACTCATTTTTCTTAGCATCAGCATTTACAGTGAATAACAGGATATTGCAGCAAATTGTGATCAAGATTCTTCTCTCTTCCAAGACCTTAGAGTCCTCTATCCAAGGCCTACGGATCATGTAAAGGTGGATTGCAGTGCTCTAGCAGGACAAACTGCTTGATGGAACGCAGCTCCCACACCTGCACAAACCCAGCAAGGGAGGAGGAGGAAGAAGGTGGAATATTTGGAAACACTGAGAAAAAATACAGCTTGGCAGATCTGCTTTTGAATCTAAAAATTTGGTGAATTGTGTTGGTTTCAAAATCAGCTGTGATTGTTCTTTTTTATTTTATTTTGGTTGTTTTGGTTTTTTTTTTTGGTTGGTTGTTTCATTCCATTCTTTACCAAAGCTGCTCCTTAAGTAGTTTATTGCAGGAAGTTCTGAATCACTAACTTAAAAGGGGAATTTTATGTAAATTGTCTGCTAGAAATAATAATAATAAAAAAAAAAGAAAAACTGATTCTTTGTTTTGCTGCTTAGTAGCAGTGATTAAAAAGGAAACATTGAGGGAATTTACTCTCTAAAGAGGATAGGAAAACCCTGCACTGATATTGTATGGCCACAAAACAAGAAAAGTTCATTTTAAGGGATAATTTCTCAAATCAATGCTTATATATATCATGCTTATGAATATTTAAAGAGTGGATGTCAAGAGGATGGGGCCACAGTCTTTTCAGTGGTGTCCAGTGATAGGACAAGGGGCACCAGGCACAAGCTAGAATACAGGAGGTTCAACCTAAACATGAGGAAAAACTTCTTTCCTTTTAGGGTGCCAGAGCCCTGGCCCAGGCTGCCCAGAGAGCTTGTGGAGTCTCCTTGTCTGGAGAGATTCCACACCCACTTGGATGCAATCCTGGGCAACATGCTCTGAGTGACCCTGCTTTTAGCAGGGGGGTTTGGACTAGATGATCTCCAGAGGTCCTTTCCAACCCCCACCATGCTGAGATTCTGGGATTAAAGCTGACAGATTAAGACATGGAGTTGTGATGATCTGGGTGTGAAGGTTCAGCTGGGCTTTTTTTCAGGGGAATTGTTCCTTGAGGTGATGATTTTGGAGGATGACTAATTTTGTCCTTCTACTCTTTGTTCTGTCTGCTAGTATTTAATCCAGTAATATTAGCCAATTAACCTCACTGTCTTTTTTTATTGTGTGTTTAGTGGGTTCTAGTTTGCCAAAGGCAAATGACCAAAATCATTTGTAGTTGTATTTTAGGATCTGTACAAAGCTTTCCCCCAGTACAGTGCCCAGGATAGGAGATGGAAGTCTGTGTGTGAAAAGTGAGGCAGAAATCTGCTGAGCCAGATCTTAGGAGGACAAATTAAAAGCAAATCCCTTTATAAACCCATGAAGCTACACAGGCCTGTGTGTTGTGTTAGAGCTGAGTGCTCAGCCTATAAAATTCCATGGTTTAGTGCCTGTTGGAGAAATCCAGCACATTTCCTAGAGGTGTCAGCATGGTCTGGCTTCTGTGCAGATCCTTTGTCTCCAGGTGACTGCACTTTGGAAGCCTCAGTAGCTAATAGAGGCATTTGCATGTAACTTATTTGATTCACAGGGCCTAGTTGCTCTTAGCTGTGTTGCTGCCTTGGGGCAGGCTGTGCTCTGGAGGGGATTATCTGGCTCACAGCATTGCTTTCCAAGGTTAAAGACTTTGTCCTTTCTGTTGAAAAATGCAGAAGTGTCTGAAAAAAAAACCCAATGACTAAATTTACCACTTCCTCTGGAACCAGAGGCACTTCATACACTGCTTGTTTCTCAGCTCTGAGTGATTGGGAGGGGAAGCTTGAAGATAAGCTCACAAAGCTGAGAGCTTCTGTTCTGCTGCTGCAAGTGAGCTGTGTCCATCACAGAGCTGGAGCATTTTCAGGTGCAATGTTGGTTGTGTGCAGAGAATGAACTATTCCCCTTGTTCTTTCAGTTTTTCTTGTGTCTCTCACCTTCATCCTCTGGCAGTTTGCAGTTTCCTCTCCCTTCTAAACATAAAATAATACCTATTTGACCTTTACTTTTGCAGCCTAGAGACTTGTGGTGGGGTTGGATTTATCATCTAGAATATGACTCTAAAGGAGTTAAGTGTCTTCTGGATCAAAGTGACTCTGTCAGCCTTGGTGGTTGTTAGGGGAGCACAGGTTTGGCTTTGCCTATCTCCATATGTAGATTATTAGACAGTAATGATTTTGGTTCTGAAGTCACTTCTGAAAGTCTGGTGCTTTTATTTCCAAAAAGCATTTAAAAAAATGGATTTTAAAATGGATAGTCCAAGAAATATAAAATGAAGGAAAAAAAATCATCTAATGAGAGAGTGGAGAAAATGGATCTCTAAATGTTTATACCTTGTTCTTCTGTGTCAAAGAGCTGGAGAAGATAAAATGAACATGTCTGCTCCAGAAACCCAGCAGAGCTTTGATGAAACTGCCCTTGCTTACTGTCTGAGAGAAATGTATCTGCTAGAAGTCTAAGAACAGATTGAAGGTATCTATAATAGAAAAGGACTGAGCAAGGGGAGTATAAACAACCATCACTCAAGGCATGATTCAACTTCAGACTGCCCTCTGTGTGTTGCCTTCTACACCTTGTGCGCATCTGAGGGTGGAGGATGGTGGCTTGCTGGGCTCCCATGCTGCTGCTCTGCTCCAGGAGGACCTTCTGCTGCCATCCCACCTCCAGTGCCTGTGAGCCATGGGGAAGGTGGGTGGTTTTTTTGCCTCTGCTTGTTTCCTTGGTTGCCTCCCCCGTCCCTCACACTGCCCTTTGTGTCTGGTGTGGGTGAGAATTCCCTGGTGTGTTTAGCTAGCTGCAGCTCCTGTGTGCTGGGGTTAATGGTGCCTTGCCAAGTGATGTACAGAAGAAAGCTCTTCAGAGTCTTAATCGCAGGGTAGCTGCTGGCTGCATGTGCTCAGGGTTACAGGCCAGTTAGCAGACTGCTGGGGGCATGAAATGAGGTTCTACACAGGCAGGAGTGCCAGGGGCTGCTCACTGGAGCTGCCTGGAGGACTCCTCCCCAGCCTCTAAGTGAAAAGAAGCTGCAGAATTGTTGCCACTTTTCATCCTCTCTGCTGCACCTCCAAAGATATGCTCAGCAAAAAAAAACCCTGTGGGTGCAGGAGGGTATTTCTCCTTAAAAAAGCTGACAGAGCACTGAACTAGGCTGCCCAGAGAGGCTGTGGAATTTCCTTCTCTGGAGAGATTCCAAACCTGTCTGGATGTCCTGTGTCCTCTTGATTCACACAGGGGAGAGCTGCTGGCTCTGGTGCAGGAGGCAGTGGTCGGACACTTGGAAAGCCTGAACCCTCAGAGGCAGAGCAGCTCACAGCCAAACAGAGGACTGGAGAAAATGTGCAGGCAGCAGCAAAAACTTTGAAGAGCCACAGCTTTTAGCTGTGTGGGAGCTGTGGTAAGAGCTGTGTGTGTTCCTTCTGCTGCATTTGGGGCAGCAGCAAGGCTTGGGGTGAGGCTGGGCACTGCAATGGGCAAATTGCTGCTGGAGGACAGGACAGCTTCTTCCCAGAGGGGCTTCTCTCCCACTGTGGGGATTGACTCCTGGCCAGAGCTGGAGAAACCCACCACACTCTGGGGACATCTTGGAATCTCCACACTGGTCTGCTGGCATCATGGCAACATGCATGAAGGGAAGCTAATGGAGTTGAGGACCAAGGGAGTGATAAGCTGCCTGCTCAGTGCCACCCTGCAGAGGCTTTACCTACAGCTGACCCCTCAAATGGGGATTAATTCTGCTGAAGCCCATCTTTCCTTTCCAGCACTTCCAGCAGGAGCTGAGCTCCTGGGAGCTACCCTGCCTAGTTGGGAATAGGACAAAAATGAGTTGCTCTGAAAGAGGAGAGTTAAAAACAGAGGTGAGCATGGCTGGTAGGTTGAGGTATACACACATGGTGTGCTGGGACAAGCAGAGCTGTGACTGCAGCCAGCCTGGGCTTGGGTCCCACTGAGCCCAGGGGGATGCAGGAACCAGCAGCTGCTGCTCAAGGTGGCCAGATCCAGACACTGTAGGGTCCTGCTGAGCTGTGAATCTCCCTGGCCGTGGGAGGCGATGCTGACGCACGTCTCACCCTAGGTGGGCTCCAACCACAGCTCTCACCTCCTGTGGACCAGCATCAGATGGCAGGACCAGACCTCCCTGCTGCATCCATCTCCCCTGAAACACATCAGGGACCAGAGGGTAAGCAAAAACCTCCTGCTGTTAGAGGGGGAAGACTGGGATCCTCCCCTCCGCTCTCCCAGCTGTACCGTTCCACGGTGGGAGAGTTGTCCACATCCCACCGAGTCGTGAGGACTGCCGGGAGCATCCCCGAAGCCGGTGGCCCATCCACGTGCGGCGATGGCGGAGAGGAGAGGCCTCTGGCTGGCGGGCGGGCAGGGGCAGGGCGGCTGCAGAGCTGCTTTGCACTGCACTCCCCCAACGCCCACGTAAGGAAGTGGTTGCATTTCTCAGAGAGGAAAAGGGAAGTCGGGCTGCCTCGGCGGGACAGCCAACAGCTCCCACCGCTCGCTGCGGGCTGCCGTTCGTGTCGACTGCCCAGAGTCCATGAACTAGCCCTGCCTGTGCTGCCCGGCAAGGTAAGGATCAAGAGGTAGCTCTGCCACCCCGGTGAGGAGCTGGGGCTTGTCCCATGGGGGCTGTGCTTGTCAACTCTGCTGCTGCTCACACCCTGCTCGATGGGAAGCAAGGACTTCCCAGCTAGGGTTGCTTTGGCGTCCAGGCAGCATCTTGCTGCTCGTGAGGTTTGTTGTTGCTGCATTTTGTGGCAGTTTGTTGTTTGTTTGTTTTTTTCCCAAGATTTGGCAGTAAGTTTGAGTTTTATTCTGTTGCTGGAGGCCTGGCAGCTGTTGGGTGTTGGAGAGGGTCCCTCGGTGGTGATCCTATGGGGACATGGTGCTGGCAGAGCCGGAGCTGCCTGCAATCTGCCTGCCTCTCCTCCTCGGGCACCAACCACCTCGGGCTTCATCCAGTGTGAGGAAGAGGAGGGGCAGAGCTGCTCTCCATCTGCCCTGGGGCAGTGTTGTCCCTCCCAGGGCCAGGCTGGTTCCTGGGTTACCCCCCACCAATGTTCAGGGACTGAGGATAGGTGTCCCCAGCCTTGCTGGCAGGAGTGCAGGGGGGTGACACCCTGTCCCAGAGGGGCTCCTGGGGGCTCAGCAGTGCAGGAGGACCAGGCTACCATGATGGCTTGGAACAGCTTCATAGGGTCCCACAGCTCCTGGCAGGACCATCACTGGGTCCCTGCAGCAGTGGGTACAAAACCACCTCTTGCCACACCAACCAGGCTCAGCAAAATTGAAAATACAGCTCCTCCTGCTCATGACTTCCTCCCCAGGACCGGGAGGAGCCCCTAGGGCTCAGCTCCTGCCAAGGTTTGGTTATCTCCTCCAAGGATATTTCCGAGTTGCTCGGCGCCTTGGGGCTGGTCAGGGAGATAACAGAGCTGCTTTAGGTCTCAATCCTGCCTTGTCTGGCCATCCCAAAATGCCCACTTTCCTCCCTCGAGAGCCTCCATGTCAAGCAGGGGGATAACTACAGCCCTCTTGATGCTCTTCCCTGCTGGGGAGGGGTTTGCTAAGCTCCCTATGGGTCCCCACTCTGGGTGGGAGCACAGATGTCAGTAGGGAACTGGTCATAAATGGCTGCTGGGGAAATGAAACAGCAATGGCCACAGGGAGTGAGGGGAGCTCGAGCAGTTGAGCAGCCCTTGCCTCTTAGTGCAGCAACTGGGGGGCTGGCATCAACTAGGTGAGCAGCAGGACCCTCCAGGGAGGAGTCTTCAGGCCTCTGAGCATCCAAACCACCTGAAAAAACCAAAGTATCGCTGTTTTCTTAGCCAATATTGAAGCTGGAAAATGCCCTGATCCACCCTGCTTCCCATCTCTGCTCCCTGGGAGCCCTTCCAGCCGGGTCCCCAGTTCCAGCCAGGTCCCTATTTCAGCCAGTTCCCCAATTCCATCCAGGTCCCCATTCCACATGCTTCTCTTCATCTTTTCGATGTCATCAGCAGAGTCTCAGTTCACTGATGATTTTACTCTGCACTCGTGGTGCAGCTTGGGCCACAGGTCTCAAGGCAGAGGCATGTGGTGGCAGTGGCTTTGTGCCTCCCCTGTGCTGAAGCCTGGCAGGATCAGTGGGGCTGGTCTTGGGCAGCTCAGCCATGCTCATGTCCTAGGGGAAGGGTTTTTTGGCAGGAGGCTTAGCCAGCAAGCCCTGTGATGTCTCCACATCCAGCAGTCAGGTGATGGAGTTCCACAGGTTTTCTTCTCACCAGCCTAGGGAGAGAGGTTTGCTAGGAGGGACTTTTTTCTTTCCCCTGTACCATTTTTAGCTGCCAAAGAAAATGGGCAATATTCAAGGAGTTCCCAAAATAGCTGAGAGGCAAACTGTGAGTAATCCCCAATCTGTCACGCCCTGGTGAGGTGTTTCCTGCATCCCTACATTACCTTGGCCAGATGGCCATGGGGCTGCTCCACTGCTCCGAGCCCTTCCTGGTCCTGTGGTACCCAGAGAGAGCTTGAGGGAAGCTGCTCCATCCTGTGGCACTGGAACAGTTGGTGGGTGCTGGCAGGAGCAGTGGGAGCTGAGCCAGGGGAAGGGATTAGTCACCAGCTCGCCAGGACAGAGCACATGGAATGGGATGGGGTGGGGTGGGACAAGGGTGTCTCTGAAGGGCTTTAGCTCTTCCTAAATGAGAGGTGGAGAAGGAGCAAGTGGATCCAGCCTTGTGGGGCTGATGTGAGCAGTCAGAGAGAGGAGACACTCCCCAAAGTGGGACCCTCAAGATGGGTGTGGGGCTGGTGGTGCCAGCACCATGGTCCTCGTGCACAGCCAGCTTCTACCCACCAAGCTCCAGCTGGCTGGGGGCAGGATGATGGTATGGTATGGTTTTGGAAGTCCCTGGAAGCAGTCTCCACTTCCCATGGGTCGCATGGGATACCCATGTGGCACCCAGCTATGGGGTGCCTGGCCATGGAGCACCTATCTAGCACCCAGGCATGGGGCAGCACCATCAGGAATGCCTCCCCCAGCTCCACTCAGACCCTCCCTTGCCTACTGTGAGCTTGGGCAGTCTCTGAACTCAGAAATCCTCAGGGAAATCCCTTCCCTAGTGGAGATAGAGATGCAGTGGGTTGCAACACGGGGCTGATCCCGGTGGTAGGGAGCTGGGGATCCCACTAGGGCTTGTCCTGGTGGCTGGAGCAGCATCTCCTGACAGCCATGGGGGTCTCACCCTGTCCACAGCTTGCGAGCCATGGCCTACCACAGCTTCCTGCTGGAGCCCATCAGCTGCCATGCCTGGAACAAGGACCGGACCCGTAAGTGTATGGCCAGGCCACCCCATCCCAAAATCCCCAGGGATGGCCAGAAGCACCGACTGTCCTGGTTGAACATCCCCACTGTGAGCAATGCACCTCCTAGCTGGAGCAGAGCTGGCTCAGGGCTGGGTTTGGGGAAGCAGATCCTGCCACAGACAGATTTGGAGCTAGGATAGTACATGTTTCCATGCATCCCCCTGGTCCTGCTGCTGGGGCAGAGCCTGGTGCAGGAGGTGCCAGCACACAACCCGACCCTGTGGCACCACAGCAGCTGGAGTGGGGAGGGATGGAGGAAGCATAGGGAGGAGAACAGAGCTGAGCCAGATGATTCACGGCCGATGGCATTTCCCGATGTGGGAGAGAACAAAAAGGGCTTTTTCTGCTCCAGCCAGCATGCCAGGCAGGGCAGGATGGGGCTGGGTGGGAGCTGAGCACTTGCAGCAATCCTATCCTGTCCTATCCCATCCCACCAGCCCCACAGGATCATTCTCTGGGGAAGCAAGGATGCTGGGCTGTGGGAGTCTGGGGGAGGTTCTCCCTCCCCTGTAGGGACAGTTTGCAAGAGCAGAGCCAGCTTCAGGGCTGGGGAGCTTGGTGGGACCCCACCATGCAGATGGGGCTCAGTGAGGTCCCACTATGCCCTGCCAAGCCCAGAAGCACAGGAAGGAGCAGGCTGATGTTGGCTGGCCATGCTCCCCCATCCCCAGGCAGAGCCCATGACCCAGGGGAGGGCTTTGTCCTGGCTGCTCTCACTCCACAGAGATTGCCCTCTGCCCCAACAACCATGAGGTCCACATCTACCGCAAGGATGGGGCCAAGTGGAGCAAAATCCATGAGCTGAAGGAGCACAATGGGCAGGTGACAGGTGAGTCCTGGCTGATGGAGGGGATGGGGGCAAGGATGGCAGGTGGCCCTGCCCCAGAGCCAGTCCCAGCCCTGCTCAGTGGCACTGGCAGCTTCTGGATGGGGTTTGTGCAGCAGGTAGAGGAGAGGGAGCAGGTTGTGTCTACCTGCTTGTGGTTGGCATGGAATGAGATGGAATGGGAAGAGATGAAGTGGGATGGATGGATGGCAGGCCGGGATGGATTGGGATGGATACAGGAGCAGGACAAAGATGGACTCGGGAGCAGAACACCTTTACCTTCAAATGGTCTCCAGCCCTGAGTGACCTGTCCCCATCCTCATGTCTTCCTGGGTCACAATCCCCACCTCTCTTCCTTCTAGGCATTGACTGGGCTCCTGAGAGTAACCGGCTGGTGACCTGTGGGACCGACCGCAACGCCTATGTCTGGACCCTGAAGGGCAATGTCTGGAAACCAACCCTGGTCATCCTGCGCATCAACCGCGCCGCACGCTGCGTCAAGTGGTCCCCAAAGGAGAACAAGTTCGCTGTGGGCAGCGGCTCCCGACTCATCTCCATCTGCTACTTTGAGCAGGAGAATGACTGGTGAGGCTCTGCCATTGCCTCACTGGAGGAGATGGATGGGTGGATGGGATGGACGGATGAGATGAGATGAGATGGGATATCCCAAATCCAATGGGATAGATGAGATGGATGGATTGGGAGGTAAGAGACAGAGGAGTTCCAGGTGTGACAGGAGGAGATGAGGGAGACAGAGAGGAGCTGAATGAAGTAGAGACAGATTGAGAGATGGAGGGAGATACTGCCTCTGCCTGAGCTGTTATTGCAGAGTGGTGGCCCAGGGCAGCTCCTTGGGCACTTGGAGCCCTGACAACCCTTAGTCAGCCATCCCTGAAAGCCATGGGGAGTTCCTGGGGGTGGTGATGCTCCCCAGTGATACCAGCTGTTCTCCACACAGGTGGGTTTGCAAGCACATCAAGAAACCCATCCGCTCAACAGTGCTCAGCCTCGACTGGCATCCCAACAACGTCCTCCTGGCTGCTGGCTCCTGTGACTTCAAGTGTCGGTGAGGAACAGCGAGGGGATGGATAACCTGGGAAGGGTGAGGGGACAGCTCCAGTGCTGTGTTCACACATGGCAACGTTCTCCTCCATCCAGGATCTTCTCAGCCTACATCAAGGAGGTGGAGGAACGGCCCAGCCCCACGCCGTGGGGCTCCAAGATGCCCTTTGGGGAGCTGATGTTTGAGTCGAGCAGCAGCTGTGGGTGGGTGCACAGCATCTGCTTCTCGGCCAGCGGTGCCCGCGTGGCCTGGGTGAGCCACGACAGCACCCTTTGCCTCGCCGATGCCAACAAGAAGATGGCGTAAGCAGGGCTGGGGAGAGGAGGGGGGCTGGGGCTTACGAAACAGGGTTAACCCCAACACTGACTCAGAGCTGGAGACAGCTGGGCTGGGTTGGGCCAAGCAGACACGGATGCAGGAGGCTGCGCAGCCTTTCCTTCCAGTCTTGTGGCTTCCACCTGTGTTATGAGCTGTGCCAGTCTCAGGGCACAGATGCTGCAGCTCAGCTCACTGCTAACTCTCTGCCCTCTCTCGTAGCGTGGCCTCCCTGTGCACTGAGACCTTGCCCCTCCTGGCTGTCACCTTCATCACCGAGAACAGCTTGGTGGCAGCGGTGAGTCCAGGCTGGATGTGCAGGGTGGGTGCTGCCCTGGGAACTGGCAGGAGGGTGCTGAGCAGGGTGTCCTCCTTCCCCAGGGCCATGACTGCTACCCGATGCTGTTCACCTATGAGGAGAGCCAGGGCACGCTGACCTTTGGGGGGAAGCTGGATGTCCCCAAGCAGAGCTCCCAGCGTGGCCTAACAGCCCGCGAGCGCTTCCAGAACCTGGACAAGAAGGCAAGCTCGGACACAGCCAATGCCACACTGGACACCCTGCACAAGAACAGCATCAGGCATGTACTTGGTGGGGGAGTGGGTGTGTGGAGAGACAAGCTCAGCTGGGTCACTCCAGGGACTGCTTGGGAATGCTGACCCCTGAGCATCCCCTGGCTGTGTTGCTATTTGGTCTAGGAGGAGCTAGAACAGTCCTGGAGCATCCCTAGGCAATCCTGGAGGATCCCTGGGTATCTCTAGAGCATCCCTGCATGTGGGTGGGAGATATGAAGGGGTCCAGTCCCCAGGAGCTGGGACAGCCCTGGAGCATCTCCAGACAATCTCCAAATATCCCTCAGCATGCTTGGAGCATCCCTGTATACATGGGTGGAGGGGGAAGACAGATGGAGTGGTTCAGCCCCAGGAACTAGGGCAGCCTTGGAGCATCCCTGGGTATCCCTAGAGCATCCCTCACATGAGTGATAAGAGGTCCACCCCTGACAACTGGGACAGCTCTGCATGCCCATGAGCATTCCTGGGTATCCCTGAGCATTCCTGCAGGTGGGTGGGAAAGATGAAGGGTTCCAGCCCTGGAGCATCCCTGGTTATCTCTGGAGCATCCCTGGGCATTCCTACGCATGGGTGTGGAAGATGAATGGGTCTAGCCCCACAGCAGGCAGCCCAAGGGCTTGGCAGGGACCTGGGGCTGACTCCCCACCACCTCTTTGCACCTCTCAGCCAGATCTCAGTGCTGGTGGGTGGGAAGGGAAACTGCTCCCAGTTCTGCACCACGGGGATGGACGGTGGCATGAGCATCTGGGACGTTAAGGTAAGGTGTCCCCATGGTCCCCAACCAGCATCAAACCCTCATTGGCCACAGCTCTAATTGCAATCCCTCACCTGGCTGCTGCGCAGCTCTTTGCTGTGGTAGTGGGACCCATCCTGCCCATGGGGGTTCCACAGGTCCTGGGTGGGATCTCTTTTAACCCAAAGCTGGGTGGGGGACACCACTGGGTGGCACTTTCCCAGCTCACCAGCAGAGGAAGGGTTGACTCTAGCCTTGTGCAGGGATCCAGCACCCTCTCCTGGCTTTGGCTTTGCCTACATGGCTTGAAAAATGAGCTAAAACCAGCTGAAGTTGGGATCTCCTCCCCATGGAGATGGGTTGGAAGGCCAGGGACAGCTTCCCCCTCCCCTGCCCCAGTGGTGCCCCCCAACCACCTCCAGTTGCCTTGGAAAGCAAAAAGTTGATGACGAACAACCTCGTTTCATTCCAGAGCCTGGAATCAGCACTGAAGGATCTCAAGATCAAATGAAGGAGCCATTTGGGAAGGGCATTCTGGCTGCCAGCCTGCCCCTGCCCTGCCAGCCTGCTTTCCCCTGCGAGCCCCCATGCCATGCCAGCTGGCCACGGTGCCACCAGCCACGGTGCCACCAGCCCTGCTTCTTCCCTGGCTGCCAGCCAGCCCCGGAGGCTGCTCTCAGACAAAGGAAACTATTATTTTGTACTATTTTTGTTACCATCCTACCTTGATGCTGGTCATACATTGCTTCAGGAAAACAGAAATAAAGGAAGAGTTTTCCTTAGATATCTTATGTTTGATTTTTTTTTTTTGGCTGTTTTTGTTTGGTTTTGGTTCTTTTAGACAAGTTCAGTGCAAAGCCAGGTGGGATTGGAGCTCCTCACAGCTTCTGTGCTGCATCTCATCACAGGTGCTCACAGCCATTCTGCTGCCAGCTCTGAGGAGGAATCAGGACCGTTGGGATAAGTGGAACATCACCTCCCTGTCCCTGCTTCAGCACAGCTTCACAAGAGGATTGGTGTCAGAGAAAAGGGAAGGGAGAGGACGGAGGTGCCCAAGGGAGTGCAGCTTTCTCACATTGCTCCCAAACTCCTTCTGGACACCAGTCAAGTTTCATCAGGTGTGCAATTCCCCACCCTGGGAGCAAGCTGGGAAACTTTGGACTGCTGAATCCTGCCCCCTTTCCAGCCCCTTAGCAGTTCTGATCAGACACCTCCAACTTCCACCTTGCTCATCTGTAGCTCAGGGCATGAGCAGTCCCATCTCACAGCCACACTGGGAGGACAAAACTGCTCCCAGGAGTGTTGAGAAGCCTTTGAAGGAGCTCTGTGCCCATGTCCCTGGCACAGGCTGACAGTAGGTTAGAGCATCTCCTGCTCCAGCAGCCCTAAGCTGTGAGAGAGGACATCTGACAGAGGTGACAGTTCAAGGACTGGCCTTCTGACACACTGACTGGGTTAGACAAAAGCCTGAGGGTAATTGTTTCTGCCACTGTGGTAACCAGATTGTGCAAGAAGTCCATCAGCCACAGCAGGAAAAGCTTTTTGCCTTCAGGCTGCATCTGCTGATGGAGCTCCTGAACCTCCAGCCAAATTCCACAGCATAAACAACACAGAAAGCAGTCACCACACCAGCAGACTGTGGCTGCACCCTGGGTCTCAGCAGCAGCCTGTGCACTTATGTTCATTCACACCCACACATGATGAGGACAGAGGAGTTTTATGATAACTTACATTTTAATCAGCCAAATATACAAGTTCTGTTGTTGGTTTTTTTTTTAAGCTTTATCAATTTGTTTTTTTTCCAACTGGGTTTGATACAATTAATGTTGGGTTTTTTTCCTTAAAACAAAGGATGATGTGGTTAAAAACTGGCACTATCCCTAATTAGGAGAAGAGAAAAAAAAACCCAAACAATGAAGAGGAGGGAAAAAGGGAGACTGGCTGAAAGAAAGGAGGGATGAAACTGGGAAGAATGGCACTCCAGATGTCCATGAAGTCAGGCTCCCAGCTTATACTGCAACACCCTGCAGCACCATTTCCTGGGCCATTTGCCCAAAAGGATTCCTCAGATACATTATCCTTAGGGCTTTCACTAGCAAGTCAAAGTCCCCCACCCCATGCCCCACCCTACAATGATCCCACAATCTATTTGTTTCTTGCAATCTAATATTTGAAGCATCTCCCCTCCCACACAGCTCCCTCCNCCAGCCAAAAACATTCAGGTTTCCAAACTGTTACAGAGATTTGCTGTTCAGCACAGTTCTGCACCCAAGACAGCAGTTGCCCCTAACCCCAAATGGAAATCTGTGCCAGGATGAGGACAAACACGTTGTCAGTGTCTCTTGGAGGTGAAGGTGACGTCGATGCCGCAGTAGACCCGATGTGCCATCTAGGGTATGCAACACGAGCGAGCTGCTGCCAGGCACCAGGCACAGTTCCCTGGTGGTTCCTCCTCTTGGATGTCCTGTGCTTACTTGTTAAGGGATAGTGACTGCAGTCTTTTACCTGCCATAGCTGCTTCATCTTTTGCTGGGGGAGGAGAAGAGCAGAGCTTTTGTTATTTCACAGCATACAACACACACTGGTGGTGGCTCAACAAGCCCAGAGACTGAAATCATGCTAGCTAAGGTACAGTGAGGGAACAGGGGAAAATCCAACCCTCCTTGCCAACCCCTGGGAGATCCCCTCCAGAGTTGAGAGGAGCAGCTCTCCTTGCACATTCCCTTCTGTCCTTCTTGGCCCCTCATCAGGTGTCCACAAGCTACCCTGATGCACAGATTTCCCAGTGGGAGGCACTGAGAAGCCATTCTCATCAGACTTCTGTTTCAAGAGAAAGTCCAGACAGGGCAAGAGGGCTGCAAATTCCCTGGGCAGCCTGGATCCCCAGCATGCAAAGCAGATAAATCACACACAGCCCAAGGAACCCACTAAACCCCAACGCTGTATCTCCTGGGAGGCTGAGGACAATATTGAGGCCAACTCCCTTCTCTCTTGCCCTGCTCCCTGTTCAGATGGCCTAGAGCTTTATACAGCAAGAGCTTCCTAAAAATGACACAGCTGAACCTGGGTTTAGTGAGAGGAGTTGTAACAACAGTGAGTAACACCACAGAGTCTCAGGAGAAGGGGGATTACTACAGTGCACCCACTACATAGAGAAGTAGAAGATAGGATTAATTACTCTCTAACCTTTTCTTTCTTCTTCTTTCTTTCTGGCAGCTTCTTCCCTTTGCTTCCGAATGATGGCTAGTCGGGCAAGATCTGCCTTGGCTTGTTCTGTTTTACCAGCTAGGTGCATTTTCATGTATCTTTCTTTTGCCTTCTGTTTCTCTATTTCCTCTCTGTTTGAGGGAAACACATCAGTCACCAGAGTATCCAAAGTGCAAGCTGAGGGAGAGAGGGGGAGGCTTTCTAACTGGGTGGGCGCATTGCCCATAGAGACTGGGGCAGGGAGCCTGTCACCAGTTTTCAAGCACAGGCTGCAGGGTTTGAAGAGGGATGATGGCAAAGATTATTTCTACCTTCATTCAGCTAAATAGGGACACTGGTGCACAATGAGGTCAAATGAATTAACCCCAGACTGCACAGCACCATGACATCATTTTCCCAGCCTTACCCTCACAGGCATACCTCTGCTGAAGCAATCTACCCCAAATAAGCAAGCTTAAATCCTTCACTCTGAAACTCTCCCTTGCTAAATGAAACTAGAAGATTAAACTTTGGTTCTTATCTTATTCATCTGCTCAGACCAAAATTCCACCATGACCTCTGGAATCTGGGAAGCTGCCACCTGTCACCAGAGCACCTTTGGTAGCAAGATTGAAGTGGACCTCAAGGTGACCTCTGCTTAATGAATTTCAGTTTACATCTGATTTGGGGCATAAAACTTCAGGAAAGGAATGGCCTGCACACACTTCACAACAATAAACTTCACTCTCTCAGTGCACCTGGCCATGCTGCCTGGCCCCAGCTACTCCTAGAGGACAAAGTTTCTGCAAAAGTTGGTCAGGAAAGACATTCTGAACCACAGAGAGTCCTATTTGACAGTTTGTTGCTCTTCAGCATCTGCTTTAAAAAGCAACACCTTTAAAGGGCTTCCCTGAAACCACAAAGCACACATAGCAGGGAAACACCTCCCCAGGTTAAGCTGCTGCCACTAGAAAGGCTGGAATTGCAGGAATGCTGCAGCTCCTGGCCAAGGCTGCAGGACAGACTCACCGCTCCCGTCGGGAGAGCTCCTTAGGTCCATCCAGGTCCAGCTGAGTTACTTTTTTGGTTGTCTGAATGACACGGTTGGGATTCTCTATGTCTATCAACCCTTCCACTCCTTTGCGTTTTTGCTAGGGTTCAAGAACAAGGAGAAGGTTAAGCAGCTCTCTCATACCCAGCACTGCAACACACCCCAAAAGCAGAATCCAAGATGTTTTTCATTCCCAGATAGCAAAACTATTTCTGAGCCCAGAGCTGTACCATGAGGCATCTTCAGCCATCTTCGAAATCTTCTTGCCTTTGCATTTCACTTATAAAAATAGACAAGTTTTCATTCTGAGGACAAAATGCTGGTTTTGTCCTTCTGTAAAAAGTGGACTATAGAGGTAGCTCTGGAAGAGAACAGGGAGTCAAGAGCATGCACCTCTCCTCCCCCAAGAATGTGGGTGATGCAAATGTATGAAGTGTCCTGAGAATGCCAGTACCTGATAATCCTCATCATCTTCATCACTCTCATCTGAATCTAAAGACTTCTTCTCCTTTTTGGGGTCTCCTGTTGCTCCTTCACCTCCTTCTTCCTGCTCCTCTTCTTCCTATAAAATCCCAGGCAATTAGAGAAAACGATAAGGGAAAAAAAAATCCCAAATCCAACAGTGACTCTGAAATGAGATCATTCTGGAGAGATGAGAGACAGCTCTGAGAGCACTGGTGACCCTGACACAGCTCTGGCTGTTACAAAACAAGAGCTCAATCTCAGCTCCTAAGTGTGCATCGCCTGCCCCAGCAGATCACCTCTAACCAGCTCTGCTGTTCTCCCTGTGGAACAGGCAAGGAAAATGACTGTAAAAGGCAAAACTGGCACTTCACTTCCCCCAAATGAAAGATCTCTAGGAGATGTTTTGGCTCAGCTTTCCAGTGCACAATATCTCATGGACTGGAAACTACACAGATGTAGTGTAGGGCTGGATCCCATCCTAGATCTAGATAAAAACCCCAAACATAGACAAGCAAATTGACAACCATCAACCAGAACATTATTATCCAAGGAATTGCAGCCTGTTTAGCACAGTTTTTAGCTGTCAGGGGTCTAGGAATTAAGCTGCAGATCATTAGATGATAAGATTAGAAGAACCAACATGGGTGTGAACAGTTTGCTTTATCACTGGCAAACATCTCTCATCACAGCAACTGGCAAAGTGGATGAGTTCTGGGCAGTAAGAGGAATAGTTCTGTTAATTTTCTGTTCATTTTCCCTAACAAAATCAAATCGAACAAAACCATCACTAGGTGCTACATGGATTACCATCAAAACAAAGGAAATCCTTTCCAAATAGCAGTTCTCTGGTTTGTTTTGAAACAAGACAGACATTTCACCTGGGGTTCTGCCTGTTCTGTTCCATTTCCAGCTGTTTTTTTTATTAAGAACTTGAAAGTAGAGAACACAGAGAGAAGTTATGAATGACATTGCACTGGGAGGAGTTGGAACCCTTTGGGAGAACAGGATCAGACTCATATGTGGTTTCAGAATTTGGAAAGATGGCATGAAGCCAAGGTGGTGGAATCAGGAAACCAACTAAGAGGAGTTATACTTTGGAAGAAGAACTCCAACACAAAGGCAGAATATGTGGCTAAGCAACAAACCACACAATCATCTTGAGTTACAACTGGTCAAAACATTACAAAGGAGTCATAACTGCTTGAAAGAATAACCTTCTTCTCAGTATTTCCTACATGGGGTATAATTATCCTGCTGCAGTCAGTGCTGTGAGGCTTCAGCTGGAATAGTGTATTTGGGCTTAGACAGCACTTTCAGAAAGTCATAGGAAGGAGCAGTATGAGTAGCTGTGATAATTTGGGAATAGAAGAGAGCAAGCACTGCAAAAGGCAGCCATGCCTCTTATAATATCAGTCAGGTAGTTGCAGAAGTGATGGGGAGCTGCTACAATCCTATTTTGGGGCATAGAAGCATGCCCCAAAAAGGACTCATGCCAGGAAACTCTGTTAATCTCTCCCTGTAAGTCAGAGGCAAAGAAAATCATATACAGGAGTAAGTAAAAATCACTGAACGGAGTTAGTTCTGTTCTGATTCAAACAGGACACAAAGGAGTTGAGTGTTTTAAGTCTAGAAGAGAAAGAAGGCAAATATAATCGTTTCAATATACACTAATATGTGAAGATGTGAGCCCTTCTTCTCCACGGCCAAGCTGCAGAGCATGGATCAAAAAAATTACCTGACATTGAAGACCAGAATGATGGAACACAGGAGGGAAAGATGACTAGAGCTGCTGTGTTATCAGCTTCCCTATCCTTTAACCTTCAAACTGTGAACTGGATGGTCTATCTGGCCTCAATTCTGTGAAGAACCAGGCTGGATCTCACCTTGCAGTCTCCCCAGGTAGAGATATTCAGGATTCATATCATGTTCACCAAGAGAATGATCTGCAACACGCAACTAAGCTCCATTTCTCAGGAGCTGCAAGATTAGCACGCACAAAACACAGGCATACACATACCCTTGCTTTCTGCTTTTCTGCTTGGAGCTGGGCATCAATCTCCTCAGGACTTGTGTACTGTCTTGCTCGGCCTTTGTGGCCTCCTTTTCTACCTGTACAAAGAACACAATTAATAAATGCTTTAGTGATAAGCTTCAAGAAATGTCTACTCCTCCTGCAGTGCCCTCCCTGGATTTTCAGTGCAGATAGGACAAACCAAAATAGGTCTGCTGACAGAACCTAAACAACAAGGAAAAAAAGGACACAATGAACTTGCCAGTCTCAGTGAAACACTGCAAGAATTTTGGGTAACTTACGGAGAGAATTGGGATTATTGAGCTATACAAAGATACTCTGATAAGCAAATCTTTCTTTCCCTTTGGGCTTGTTTCAGAGGCAGGAGAACCAAGGGCTGCACAGCATTTTCCAAATGAAGCACAGGTATGTCCTACAGAGAGAGAGCGAGGAAGGTCCTCCCCGAAGGGGATACCCCCATCCCTCAACCATGGCAGAGATGTGACACTAGCTATCAGGCAACAAGCTCCTAAGTGCCCCTTCAGCTCTCAGGGACATGCTCCTTCCTTGCTCACCCATGCATGCTTCTGCTTGTGACCTCTCTGATTCACTTCCCGAGCTGGCAAGGGCTGCTTGGAGCTGCAGCAGCTCTCCCTGCACAGGGAGCAATCCCAGCGTATGAGCAACTCCCCTGCACCTCCTTTCCTTAACCCCTCCCCTGCACTAAGGCTGTGCCAAGAGAAAATAGGAAGCTAATTGGACAAAAGCTTTGGGAATGATAATGAGAGCTGAAGAACTACTAAAAGGAGCCTCCATGTTTTAGTGCTTTATAAGTGGGGAAAAAACCCACAACAATCCTCCAAGCTCTAGGAACCAGAAAGAGGAGAGAGAGTCAGCTTAGCTGGCTGGGCTGCCTGGCTAAGATTTGCTCCTGAGTTCAAAATTCTGGTGATGAATGAGTTGTTGAAGTCATTAGTGCTTCCTGCAAGTGACTGCTCCATTTCTGTTCTCACAGCTCAAAGAACTGCTGGAAAGCTGGAAGCTGAGTGGAATCAGTCTCCAGCCTTGAGTTAGGCACAAGCAGTACATGAGACTGGCAAAAAGCAAACAGCCCAGGCCAGGGAGCATTCTGCTACCACAGGAGCCTTGGATAACTGACAGAAGACATGGGAAATCCTCATGCTCTCTCCCATCCTCCCTGTTGTACCTCCTGAAGACAGTGGAAACCTTATGGTGGCAGGGAGGGCTGAGGGGATTGTCCCTCACTCCTCAGGAGTGCACAGGACACGTGGGAGAGCTGTCACTACTGTGCTGCTGTGCCACAGCCACTCCTGGCTCTGGCTGTGGGACTTGGGGGGCACAGAGAGCACTGGGGCCAGCAGCCTCTGTGGGCTGTGAACTCTAGAAACTCAACATTTTCTGACCCAAAGATGTGTGCTCTCTGTTTGTGTGTTCCTGACCACTGCACACAGCAACACTGACTCCCTCTGGGATGGAGAGATCTGCCACTGGAGTTCTCCAGCTCAGGAGACATTGCCTCACTGCCCAGCAAAGGGCATCACTCCAAACAGAAGAGTAACATCCCTCATGCTCGAATTAACACCAAGAAACACAAACCAGTGCTGCACTACAAGCTCAGCCAACACGAGGCAGCCTTGTCCAGCTGGGCTCAGAACTGAACACCACAAAAGCCTTATCACTGCAAATAAACACCAGGAATGAGGAGGGGAAAACAACTCAAGAGAAATTATCTTGCATGAAATGCCTAAAAAGAAGCAAGTGGAAGATTGAATCAGTCTCATTTACTCTGTGAGCCTGCACATAGAGAGGTAAGATTCCTCTGAGCAGGAACAGCAGCTGGAGGGATGGTTGGGAGCTGGCACAGGGCATGGAGAGGGCTCTGCTCTTCCCAGGGAGATAACTCACTCATCAGACAAGCAGAGTGCTGGTCCTACACCTGCCACTAACCTACAGCATCACACTGCACAACTCATATCAGCTCCATGCCTCAGTTTCCCCATCTGTAAAACAGGGATAATGATTCTTATCCTCTTCTGTGAAGCACTTTTAAAATATGATCACCTGCAGGTATCACCTGAAGTAAAGAACACAAGAGCCTCAGGCAGGCACACATCCAAATACATCCTCATCTTTAAACAGCATAATTAAGGAATTTAAATCAAAGAGAAGAGTACTGAAGGAATTACTTTTTAAAAATCAAGTAGCCAAAAAAAAAGAACAAAATAAACAGAAATAATGCTGTAATAAAAGGCATTACTGGCTGGTTAAACCTCCTCCCATTTGATACTAAACAGTGAATGCAAAAATCCACTCTTCTGCTAACAATGCAATAACTCCTAATAACTTGGGGACAGGTGAGCAAAGATCCCTCTTTTCCCAAGAAGCCAAAGGTTTGAAACAAACATTTAGAACTATAAATGAAACTCTAATCAGGAAATCCTGAGCTATAGGGCACTGAAACACAGCAGCTAGGGTTATAATCCACCACAGTTCTTTGCCTTCACAAAAGAATAAGCAAAAGCTTCATCCCCCATTTACTAACATTGTGCAAATGGACACAAAATAAAGTGCTTAAAAAGAATCCAACCAGGGAAGCAGATTTGATACTAAAGGTTGGGAAATGCTGATGAAATAAACTGAAGCAAACTACAGAGAAGATGAATGACGTGGGCTGGTTTACATTAATGTATATGACTAGGGCTTCACAGACGCTTGCCCAAGAGCCAATTATGCAGATGGTGCATCTGGAGAAGGTTCTGGGTGGATCCAGCTCAGCCCTGACAGCCTGTCAGTCCTTCAGTACATCTCCTTAATCACACAAAGCAAGTCGGTACCCGCTCCGCAAGACCCAGATGTGGAGCTGCTGGAGCCACATGAAAAGAGCTACATTTGGAGCTCCCGAACTGAAGACCACCTCCACATCCCCCCACTGCTGCCCCTCAGGGCAGGACTCTCTACCTGCTTCTCAGATTCCTCGTACCCAGGTTTGAAGGCTTCCAACAAGGATCCATCAAGATGGGAAGGTCATCAGCCACCACATATCGCCTGTGCCTGCCAGGATGCCCCCCGAGATCCCTGGTATAGCTGTCAAAATCCCCTCCCCGGGCATCCGTGTGCCCCAAGCCCTGCCCTGGGAGAACCAGCTGCAGTTCCCAGCCCAGCAGGGAGCATATGGCAACCAGTCCACTCCCGATCCCACGACGGGGCCTAGCACCCCACGGCCAGGCCAATCCCAAGGCATTGCTGAGATTTCATGGCACTTGCTGGGGGGTGGGAACAGAATGGTATCTCAAGTTCTGTAAGAAATGTGGAGAATCTGGCACTTCTTCGAGTGGAGGGAAGGGAGACCGCCTCCGAATCCCTCCCGGAGTAGACTTAAGGAAGAAATCGAGAACCCCCTCAGGACAATCCCCAGATGGAAGGGGGGTGCGGCAAGGGGATCCCCTTCCAAGACCTTCCGCAGCCAAGAAGGGGAAAAAAGCCCTCCCTCCAAGCATCCCGAAGCTGGGGAGAGGAGGGGATAAAACCTCCCTTCAAAATCGAGGGCAAGGAACGAGCCCTAACCCATCCAGCACCTCCACGACCGAGATGGAGAGGGGAAAAGCCGAGCCCTATCCGTCCCCAGCACCTCCAACAGCCGAGATGGAGAGGGGGAAGGCTGAGCCCTACCCCTCCACAAGCCTCCCCAGATGGAGCCTCCCTCCACGCCCCTCCTCTCCTCCTGGAGGCCTGAGGGGCGTCCCTGCCCCACTCAGCCCCCTCCCCACTCTTCCCCATCCCCGCTGCTTGCCGCAGAGGCGAACCCCTCCCCAGACTGGCCCCCACCTCCTTTCGGCATCGCGGCGGCGATGGCGGCTGCGGCAGCTGCAGCGAGGCCCCCCCCACCGGCCCTCAGCGGCGACCCGGAACCGGAAGCAGCTCCACCCCCGCGCGCGGCGCGAGGCCTTCAGCGCCAGCCCCAGTGCTCGCCGCCTGCCAGGACCTCGCCGCGGGGCTGCCCGCTATAGTTCCGTTCCCCAACCACCGCCCCCGCAGCGGAGAAAGGGGTTGCTTTCCTCCCAACGGACTGCGCTCTCCGCCTTGTCTTGGCCAAGGAGGGGCGCGCAGGATGGGGAGGATTTTTCCCTCAGGCAATCGCGGCGGCACCCTAGGGGGGCGTGGCTACAGGCGGCCCGGGTAGGAAAGGCCCCTCGGGTAGCGGCGGCGGCCGCGCGACGGGAACGAGGAGGTGGAAGCGGCGGTTGTGGCCTTTGGTGGGTGAGTGAAATTGTGGACTGGGCGTTATCTCCGCCGCCGTAAGCACAGCCTGAGCGCCGGCGTGCCCTGAGGCTGCACTGTGGCTAGTCTTGGCTCGGTTTTTGGTCGGAGATTGACGAAAGCGGTTGTTTACGGTAGCCTGGGGATAGGAGATAGGATAGGCGATTGTCGTCTCGCTTTGCTGAGGAGAAAAGAAGTCCAATGGGTCAGGGGGTGCAGCGCGAACCCCAGGACCTGCTCCCATGGGCCGCGTTGGGGAAGGTTTTACCTCTTCAAAAGCTCTATAAAGCTCATTTTTATAATTCAGGTACAAAACGGCAAAGGGGCATAAGTCTTAGGAGAAATGTCTCAACAACTGTTTTCCGTCTGTTTTTTTTTTTTCCCAGTGGTTCTCAGGACTTTGAAGCACTGGCACATTTGAATGTTGATAAACCCAATTATCCCTTGTTTCTCCACCTTTTGACTTCCTCGTTTCTGAGGCAATGCCCAAAGTGAAGAGGAGCAAAAAGCCTCCCCCAGATGGCTGGGAGCTGATTGAGCCAACACTGGATGAGCTGGATCAGAAGATGAGAGAAGGTAAGTGGCAGAGTGGGGTGTTCTCAGGAGTGTGATTCTGAAATGAACTAATCCTTAACTGCTTCAGGAAGCACAGCTTCCCCCACCGATATAGATTGACCTTTTTGTATATCTCTGCCTCACAGTGCTGCTGCAGACCGAGACTGGGCCGACACTGGTTGCTTCTTTTGTGAGCTTATAGTGGTTACAGAGATTCGATGTATAGGTGTTCTAGGACATGCCATGGCTGAGCCCTGGCCAAAGCTCACTGGTGTATATGGAGGGACTGGTAGTTCTGGTCTGTGCTGTTGCTCAGGTCTGATGAGCCAGGGAAGCCATGAGGCCAGTCACCTGCCACCACAGTGTGGATCATGTCATCCCCACTGTCATTTAGTCATTCCTTTTGTTTTCTCAAGGAGCTGTTCCAGGTCGGATCTCTTTCAGTTGTATCTTCTGCCATTAAGCTCAGACTTAGCTCTGTAATTAAATGTATGAATGTTCTTGGAACAGTTTGTTGCAAAGTGACTAAGGAAGTAAGTTGCCTGCTTGAAACATTCATCTGAAACCTGGTGTTTGTGTTCCCTCCCAGCGGAGACTGAACCTCACGAAGGGAAGAGGAAGGTGGAGTCCCTTTGGCCTATCTTCAGAATTCACCACCAGAAAACCCGTTACATTTTTGATCTCTTCTATAAAAGAAAAGCTATCAGCAGAGGTGAGGAATGCCAATGCTTTACCCTGGCCAGGGGAAGACAGAGTAGAGCAAGATGTCTGCTCTTGGATGTGCCTGAACTGGGGTGCTGTTGGGAAGGATTGGGTTTCTGGGGAGGGAAGATGGAGGGAAGGCTGGCAGCTGCCTGCTTTCTCCTGCTAGTTACTATAGTTAGTAATTCCTGATAGTGAGTCTTCTAGCACTTCCCAAGAGTTGCTTGTGATGGTGTTTGCCCCCCAACAGAGTTGTATGAGTACTGCATCAGGGAAGGATATGCTGACAAAAACCTGATTGCCAAGTGGAAGAAGCAGGGTTACGAGAACCTCTGCTGCCTGCGGTGTATCCAGACCCGGGACACCAACTTTGGAACCAACTGCATCTGCAGAGTTCCCAAAAGCAAGCTGGAAGAGGTAAGAGTTTTCAGCGTGTTCCTCCATTTGTCTGGACCCTTGGAGTACCTGCTTTGCCTCCTCCCAGGTCAGGGACAGCAGAGGAGCTAGTGACGCTTTCTCTGGTAACTTCCTCCAGTCCTAACATTTTCCGTCTTTGCTGGTAGAGCTGGTATCTAGTTGGTTCTGAAGTTACTGTCAGCTTTGGCATGCAGTTGTTTTAAAGCTGTTAAGTGTGAGCAACAGTAGAAAATAACAGTAGAAGCCCTTCCCATGCATATCCACCCTCTGCCATGATGCCTGAGCCTGTTGCTTTGGCTCAAATACCCACCTCCTTTTTCTTTTCCAGGGGAGAATCATTGAGTGCACTCATTGTGGATGCAGAGGCTGTTCTGGGTGAAGCCGTTAGCCCTAAGACTGTTTGAACTCAGGGATCTCATCTGTCGTGATGGACAATTAAAGCAGTTACAGCCACCTTCTGTGTGACTGGATATTTCTTACCAGCAGCATCCTCATCTGGATCGTCTGTACAGTGGTGGTTGTTTTGGAGGTTTTTATGTAGCTGTTTATTTTAAAATAAAGCCTGCCCTCCCTAAAGAGAAACTCAACATTTTCTGACCAGCCTTCCTGGCTCTGCTGAGGCAAACTCTCACGTTTTAGCTCAGTAAAAAGCTGAGCTGTGGAATACATTATCTTAAAGCCTTCACCATGAAGCATTGCAGAAACTCAAAAGGTTTCATGTGAAATTGGGAAGTGCAGAGATCAGATTCTTCTGCCTGAAGTCAGCTCTGGAAGCTGAAGGGCATTCAAACCACAAACACAAGCAAAAGCTTTGCTGCACCCAAAGATGTGTGCTCTCTGTTTGTATGTTCCTGACCACTGCACACAGCAACACTGACTCCCTCTGGGATGGAGAGATCTGCCACTGGAGTTCTCCAGCTCAGGAGACATTGCCTCACTGCCCAGCAAAGGGCATCACTCCAAACAGAAGAGTAACATCCCTCATGCTCGAATTAACACCAAGAAACACAAACCAGTGCTGCACTACAAGCTCAGCCAACACGAGGCAGCCTTGTCCAGCTGGGCTCTGAATTCTGCACTGGGCTCAGAACTGAAGAACACAAAAGCCTTATCACTGCAAATAAAAACCAGCAATGAGGAGGGGAGAACAACTCAAGAGAAATTACCTTACATGAAATGCTTAAAAAGAAGCAAGTGGAAGATTGAACCAGTCTCATTTACTCTGCGAGCCTGCACACACAGAGAGGTAAGATTCCTCTGAGCTGGAGCAGCAGCTGGAGGTATGGTTGGGAGCTGGCACAGGGCATGGAGAGGGCTCTGCTCTTCCCAGGGATATAACTCACTCATGAGACAAGCTGAGTCCTAGTCCTACACCTGCCACTGACCTACAGTATCATGCTGTACAACTCATGTCTGTCTCTCCTTCCCAGTCTTCTGTCTGTCCTTCCTGACCTCCTGTCTCTCCTTCCCAGCCTCCTGTCTGTATGTCCCCCACTGGGCTCTTGCCTGATGTCAGCACATGGGAAGGCAGAGGCAGCAGGATGGGTGCTCCCTGACTTCCCTTCCCCTGCTCTGGGCCAACCTGGTTTAGGGCTGGGTTTGCCCCGTTTTTTGGTGTCAGCTTGTGCTTCACTTTCTATGCTGAGAAATGAGGAGGACAGAGCTTGAAATGGGTGAAATGAAGCTATAATTGAGCTGTTCTCCTTCTCTCTGTGCTTCCTTCTGTTCCTTGGTGGCCTGGGGGGAATAAAATGGGGCAAAATCGGAGGGTTTTGGGGCTCCTGGGGGGTTTTCTCCAGGCCATCAGGTGGATCTTGCCTCCGTCTCCTCAGGGATTGGGATGAAGTCGATTCCCCCCCAAAAATAAGCCAAATTGGCCATTTTTGTGCCCAAACCAAATGGCTGAGCTCTGTTCGTCATCTTCCTGTGCCCATGGAGCTCTCCCTGCTAGAAGCGGCCACAAAGAGGAGAAGCAAAGGCTGCAGGGAGACCTTCTGGGCTGGGGACAGCACACCTTGTGGTGCCAAGATGAGGAGGTGATGGTTTTAGGCTCAAAAGGCAGATTTAAAGGAGATTTCTGGCAGGAATCCATCCCCATGAGGGTGGAGAGGTTGCCCAGAGAGGTGCTAGATAGTCCCACCCTTGGAAGACATCCAAAGTGAAGCTCTTTGGAGCTCTGAGCAACCTGATCGAGGTGGGGATTGATGAGATGATCTTGAAGGTCTTTCCCAAGCCAAACTAGTCCCTGCTGATGCTCCACTGAGGGCCAGGGTGTATTTAGGACGAGCCAGCTGCTGCCCTTAGCGGAGAGGAGGAGTATTTGTCCCTCGCCAGGCCATTTAGGGAAAGAAAAACCCAGTTCTACCTTCAGCTGAGGCTCCAACAGCTCCCCGACGGATTTGGGGAGGTGGGGTGGGTGAGACAAGATGGCGGCCACAAGATGGCGCCTATCCCTTTCACCTCAGGCGATCTCCCGCCCTCCTTCCCCGCCTCCCTCCCGCCCTCCTTCCCCGCCACGGTGCATACCGAATAAAAAGCCGTCTCAACCGGAAGCTGCCATTTTGTGCCGGTGGGAAAAGCGGAAAGGGAGCGAGAAGCATTCGCAGTGTCTCCCTGCCGGTTTCCCCTTCCCTCAAGGGTTCCAGCGCTGCTGCTAAGCCGAGCACAGAGGTAACGGCAGTGGACGGGACCGGGGACGGGACCGAGATATGGTGACGGTAGCTGAGGGAAGGACCGAACGAGCGAGCGAAGTAGGGCTAGGCCCTGGAGGGAATGTGTGTGTGGGAAACGTTGAGATCGCTTGAGGAGCGTGTCCAGAGGAGAGCTACCAAGCTTGTGAGGGTTTTAGAGAACAAGTCGTATGAGGAGAGGCTGAGGAAGCTGGGCATGTTTAATTTGGAGAAGAGGAGGCTGAGGGGGGGACCTCATTGCCCTTTGCAACTACCTGAAAGGAGGTTGTAGAGACATGGGGATTGGCCTCTTCTCCTTAGTAACTAATGATAGAACCAGAGGGAATGGTATGAAGTTGCGACAGGGGGACGTTAGATTGGCTGTTAGGAAGAAATCCTTCACAGAAAGAGTGGCATTGGAACAGCCTTCCCAGGGAGGTGGTTGAATCACCATCCCTGGAGGTATTTAAGAAACTTGTAGATGTGGTGCTCCAGGACATGCTCTAGTGGCAGGCATGGAGGCAGGGTCTTTTTGTTTGTTTGTTTTGTTGGTTGGACTCGTTGATCTGAGCGGTCCTTTCCAACCATAAATATTTTGTGATTCTATTACTGCTTTAATCCCGCCTTCCGCGTGACGGCGGCAGCTGATTGGTTGCAGGGACGGGAGGCGGGGAGGTGAATAGGCGGAGAGGCGCGTCAATCGCGCTATGGCGGCAAGCGATTGGTAGAGCGGGGCTAGGCCGCAGGGTGGGGATGGCGCGGAGGCTGCCGGGAGGTGTAGGCCGTGGCAGGGCTGAACCTTAATGGCTGCTGAGTGTGAACGGCTGCTTCACCTCAGGCTTCTCCGCGGAGAGGAGCTTGACTTCGGAGCCGAAGAACCTGTCACCGTGGTGAGGAGGGACAGTGGCACCGGGAGAGTTTGGAAACACAGCTATGGCACTGGGGACAGTGAGGGAACAGACCAGTATGGCACTGGGAGAGGGGAAGGGACACCAGTATTGGGTTGGGAGAGGGTAGGGGACCCCAGTGTGGTACTGGGGCCAGCAAGGGGACCCCAGTGTGGGTTTAGGTAACCTTGGAGACATCTCAGAGAGGTTGAGGGAGCCCTGAGGACATCTCAGTGTGGTTTAGGGAGCCTTGGGGCCAGTTTGTGAGCAGCTGTGTGGCTGGCTGCAGCCACCTCCCTGCTGTTTCTGGACAGGCCCTGAGCGATCACCATGGCTCGTACCAGCATGGCCTGAGCCCCGGTGTGCCCTGAGACTGCAATGGGGCTGGCCTTGCCTCGATTTTCAGTCAGAGATTGACGAAAGCTGTTGTTTATGGTATCCCAGGGATAGAGGATTTGGTTGTCTTGCCTTGCTGAGGAGAAAAGAGGTCTGTTGGGGTGAGGCGGGTGCAACACAAACCCCAGGGCTTGCTGTCATCTGCAGGGCTGTATTGGGTGAGGTTTTCTCTCTTCACAAGCTCCACAAAGCTCTTTTTTATCATTGAGGTACTGATGCAAAGGAATCTACCTCACAGCCACAACTAAAGCAAAAACACACTTTCTTTGGCACCGTGGCCCTAGAGTGCTGAGGAACATGCAGGGGTTAACACCTTATACGTGTTCACTGAGCTCAAGATTTTACAAAGTAGTTATATCTTTTGTTATCTAATTACAAAGTCTTATCTCAGGATGCAGCATTCCTGGGGCTAGGTGACCCCCCAGGGTCTGTACTCTTGTGTGTAAGCGTGTGGTACAGAAGCAAAAAGAATGGCGCCTAGATTTCTCCTGTTGATAGAACAGGGGTTCCTACTTGCAAAGTCATGCTCACTAAGCAAAGTCCCATTCTAAGCATAGCAAAAGGTCCCTTTTTGTAAAGTCATGCTTGCTAGGCAATAGCCTTTGTTTACTCTTACTGTTTGGGGTCCAGAAGGCTTGTTTACTAGGGTCCCAAAGGGTTTGGTCATTCGAGGCCCCAGTGTATGTGACTGCACCCTGCCACAGTGGCTTTAGCCTTTATCGCTAGGGTCAGGGGCCTCTTGTTTTTCTCTCAGCATTTCAAATATGGCTTCAGTATGGCTTTAGCTTTTTCCTTTATTTCACTACAAAACGGTAAAGGGGCATAAGTCTTATGAGAAATGTCTCAACTGTTTTCCTTCTCTTTTTTTCCAGTGGTTCTTAAGACTAAAGCACTGGCACATTTGAGTGTTGATAAACCAAATTATCCCTTGTTCCCGAAACTTTTGACTTCCTTGTTTCTGAGGCAATGCCCAAAGTGAAGAGGAGCAGAAAGCCTCCCCCAGATGGCTGGGAGCTGATTGAGCCAACACTGGATGAGCTGGATCAGAAGATGAGAGAAGGTAAGTGGCAGAGTGGGGTGTTCTCAGGAGTGTGATCCTGAAATGAACTAATCCTTAACTGCTTCAGGAAGCACAGCTTCCCCCACCAATATAGATTGACCTTTTTGTATATCTCTGCCTCACAGTGCTGCTGCAGACCGAGACCGGGCCGACACTGGTTGCTTCTTTTGTGAGCTTATAGTGGTTACAGAGATTCGATGTATAGGTGTTCTAGGACATGCCATGGCTGAGCCCTGGCCAAAGCTCACTGGTGTATATGGAGGGACTGGTAGTTCTGGTCTGTGCTGTTGCTCAGGTCTGATGAGCCAGGGAAGCCATGAGGCCAGTCACCTGCCACCACAGTGTGGATCATGTCATCCCCACTGTCATTTAGTCATTCCTTTTGTTTTCTCAAGGAGCTGTTCCAGGTCGGATCTCTTTCAGTTGTATCTTCTGCCATTAAGCTCAGACTTAGCTCTGTAATTAAATGTATGAATGTTCTTGGAACAGTTTGTTGCAAAGTGACTAAGGAAGTAAGTTGCCTGCTTGAAACATTCATCTGAAACCTGGTGTTTGTGTTCCCTCCCAGCGGAGACTGAACCTCACGAAGGGAAGAGGAAGGTGGAGTCCCTTTGGCCTATCTTCAGAATTCACCACCAGAAAACCCGTTACATTTTTGATCTCTTCTATAAAAGAAAAGCTATCAGCAGAGGTGAGGAATGCCAATGCTTTACCCTGGCCAGGGGAAGACAGAGTAGAGCAAGATGTCTGCTCTTGGATGTGCCTGAACTGGGGTGCTGTTGGGAAGGATTGGGTTTCTGGGGAGGGAAGATGGAGGGAAGGCTGGCAGCTGCCTGCTTTCTCCTGCTAGTTACTATAGTTAGTAATTCCTGATAGTGAGTCTTCTAGCACTTCCCAAGAGTTGCTTGTGATGGTGTTTGCCCCCCAACAGAGTTGTATGAGTACTGCATCAGGGAAGGATATGCTGACAAAAACCTGATTGCCAAGTGGAAGAAGCAGGGTTACGAGAACCTCTGCTGCCTGCGGTGTATCCAGACCCGGGACACCAACTTTGGAACCAACTGCATCTGCAGAGTTCCCAAAAGCAAGCTGGAAGTGGTAAGAGTTTTCAGCGTGTTCCTCCATTTGTCTGGACCCTTGGAGTACCTGCTTTGCCTCCTCCCAGGTCAGGGACAGCAGAGGAGCTAGTGATGCTTTCTCTGGTAACTTCCTCCAGTCCTAACATTTTCCATCTTTGCTGGTAGAGCTGGTATCTAGTTGGTTCTGAAGTTACTGTCAGCTTTGGCATGCAGTTGTTTTAAAGCTGTTAAGTGTGGGCAACAGTAGAAAATGACAGTAGAAGCCCTTCCCATGCATATCCACTCTGCCATGAGGCCTGAGCCTGTTGCTTTGGCTCAAATACCCACCTCTTGTTTCTTTTCCAGGGGAGAATCATTGAGTGCACTCATTGTGGATGCAGAGGCTGTTCTGGGTGAAGCCGTTAGCCCTAAGACTGTTTGAACTCTGAGGGATCTCAACTGTCATGATGGACAATTAATGCAGTTACAGCCACGTTCTGTGTGACTGGCTATTTCTTACAGCAGTTAAACCAGCAGCATCCTCATCTGGATTGTCTATACAGTGGTGGTTGTTTTGGAGGGTTTTGTGTAGCTATTTATTTTAAAATAAAGTCTGCACTCCCTAGAGAGTTGCTGTGATATTCTGGCAGAACATTTCCTTGCTTTTTCTTCTCCTGTTGGATGTGTTTTGCTTGGTTTGTGTGAAGGTTCCTCTATGTACTTTGAGGTGTTCTGTATGGGAGTAGTGTTTTAAGCAGCTCTTATCCTTCTTTCCCAACTAATTCAATTTAAGAGGCTGTGTGGAAAGGAAATTCTGCTTCAAGGTCTCCCCCTGATCTTGTGTAGGAGGAAGCTAAATTGCACTGGAGCTCTCTGCTGAGGTTTCTAATCTGCAATCAGTGCATAGATCCATTCAGGAATGTCAGCAGTCTAGAGAGAGTTACAGGTCACATATTATGTACCCAAATATACTCAGAACACAGGAAAGAGACAAAACTAGCACTGAGTTAAACCACTGTTAAGTCTGATTTTGCTGCTTCTCTGTTTAGCACAGGTTTTGTTAAGCTACAGCCCATCTTGGCTCTGCAGCTAAGAAAATGACCTGAAAATGTATTTGCTTCTCCTTATAACAAAGAACAAGTATTTTATTATGTACCCCAAGAACTCGGGTTCATGGAAATACAAAGCAGCTTTACTACAAGACAGTTTAAGGGAGCAAGTTCCAAGTTCTTTCAGCAAAAGGAGGATGCAGGGCTCGGGGTCCTGCTTGCTGCTACTTCTGGCCTGGCTGTTCCTGCCCATGCTGTGCCTCATCATCCCCTGCCACCCGTTTGGCTGTTCGATATTTCTCCCAGGGGTGGGGAGTCTCCTCTGCTGCCATGAATTTTAACCACCGATAGTAGTAGCCACGGAAACCATCAATTTTCTCCAGGTATACGTTCTTTGCCTTATACTGTAAACAGAAATCCAACAAAAGTTTCTATTAGAAAAGACATCGCTTCAGGACCAGTGTGCAACAGCCACAAGCTGTGACTAAAGAAGCAGCCATCAATAACTGTCAGCCAGATCAGACAAACCCCAAGGAAAAAGGTTTGGGCAGACATCAATGTTTCCTCTCCCTTGCTGGTGTCCTTTGTGCTGCCTTCACACTCTGGCCACTTGTGGCTACTTACCCTGTCAAATTTGGGAGGGTACTTTGCTGCAAACTCCAGCTGGCGTATGATAACTTCATTGGGAGGCACTTGGTTCTTCCTCATGTCTCGCAGGATCTCCGTGAGGTAATGGTAATCCAGCTGCCTCACAGCAGCAGCAATGAGAGTGTTGTAGATGTACTTGTTGGGAGTTATTCCAGACCTCTGGAAATAACAACAAATGTTATGGTTAAACTTGTTTATCTGCTGACTAGTGCAGAGCCCCTAGATGGAAAACCGTTGGGTTTCGGGGGTTTCTTTTGATTACCTTCAAATCTGAGAGTAACTGTAGTCCATCCTTCTCTTGGTGGCAAGCGATTGCCAAGTTATTAAAGGTCTGGAGGTTGGGTGATAGGCCTCTTTTCACTAGAGCTGGCAGCACACTCTGCAAGGGACAGATGTTGACATCAGTTTCCAAAAAGGTCTCACTGTAGCTTTCCAGACAGAGAGCTGAATCTGCTAGAACAGAAACCTTAAACACTTGGAAAACAACCTGAGCACTGGTTTATGGAAAACAGTGAGATTCCCTGTTTCTACTGTGGATACAGAAATGGGTCACACAGCTAACACAGGAGGCCTGAGATAAGGAGGTGGTGACAGGATTGGGTCTAAGTGTTTCCTCACCTTTGCTCCTTCCAGGTCTCCCTGTTTACTTTTCTTCTTTATTAAAGTGTTAAAGAAGGTCACATCTACTTTCACTTGATGTTTATCTAGGAGTGCCAACAATGAGGACTCCGAGGGACTTTGGGGTTCCACCAGCTCAGCCAGTAACGTAAATGTTTTAATGTTGGGTTCTGCATTGTCCTCTTTCATTTTATTCAAGAAGCCTTCCACATCCCCCATCAAAGCCAGTCGATGGGATGGTGTGGACACCGTTCCCAGGGCAACGGCAGTTGTGTTAGGCATCCTGGACTCCAGCAAGTTGGGTAGGCTGCAGAAAGGCAGCTTCTGGCTTAGCTGTGCTTGTTCCTGCTCCATCTCATTCTGGCTTGTCCTCATCAATGCTCCAGTCCTGCTCTGAGCTACAATGGGGCTGTCCAGAGGAGGTGGTGGTTCTTTCTCAGTCTGAGTCACATCTTGAGTTTGTTGCTGGGTGAGTTCTTCAGGCTGTACTGAACTCTCCAGAAATAATTGCTCTTCCATGGCTTCCACATCCAGCTGGACAGGAGCTGCACTCTCTGATCCCTTCTTCCTCTGACTTTTCACCTTTCCCTTCAGCCTTCCAGGTGCAAGCCTTAGCTGAGCTGAGTTCTCACCAGTGGGTCTGAGCAGGAGCTCAGATGCCACAACTGGATCCCCTATTCCACAGTCCCTTGCAGCACGCAGCATCAAATTGTAAGTGTGGCTGTTGGCCTTTATTCCAAGCATAGTCATTTGTTTCCAGATCTGAAGGAGAGGGACAGAAACACCACATGTGAGTGATACTAAATAACAGGAGCATTAAGTGTATCTGTTAATGGTATCTGCATGCAGAGAGGGAGTGAGATTATGGCATGAGGAGATGAGATGCCTCTGGCCAGTGAAGAGCCACTTGGGGCTAGTACAGCTGTACAAGATCATCCAGGGCAGTTTACAGAGTATGAAATGTGATGGCAGTCTGGCTCACAGAACTGCTCCTAGGAGAAGCTGAACTCTTGTTTCATCAGCTCTGAGCAACCTGCTGCCTTCTATGTGTTAAAGGGATAAGTTACAATACAGAAGCACTTTCTCCTCCCCGCTTAGAACAGGAAGACTAACCTGTAAGGCATACCGGAAGCCATTTTTGCTGTCTGTTACACAGCTCATGAGAAGAAAGCTGAAGGTCTCAGCTGTGGGAACATGGCCCTTGTGCACAATTTCCTAGAAGAGCAGAGAGAGCATTAAACTTCCCAGTTACCCAAACAGTTCATCACAGCTGGCTGTGGAGCTCAAATACTGCTGTTGTCTCTGGGGATGTAGCAGCAACAAAGCATAGGGTGAACTCCCAGTGCTGTGAGTGGAATGATTGCTCCAGGAGAAAGAGAGCCCTGAGATGCCTGCACAGATCCTAGCTTCTCCCTGATGGGAGCTACAAGGGACTTTGGGGGCAGGAAGGGCAATCCTTTTAGCTGTTCCCAGAGTAGCCCTTTTGAGAAGAGCTGCTATAAGAGCTCTAAAAAGAGCTAGGTATCAATATGTGGGTCTTCAAAATGAGGAATGGAGATGGACACAGTCACTATGAACCCCACAAAAGCTTTGTTCAATAACTCTTTGACACACCTAACCAGAGTTTTGAAGCCATCCTCTATAGCTGCCTCCTTTTGTATACTTAAGCTTAATGTTTGGTATGTCCCAAGATGACTTAATTGTATGAGACCAAGAAGCAGTGAAATATAAACACGTGATCTGTCATCACCTCTGCTGGAAATTAAATTAAAAGTTTATGAAACATGATAACATTCAGGAGCTTAATACAAGAAAAGTCACGTTATTTACCTTCAGCACATCAAAGCACATCCTGAGATCTGAGCACAGGGCACAGACCTTCAGCAGAGCATGGTAGGTGATCAGGTTCAGCTCCTCGTTTTTGCTCTTGAGCTGCTGCCGTAGTTTGAGAGCACTCTGCAGGCCAGAGTCCTTCCATGGTGATTCAGCACAGGCATTGAACAGGGCTGTGTAGGTGGCCTCAGTGGGAATTAAACCTCGCTTCTTCATCTAAGGGAAGAGAAGAAGAATTAGAACCAGGTTCTGGGAAAGGACTGCTAGAATTTCTTAACTTGGTTTTAGGAGTTTCAGACTAAGAAATAGCAAACACTAACTCAAAAGTATGTTGGAGACAAAGTAATGGGAGCAAATGCTTAATACATTTTTAGCTCAGAAAATGTAACCAAGGTTGGAGGGAGGAAAGAAGGTAAACCTACATCATTGTAAAGCCTGAATGCCTTTTTCACGTAGCCAACCCTGCCACAGCCACCAATCAGAACAGTGTAATTGCTTTCTTCTGGCTGCACCCGCTCTTCCTTCAGCATCTGCACCTCAAACAGCTCCAGGGCCTCTGCCAGCTGCAGGGAAGAGGAAAATCCACCATAAGGCAGCAAGAGAATAAATTACAATGGATACTAATACACAGAAGTACAGGCAGGTTGTGGTACAAATCCTACAGAGCATGAGATTTCTCACAAATTTTATAATGAACAATAGGGGACAGAGTTGCAGAATTCACAGAATTATAGACCAGTTTGGGCTGGGAGGGACTATCAGAGATCACCAAGTTCCAACCCCCCCCGCCATAGGCAGGGACATCTTCCACCAGATCAGGTTGCTCACAGCTCAGCCTAGCCTTGGACACTTCCAGGGCTGGAACATTCACAACTTTCTCTGGGCAACCCAGAGTTGCATCTTTGATCAGTGCTATTACAAACCAAACAAGCTGGGAACAAACCTTGTCCTCTTTGATGAGTGCCTTGCATTTTAAGAAGTACCAGTATGGGGTGTTCTTAGGACCGCGTCGAGGTTTTCTTTCCGGTTCTTCCTCTCCCTCCTCTTGAAACTTTAAATTCTGGAAGCGTGATGTGGTTTTATGATAATATTTTCTAGACGAAAATGTATTAGACAGCGTTCCGAACTCCACGCCTTCATCCTCCTCCTCCTCCTCCTCCTCCTCAACAGCTCCAGCGCAGCTGCCAGCATCACTCTCTCTCGGGTCACCACCGGGCAGCTTGCAGGCCGCCTCTGAGGAGCGAAACGGCCTACAGCCCTGCGGCAGCCCCTGACCCGGGGATCGGAGCAGGGGAGACACCTTCCCGGGCTGCTCGGGGACCTCCCAGCGACACCGCGGGAGAGCAGAAGAGGCCCAGCGGCACTGCAAAGTGAGCGGCCCAAGGAGCCGCACGGACCTCATGACGTACCCATCGGAGGGAAGCAGCAGCAGGAGCAAAGCGAAGTCCAGCCCCCGANACCACCGCCACCATTCCTTCCCTTCCTTCCCGCTGCCGCCGCCCCCCAGCCGCCACCATGCAGGAGCTCATCGCCAGCGTGGATCACATCAAGTTCGACCTGGAGCTGGCCGTGGAGCATCAGCTGGGGGCGCAGCCGTTACCCTTTCCTGGCATGGACAGTGCGTGT
The DNA here is from genome assembly GCA_013396975.1 of Bucco capensis. Taxonomy (NCBI): domain Eukaryota; kingdom Metazoa; phylum Chordata; class Aves; order Piciformes; family Bucconidae; genus Bucco; species Bucco capensis. The sequence goes on from VWZO01007050.1 coordinate 833,760, forward strand.
GGGCAACGGGCGCGGCGCGGCCTCCTCTTTCTCCTCTTCCTCCTCGGGGTGCTCGGGCCGGTTTTGGGCCCCCACTGGGCTTGGCTGGGGTGGGGGAGTGGGTGGGAAGGAGGGAGGTTTCCGGGGATTTGAGCGCCTTGCTCAGGTCTTATCCTTAGATTCACCCAACTTGTGCATTCCCTGTGAGGTTGTCGTCTTAATCCGGATATTTTCTTTCCTGCTTAATGAAGGCTGTAGCTAGGTACCCAGCGAGGTTGGAAAATGAAAGTTGGGGTGTACTGTGAATAAACATCACTTTCCTGCATAGTACTCTCCCCTCAAGAGACCTCACCTGCAGTGCTGGGTCCAGCTCTGGCGTCCTTGGCACAGGAGAGACATGAACATGGAGTGGGTCCAGAGGAGGCCACAGAAATGATCTGAGGGTTGAAATCTCTCTGCTGTGAGGACAGGCTGAGAGAGTTGGGGTTGTTCAACCTGGAGAAAAGAAGGTTCCAGGGAGACCTTATTGCAGCCTTTCAGTACTTAAAGAGGCCTATCAGAAAGGTGGAATCAGACATTTTAGCAGGACCTGTTGCAACAGGACAAGGGATGATGGTTTTAAACTAAAAGAGAGAGACTTAGACTAGATAGGAGAAAGAAATGTTTTACACTGAGGTGAAACACTGGCAGAGGTTGCCTGCGTGGTAGATGCCCTATCCCTAGAACCATTCTAGGTCAGGTTGTTTGAGGCTCCGAACAACCTGATCTAGTTGCAGATGTCCCTGCTCACTGCAGAGGGGTTGGACTAGATGACATTTAGTGATCCCTTCCAACCCAAATCAGTCTATGATTCCATTTTTTTTCATTCCTTTTGATAGATAAGGCATTTTGATGGCAGGGAGACTTTATCTTTAGGTGTATCCATGGCCTGGTCTCTAAACCTTTTCCTCCAGTCTAATTATCTGACACAGGTAATCTCTGGAGACTTGTAGTTTGCTGACATTTTCTGGCCAGGNCAGGAGCAAAGCGAAGTCCAGCCCCCGACGGGGGCGCAGCCCCAGTCCCTCCCCTCAGCTGCGGGCCATGCGCACGCGCGAGCGGAAAGGGCGGGAACAGCAGGGCTGGACGCGCTCTGATTGGCGGAGGCGCGCGCGCGGCTCGCTGGGCCCCGGACTGAGGGCCGAGTCCCGGCATTCCGCGGGCGGGCGGCGCGGGGCGGCCAGGAGCTGCCGCCGCCGCCTCCCCTCTCCTCAGGCGCTGCCGGCGCNGCTCTGGCGTCCTTGGCACAGGAGAGACATGAACATGGAGTGGGTCCAGAGGAGGCCACAGAAATGATCTGAGGGTTGAAATCTCTCTGCTGTGAGGACAGGCTGAGAGAGTTGGGGTTGTTCAACCTGGAGAAAAGAAGGTTCCAGGGAGACCTTATTGCAGCCTTTCAGTACTTAAAGAGGCCTATCAGAAAGGTGGAATCAGACATTTTAGCAGGACCTGTTGCAACAGGACAAGGGATGATGGTTTTAAACTAAAAGAGAGAGACTTAGACTAGATAGGAGAAAGAAATGTTTTACACTGAGGTGAAACACTGGCAGAGGTTGCCTGCGTGGTAGATGCCCTATCCCTAGAACCATTCTAGGTCAGGTTGTTTGAGGCTCCGAACAACCTGATCTAGTTGCAGATGTCCCTGCTCACTGCAGAGGGGTTGGACTAGATGACATTTAGTGATCCCTTCCAACCCAAATCAGTCTATGATTCCATTTTTTTTCATTCCTTTTGATAGATAAGGCATTTTGATGGCAGGGAGACTTTATCTTTAGGTGTATCCATGGCCTGGTCTCTAAACCTTTTCCTCCAGTCTAATTATCTGACACAGGTAATCTCTGGAGACTTGTAGTTTGCTGACATTTTCTGGCCAGGCTATTAAACCTGTGTTTTAACTCCCTCAAATGTTGTGCTTCCTGTTGGTCAGGATCAACAAGGGATAACATGCTAATGGTTGTTTCTAGTTATTCAGGCAAAAAATATGACTTGTTGCTGGGACTGTATATACAGAGTTCACTGACATGATTGACTTAGCAGTAGAAGAAATCCACTCAACAAAACCTAAATATCTGAAAAGCCCTACCAAACCACTTTTAAGATCTGCCTGGACAAGGGCTGGAACATCTTGTCTAGACCATGATTTTGCCATGGAATATTGGACCAGATGATCCTTGAGATCCCTCTGACCTGGGGTTCTAGGATTCTAAACCCGTGCAGATTTCTGTTGGTATCCCACCAGAAGAATAGAGATATTTGTGAGGACCAGGCTTGCATGAGGAACTTAGGCAGGAATATAAATTCCCCAAACCAAAACACTACTTTTCTGTAGATGTTGAGGACCAGGTTGTCTTTCTGGGGAAGGAAATCCTTTAAAAGTTGCCACAAAACTATATTAAAATAAGTTTCTTTGTTCTTTCCCCAGAATCAGGCGCAGCGGTCTGTGAATTCTTTTTAAAAGCAGCCTGTGGAAAAGGTAAGTAATGTTTCCAGTACAGTTGTACTCAGGGAGGTGGAGGAGGGAATTTGGATTTTCTAGATCTGTCTACAGTACACTTGGGTGTTGTAAAGGTAAGGGGTTAATTGAGATAATTTAAGATAAAACCTGGATGTTGGAATAACTGCAGCAGTTGTGAAATAATGGTAATTTTCTAAGAAGTTGGGAAGTGAATGAGCAAAGCTATTGGTAAAGGAAAGCATGAACTTACTACATGCAGACCTTGCTGTGGATGTGTTGTGGTTCATGGTTGCCAGGATTAAGAGCTGGAGATCACATTCCTTAGAACATAAGACTTGCCTGGAACTCTGTTTTGCTATTGCCACTAAGGACTGAATTAATAAGAAAAAGTGATGTCTTCTGGAATCCCTCTTACAGAGAGGAACAAAGTGTTGCTGTTGCCCAGTGCCACTTATTTTTATTGTTCTTTTTCCCCCCTTCTGCTTGCAGTGAGGAATTTCTTCACTGCAAGGGTTGTTAAGTCTTGGTCCAGGCTGCCCAGGGAGGTGGTGGAGTCACCATCCCTGGAGACATTTAAGAAATGTATAGATGTTCTCCTTAGGGCCATGGTTTAGTGGTATGTTAGTGATAGGTATGGTTGGACTTGATGATCTTAGAGGTCTCTTCCAACCTTAATGATTCTGTGATTGTGCTTCATACTTCCACAGGAGGCATGTGCCCGTTCCGACACATCAGTGGGGAAAAGACAGTTGTTTGCAAACATTGGCTACGAGGACTGTGCAAAAAGGGTGACCAGTGCGAGTTTCTGCACGAGTACGACATGACCAAGATGCCTGAGTGTTACTTCTACTCCAAATTTGGTAAGGGGCATTGTAGCTCCTACTTAGCATTCCTTGCTGGTGTGGGAGTCTGTGAAGAGGATCCTGATACCTTTCTGTCATCCATCTTCAGAGTGTTACAGTTCTTCTGTGTCTGATGATATTGTTAGATTGCCATTTTTTTTTAGATCTGCTTAGTCCTTTGCCATGTCCCTCCAAATTTGTGATTTATTGTAGATGTCTTCTCTCTCAAGAGCTCATCCCTTGAGGGGAGAGGGGGGAAGTTCCAAGTTTTTTACTGGGTTTTATGTCTTATGTTCTGTTTCGGGTTTGAGATGAGTAAGCTGAGCAGTTGATCTTTGCATGACTCTTTAGGAAGTTGTTGAGCAGCAGAGAGCATGGGAGTGCAAAACTTTTATGCACTTGCTTTCCAGCTCTGGAGATCTGGACATAATGAGGCAACTTGCTGTCAGAAACTTACAGTCTTGTAGGTTTCCTTGGATTGAGGTTAGTGAGCAATTTGCAGTTTCTCCACACTTCTGGTGCACTAAATGTTTGGTTTTTGTTAGCATGACTGCTCTTTCAAATTTAGTTTCCTCATTTTTTTTTTATAAACATGTAAATAATCCAATCCGGTCAAACTTTACTCACCATGGGTGAGTCCTTGGTGTTCTTCATCTAGGTTAAGGCAGGCAGCAAGACTGTTGTGCCTGCACTTACAAATGTTGGTAACAGCTTTGTGGGAGCTACATGACCCAGGTAAAGTTTTGGAGTTATTTGATCTCAAACATGCACAATCAACTAAGCAGTGTGTTTGCCTTTGGTACAGGGGAATGCAGTAACAAAGAGTGTCCATTCTTGCACATTGACCCGGAGTCTAAGATCAAAGACTGTCCCTGGTATGACAGAGGCTTCTGTAAACATGGTATGTATGTCACACAGTTGCTGCTTCTGTGGCTATAAATCAAGGGTAGGGTGTTGCTAGTCTTCCTTTGCATGATCTGCTTCTGTATGGTTCTGTCAAAGGAGGATTAAATCATCCATGTGCTCCAAGAGAACTCTGAAGACTGTTCAGCATAAACTTTCTTAGCAGAATTCAGGGCGTGCTGAGTGCTAGAATATGAACTCCTGAGCTTTGTGTTGCAGGTCCCCTCTGCAGACACCGACACACTCGAAGAGTCATTTGTGTGAATTACCTAGTTGGATTCTGCCCAGAAGGACCTACCTGTAAATTCATGCAGTGAGTATGCTTCCAGGCTTCTCCTGTGATCTCATGTTCCCCTTGTCATCCAATATATGTCAAATCAGGGTGCTCCAGTGCTTCCCAATGGCTTTGGGGATTTGGCCAACATTTAGTTGGTTATACCAATTGGAGACTATGGGACAGGGCCTCTTCAGGCAGTCACCAGTAAGAGTCTGGAGTGGTGATCAGATGCCATCAGTGAAGTGGGGTCACAGGGATTTATATTCCAGAAGACCTCCTATATACTGGATTGTCATTTTCATGTACATAATTCCTGAAGTCAGAATGCAAAGAGAAGGGGGGAGGGGAAGGCCTGTTTCCTGTGAGCTGAATTTAATTGGCTGAATGTTTGGGGTTTTTTTTTGGAGTTAGTTGACTGAGCTGATGGTAAAATGTTGGTTGGCATATGATTTGAGAATCAATCTTCTTGTTTCTGTCTAAACCAGCCCTCGGTTTGAACTGCCAATGGGAACCACAGAGCAACCACCACTGCCTCAACCGACACAAACACAGCAAAAGGTACACAGTTCCCCTGCCTCCCCTACACACCCACCCTCAGAGCATTTCCCACAGTGCTTTAATAGAGGGTGTCATGTCTAGTGGTCAGAATTGGACACCTCGGCTCTTGGATCTGGCTTGCTGGAAAGTCTTGGAGAAATACTCACTGAAGGAGGAAAAAGCTTTCCAATTTTACAACAGTGTGTGATATTCTTTTGTAGTTAAGAACTTGGAGACAAATCCAAAGAAACTACAAAGCACTGTCCCTTCTCTCTCCTCCTCCCAGTCCTCTAATGTCCAGCCATCTTATCACAATGGACTGTTGCTGCCTTTCTCCTGAGACAGTAGTGTTTTGCTTTATTCTGTTTCTCCCCTTGCCTTGGTTTACCTTTGCAGTCTTCCAACTCAGAGGCCAACAGTGGCTGTTCTACTGCTTGGGGCACTGCCTGGAAGGGAGGGTGCTATACAAAAATTAAGCAGTGAGCAATCCTGAGTGCCATTATGGTGATGAGAAGCCTACAATTGCTCTAACTTGACAGGGAGATCTAGTCACAGAACATTCCCACGTTACATAGAAGCACATCATACATGTTTGTGCAGCAATCTGCCAGGTTTTGTAGTCTGTGTGACATCTCTTGGTGATGGCAATGACATTTAAGTAGCCTAAACCTACTCCCTAAATCTTTCTATAGAAAACCAAGATCACTGGGCTTTGTAAGCCTCGGTGCTTGATTCCTTCTCTCTGGTACTCCAGCTGGCAGAGCACCCACACACAGCTTTGGAGGAGAATTGATCATTTGATACATGGGGTGCTCATTTCCCTTCTTAACAAAATAACAACCATAAAGGCTTTTTATCCTCGGTGCACTTAACGAGTCAGAACTCTTCTCCCAACCAACAGAGGACACCCCAAGTCATTGGAGTCATGCAGTCTCAAAACAACAACACTGGGAACAGAGGACCCCGGCCGTTGGAGCAGGTCACCTGCTACAAGGTAATTCAGAGGGGAGGGATGAGGAGGAAAAGGAATTTTCCTGTCCATTAAGCTTTTACAGTTATGTAGGTGCACATGCCAACATCTGTGCCTTAGGTGCTTGTTTGGGTAAAATTTACTGTGACTGAACAGGGATATTAAGTATTTGAATCCATTTCACTGAAAACCTTTAATAGCATAGCTCCCTTTTTTTTTTTAGCTGCAAGTAAATTGTATATCTGGAGAAATCTGTTGCACCAGATACTGGCATTTTTGTCTGGGTTTGAATATTTTCAAGTGGCAAATCTCATGCTCAGATGCACTTTTCTGTAACTCACCTGATTAGGAGAGTCCCAATAGATCTCAGATGGAGTAGTCTCGGAATCCTCAAACACTGAAGTTCTCCTTGTTTGATATAACCCCTTGCTGTTCCTAGTGATGCTTTGGGAGCTCTCTCCTTGCTGGTGCCTTATAATAAACATGACATCAGGTTGCTCCCAGCACACAAGCAGCAGCTTTTGCTCCAGGGAGTGGAAATACCCATAAATCGTATCCATTGTCACACTGTCACCTGCTAAATGCTGCATTTTCCATATGTGGAAAAGCTTCCAAATCAGAACAGCTTCCAGCTGCCTTAATAAAGGCAGCTAGAGGCAAAAAGCTTTGACTGTGTAATAATTACCTTCTCTCTCTCTCTCTCTGTCTCTTTTAGTGTGGTGAAAAAGGTCATTATGCCAACAGATGCACCAAAGGACATCTGGCCTTTCTCAGTGGACAGTGAAAGAGCAGAACGAAGAGCGCAGGGGAGATGTTAACATTGAGAGAAGGTTTCTGCCTAGCACTATGTCTTGAACTATTAATCAGGTTGTTTTTTAATGCCATTACCGAAAGAACTGGTCAGAGGCTGGCTGCTGCTAAGCAACATTTTTGTAATTGTCCACAACTGGGGTTGTTTTTTTTTTATGTTTTAACCTTTTTAAAATAGATTTCAGCCTCTGCCTGTTTTCATTGAGCCCTGCTGAAAGGTAGACCCAAAAAGTCAATAGATACGCAACCCCCTCACCGGTGCAGCACTCAACGGAAACACATCTTTAACACCAGTGTTCCTTTAAAGTGTTTTCCTCCTGCCACTTCTCTCTGGAGAACCTGCAAGCGTTTCAGCCCTCCCTGTGGAAGCAGGAAGACTGACTGGGGAAAAAACTAATACTGGAAATGCCTTCCCTTCAGTGAGGAAGCAGGGATCCTGCTGTCCTATAGCTCTTAAAAAGCAAAGTTGTGTTGCCAGGTCCAGCCTGTTGTAGTTGGTAAGCTGGTGGGTGAGCGAACGCTTCATGTACATCAGGCTGTAAAACTCTCATCCACTTGCTTTGTTTCTGTGCTTCTTGCTCTACTGAAGGTTAGAAATTCATCTTCTGGGTGAGAACTGATCAAGGGGAGAGTAAATTGGCATCTCTGTGGTTAGTCAAGCAATGAGGAACAATGATTGTAGGAAAGCCATGTCTGTGCTCATTTTCCATTTGCAAAAAGCAAAGAGGGAAATGAACACAGCTCAAAGAGTAGGAATAGGAGAACCTTGTCTCAGCCCCCATCGTCCAGCTCACACTGAGCAGGTGTTTCCATAGCCTGGAGAAGATCAAGAAGTGGAGAGGTATGTTCTTAAGGAACACTGCTTTTAAAAGTAGTAGGGCACTCTTCCAAGAGCAGATTTTGGCAAGCCAATCCCCATTCATTTTGTGACAAGACTATTTCAAAAGGGCCAATGATAAAATGAGAATTAAAACAAAAAATTGCACATACAGTGTGAGCCTTATTGATTCTAACCCATCACTCATTTGCTGACTGCCTTTATACTTTGTTTTTATTGAAATGTACTGATGGAAAAAGCTGGCTGTGATTTGTTTTGTTTTGGTTTGTTGTTTTTTTTTTAAAGAACAATGTAAAATGACTAAGAGAAGTAACTGGCACCTATGCTGGTCTCAGTGACTGCACTTATTTTACTGGGGAGAGCTGGAGTAAGTCAGAATAGAAGTTTCAAGTCTAGGTGACTCTGGTGTAACAGACCATCAAACATGTCCTTACACTTTGTGCCCCCAAAGGCTGAACAGGGGCCAAACTACAAGATGTGTTATCTGTGTGTAATTAGGCACATGGAAAGGGAACTAAAACACTCCAGTGTCTGGCTACCATCCCTGGCTCATTCAGGAGTTCAAAGTCTTCACCTCCCAAACTGGAAGCTTTCCTCTTCCCACTAAAACTCCCGAGAGATTCATTTTATCCCTTAAGAAATGGTGTTCACTCTTCCTCCTACTTACAAAAGGATACTATAGGTTGTACCTGCAAGGCCCAGCTGTGTTTACAGTCAGCAGGCAGTGTGGCGACAGGATGTGCTTAATGGGCTGCATCCTAGTGACAGAATGAGAGTTGTGGACCTCCTTGAAGCTAAACTGATCTCATCTCACACACTGCCATGCAGTGATGGAAAACTGCCCCAAAAAACACACAGTCCCCAAGCAACAGCCCGAGAATCAGAAACACTTGGCCACACCAACAAGCCACCTAAAGCTCACATATTCTATAGAATCAGACTGGTTTAGGCTGGAAGGGACCTTTTAAGGTTATCTAGTCCACCCCCCCTGCAGCAACCAGGGGTATCTTCAACTACATCAGGTTGCTCAGAACCCTGTCCAGTCTGATGTGGAATGTTTCCAGGAATGAAGCTTCTGCCTCCTCTTTTTCTTTCAAATCAAAATATATCATTTCAGCTGTACATTAAGCAGCAATCAACCCCTTTTTACTTTTATCAGACAGTTAAATAGGAATCAGTTGCAACAGTTTCCCCAGTTCATAATGCAACCCAAGGAGCAGACACTTTCCCAACCATCTCTGAACTTATCGTTGAGGGCTGAAACTCCAAGAAGCCAAACTCACTTGCACAAGACAATCAACAAGTCAGTTATGAGAATGTCAGCTCCATAAATGTAAAGTGTAAGCACTTTATTATTGGTCAATAGTACAGATGTTAATATGAATTAATAGGTTCTGTCAGGACAATTGTTGCAGTAGCTGAGTCTGTTCAGGAGCTGTACCTTCACTCTGCAATTCCTGCTTCAGTGGTACTTCCTGTGGCGGTCGTGCTCTGGATCATTCAAAGCAAAACAAGTTCATTTTACTGAAGTTACAAGAAAAAACACACACCACACCTGAAGTCTTAAAAAAACAAAATCTGAGCATGTAGTTTCTGAGTACTGTCAGGTCAGACAGGCAATAGTATCAACCTTTCTTCATCACCAAGAAAATACTGGCCATTGATAACTTACTAAAAGCATTCAAGTTCTCTGTGGTTAAAAAGTTTGCTTGCCCACAGTCTGCAATCCAAGCAGCATGGGTTAGTATAGTCTTTAATTTGATTTCGAGAAGCTGCAGCAAAGTAATTGTTTTTGTGCCCCAAGCAACCTTCCTGGCTGCACTATACCTCCCCAGCCATTCTGCTTTTACTTACTTATGTGACTGAAGCTCCAGATGTAGCTGACCACAACATAACCAGCAAGCACCATGGAGATACCACCAAGACCTCCTTTCCTGACATTGATGTATTTATTGTAGTATCTGTCATACCCTGTGGAGGAGAAAAATGTTCAGAGCAGCCAGATTAGTTGCTTATGTTTCTGTGTAAGAAAGAAGCAGTCTGGTTTCACAGAACTTCAGGAAATTGTTTCTAATGAAACATCTAAGGCTCTCAGAAGCAAGTGTGAGAGCAGGGCAGCTTGTGAGTTAGCAATATGACCTCAAATTAATAGCTAAGCCTTAAAAATAAAAAAGGGGAGAAAAGTGGGGAAAAAAAAAACAACACATTTACCATCTTTCCCTAAATATTACAGAATCACAGAACACTCATGGCTGGAAATGACCTCTCAGATCACCGAGTCCAACCAAAAAGCCAAACCAAACAAACAAAATCCCCAAAAAACCCATTACTATAATAATAATAATAATAATGACTTCAATGAGCTCAAACTGCTTTGGAATTAATTTACTAGTGTACCTACATTACATAGACAGTTGCATTTAGTATTTTGTGTTTAAACCTACTTGAATGGTCCAAACTTTTGCCAAGTGATCTATAAAAGCCATGTGTCCTTTCTTACAATCTTTAGGGATTATTTACCTCTTACTTTTTATTTACCTGTGATGTTGGGAAACCTCAAGATTTTCAGGGTTGGGAGTAAGTTCACTGTATTTTCGTTTTATACAAGAAGGAATACTGAAAACAAACCCCTAGTGGATAAAGCCCATGCGAGAAACAAACTGACAGAAGGGAGAACGAGATATTACAGGAGACACTGTTCTAGGAAAGCAAAAGTAGTCCGGATCCCACCCACCACAGCCAACAACCACTCCGGCAGCCAGAGATGCTCGTGTACTCCTCCGCCTAGCTCCGTCAGGAGAAAGGATTCGCACTCCCCGGATCTCTGTCCTGCGGCCGTTCCTGCAGGACAGGCAGCTCGACCGCGGGCCTCCCTCAACCTCCCTCACCTCGTCGTATGGCTCCCACGATACCGCCGGGCGTGAAGTCCCTCATGGCCAGCCAGCTAGGCAGCTGGCCCAGCTTCACGTCCAGCAGCTTCATGTCCTTGAGGAGAACTGCAGCACAGAGAGAGACACACACAGCTCAGTCAGAAGGGAAGAAGGAAGGGAAAGAAAGGAGAGAACCGCGGTCACCTTGAGGAACCACAGCACTTACCCGGCGGCTGCGCCATCTTGCCGCTGCTGCTCTGCGCCGCCGCGGGGGAAGGCAGGAAGGGGGCGAGCTGCTGAGGCTCATGGGAAGAAGGTCAGGCGGGAACACGGATGTGGCGAGGCGCTGCCGCCGCCATCTTGGGCAGGCCGCGCTCCTCCCACCTCAAGGCTGTCCCGCTCAAGAGGTGTTGGCCCCGGTGTCGCCATGTCCCCACGGGGGTCATGGGATGTGGGGGGCCAGGGTTGCAGACGTGAAGACTCCTGCAGATCGTGAAAACAGCAGAGAGAAAAAAATCAGAGGTCTTCATCAGCGTCTTCATGAGACTTCATCAGCAAGAGTTTTGGGGGCTGCTAGTGTCCCACATATGGGCCTTCTCCAACATGCTCTGCAGAGGTTGCAACTCGTAACACTGTAAATGTGTATTCACAGAGAGTATATACTGCAACAACCATTTAAATTCGTTATCATTTTTTATAGTGTATGAAGTGAGAGCTTCTCAGACCTCTTCCAGGAGTCATCAGCCCTCTCCTGCAGTCTTCTTAGGTGCCTTCAAGGTGTGAGGAGGAATGTCAGACAGTATCTTTCTCAGGGAGTAGATACCAGCTGAATGTATCATGTGGACCCATTTCAGTGCGCAGAACTTTTCCCTGTGGGAATATGCTGTGTTTTACTATCGCTCCTCTGGATTGACATCAAAGGCAAAAGGAGAGTCCAAGCCTTGGAAGTATGGTGGAAGTAAAGCTGCATAAGCAGAGTGGTGGAAGAGGTAATGTGCTGATGAAGACAACTTTTGTCCTCCTGCAGTAGGAAGGAGCCGAGGGTTTAACGCACACAGGCCCCCAGAGGGTCCACCCTGAGCAGGTATCACACCTGCAGAGCTGGTGGCGGTGGAACGAGGGTGGGTTACAGGAGAGGACTCCAGCAGATGTCACTGGCGCTCAGCAGAAGGCAGCTGCCGAGGAGATGCTCTCCTTTAGCCGGAGCTGCTGCTCTCCATTAGACTGACCTCTAGAGGTTCTACATCGTATCGTTGGGGTTCAGAGGACAGTGTCAGGTTTTGTTGTTTATCGTGCTCAATCTGAAAGCAAAGTGATACAGCAGTAAACAGGGAGCAGCCATCCACCTCTGTTCCTGACAGGTCAGCCAGAACCCCACATTTCCTAGGTATTAAATCTCCATCCCACAGAGGACTGTTAGAATGGATCAGAAATGAGGAAGACTAAATCAAGATGCTGAATGGGGCCCAGAGGGCTCCTACATAAACACTAATTTCTGCAGCCTTTAGACCTCTTAGGCTGAAGAATCTTACTCCAGTCGCTGCCACTGCAGGATTCTTGCATTACAACCTGTAGGGTTTGTGTCAGCTGACATTACATGAGCTGAGGAATGGGACCTCTGTTGTGTCAAGAGGTATGATACTCTGTAATTAATCTTATTGAGAAGCTGATCGCTGTGTCTAGCTCCACCTACTATTTTAATAAAATTATTTACATTGATAATACTTTCCCATAAGTATATAACCAGAAAGAATAGAGTACTGCCTGTTGATTTCTTTTATTTACTAACAGAATGTAGGAGTAGGAAAGCACAGTGTGCCCGATCACCTGAAGAAAGGGTTACAAATCTAATCCCCTTTAAATGGGTTAAAACTCCCCTTATTAAATTATGCTTTATTTTATTATTGGACTGTACCGGTAACTGTCATTTTACTGCTGAAGTGTCCCTTGATGAACTACAATGTGGCCTTTTTACAGTGCTTGCATAAAAGCATGCTTCAAACTTGCTTCCCTCATTTTTGCAAGGCAACCTATTGTTTTAAATAGGATTACTCATGCAAGGCAAATTAATTCACCTGCGGGAAAAAAGCCAGCGGCAGTAGCCTCAGTTTAAAGAGTTCCCTGCAGAGCAGAAGAGCACATGGAGTTGCTCAAGCTTTTTATAGCAAGCTCTGGGGAATTTTGGGTTGTTAGGGTAGGACTGGAAGTCCATAACAAGGCTACATCTCCGATGCAAGTGGGGAGAGCAGTGACCCAAACCTTGGCCTGAACTGCCTGCTTTGGTAGAGAGAGAGAGGAGTTGTGCTGTTGTCTTTATGCCATCTTAATCCTGAACCAAGCAGGAAGAGTTAAATGGTACAGATGTGCAGGAGGTTTTGCAGCACACATTTCCTGCCTTTGACCTCTGGTGCTAGCCAAAACTCAGGGTCTTCTTGGTTGATCCAGAGGGGAGGAGGGGCAATGAAGAAAGGTATTTCTGATGTACTTCCGTTTGCTTACAAGAATGTTTACTGCCTTTCTTTCCTTAATACAGGAGAAATCATCCAGCTGAGAGCCAGTTGCCTTGCTTACAGCCCCAGCCATGCTCCAGGCAGCAATGTGACCCCAAATCCCTCAGTTTCTTGTATTCAGTCCAGGTTTTATATCAGTGATTTTTCAGGCTCTTCGAAGTTTCCGTTGCCTGCCTGCTTCAATCTGCTGTCTTTCTGTCTCCTTCTCCACTTGAATTGTCCATCCACACACAACATTTTTTAATATCCTCCCCAGAACTCTCCTCCTAGAGCATTCAGGTACTTGAGCTATCATGCATTGTGGGTGGAAATAGACTTAATGTCTCTTTCAGCTACCCTGAAGGAACTCTGTTAAACTTGCTGGTTTCAAGAAGGTTTAATCCAACATATATATATATATATATATATATATAAAAAGCCTAATGGAGTGCTGCCCTGAGGTTTTCATCTTATCATTTTACCTCTGGAAAAGGAAGTTTCTAAGTAATGGCATGGAAATAATAGGGAGTGCATCATTCCAAACACCCAGAGTATTCTGCAGAAGATGTCAAGAGGTATGAAAGAGGTCTCCTTTTTTTCCCAGTAGCAATGGTAACACATAATATTGCAGCCATCAGTCCAAAGATTCAGCTGTGGCCTGAAAAGGTAAGTAACAGTCTTCATTAAAGTTGCTGAAAAGGAGAAGGAAAGAGCATAACACAACTATAAGATCTTAAAGGCTGAGATCATTTCTTCTGTTCTGTGTGCTTCCCTCTGAAAGCTCAGGGTCTCACCTGGGCCTGGTGGTCAGTGACACTACAATGGGGCCAGTCTTTTCTCTGTGGCACCCAGTGACAGGACTAGAGGTAATGGGATAAAACTAGCACACAGGAAGTTCCATCTTAACATAAGGAGGAAGTTTTTTACTTTGAGGGTGGTGGAGCACTGGAGCACTGGCCCAGGCTGCCCAGGGAGGTGCTAGAGTCTCCATCTCTGGAGATATTCGAAACTCACCTGGATGCCATCCTCTGCAACCTGCTCTAGGTTATCCTGCTCTTGCAGGGGGAGTGGACTAGATGATCTCCAGAGGTCCCATCCAACCCCTAACATTCTGTGAGTCTGTGAACATGCAGACACAGTGTCTGTAGGTGTGTGAGGTAGCACAGAGTGGCCTTCAAGAAGGTCGAGAGCTGAGGATTTACCTATCTGATCCTGTGCCCACTGAAAGTGATGACAAAGCACCCAGTGGTTTTAATAAAGGATCAAACCTACACAAGTAGACAGATACAGTTCTGAAACATGTGGTTTGGCATAGGATGCTTCTTGGCTCCTAAACACTTATTTCAATCTGTTGTCTTCTCTCCAGCACAAGTTAAGCAGCTGCAGCCATCAAGGAGAAAGAGAAATTATGAGCTACCAGCACTTCCAGAAGCTCAGTGGAGAGCTGCATGTTTGATCAACCAGTAATTTGGAGAAAAGTCATGATTCCAGGTAGCTTGATCCAGTCTGTTATTGTCGTCTTGTATGAACAGTTTGATGCGGTGGAGAGCAGGGCAGCTGCTCAGCTTAGGTCTCAACCTCATTCATCTAAAATTGTGCTTGCAGTGGAAACCAGACTCCTGAGCTGAATAGGATGAGAAAAGGGTGTGGAGTTTGGAATCTCTTCCATGGCCAGACTTCCTCAGGAAAATGGTGAATTGCCTTGCAGAGATAATAATAATATCTAGGGGCTGACCCAGCAAACGCAGTGGAGAGAGTTAACCTGCGACTGGAAGCAGTTTGCTTGCTCTGTGTCATCACACAGATTAATAGGTTAGTAAGTACATAGTTCTCCTTCACAGCACTTGAGTATCAAGGCATCTTCACACTCCTCTGATAAAATATATAAGTTCATGTTATGATTTTCTTTTCAAGTGGAGAAATTTGAGCCCTGTGTTTCAGACTGGGGAGGAGGGAATTCCCCCCTCCTCCTTTGGTACCATCTTACTGGCCTTTGCTTGTTTCTAGTATCAGTTGCAAAGTACCCTATTTTGTAGGTCTTTGATCAGCCTGCTGGTTAGCTAAATATATACCTGTGGGGAGATAATTACATGCTATCAGTAGTAAAGCCTCGTCAAATAATTTAGGTTAATTAAAACACTTCCAAAACCAAAGCAGGAATTTTCACTGAGGTAAATCTGCTGCAGTGACAGCTGCACCTGAGACCGCCTGCTTCCCAGAGACAAACACCAAAGGAAAACCCAGGCCCAGTAAGAAACAGTTTCTTCATGCTAAAATGTACCCCCTGGGAAAGCCATGGTGCTATCAATCCAGAAGGACAGGGCTGAACACATCTTCCATCTGTGCAAGCATCCATCTGCCTCCATGAGTGTGGGGAAGGTTGGTGTGATGAATCTCTTCTTATCAATGTGTCTGTGTGGTGGAGTGTGAGTGGCCCAGCAGGAGTGTTGTACAAATGGGCTACATATTATTGGGGGAGGATTTGAAGACTAATTATATTGTGTGAGAGAAGCTTAAAAAAAAAAAATCACCTTGTGGCCATCTTTGAAAACCACTGTCAGTTCTTCCAGCACAATCCTTGTACTTTTCCTCCCTTCCCACATTTACATCTGATGAAAATACTCAGCACTTTCACAGGCGTGTGTGAAAATTGTCTATCTGACCTTCCCAGCTGAAGCAGTCGATGGCTATTCTCCCTCTGCTACCTTCTCTCTTGGAAGAAGCTCAATTGCTGACATGGGTCTAATTCAGGACAAAGAGACTGGTGGGTTTGGGATGTTATCATAGGATCACAGACTGCTTTGGGCTGAAAGGGACCTTGAAGATCATCCAGTTCCAACCCCTCTGCCATGTGCAGGGACACCTTCCACTAGACCATGGTTGCTTAAAGCCCCATCCAACCTGGCCTTGAACCTTTCCCAGAGATGGGGCTTCCACAACCTCTCTGGGCAACCTGTTCCTGCGCCTTACCACCGGCCCAATGAAGAATTTCTTCCTTATATCTAGTCTAAATCTATCCTCTTGCAGTTTAAA
Source organism: Bucco capensis (assembly GCA_013396975.1). Lineage (NCBI taxonomy): Eukaryota > Metazoa > Chordata > Aves > Piciformes > Bucconidae > Bucco > Bucco capensis. Next base: position 849,802 of record VWZO01007050.1, read on the forward strand.
GCCATGGTCACTTGCATAGTTAAAGCATGACTACATGCCCTTGTAAATAGACTCTCTCCATCTTTCTTATAGGCCCCCCTTTAAGTCCTTTAAGTATTAGAAGGCTGCAATAAGGTGTACCTGGAGCTTTCTCTTCTCCAGGCTGGACAGCCCCAACTCTCTCAGCCTGCCCTCATAGGAGAAGTACTCCAGCCCCTTGATGATTTTCATAGCCGCCTCTGGACCCATCAAGCAGGTTCATATCCTTTTCACCCTGAGGACTCCAGAGCTGGACACAGCACTGCAGCTGAGGTCTCTCCAGGATGGAGTAGAAGGGGAGAATCACCTCCTTCAACCTGCTGCTCATGCTGCTTCTGAAATACAGTTTGCTTTCTGGGCTGCAAACACACATCATCACTTCCACAACCCTGTGGGGATGACCATTGATGTTGCTTCCTGCAGATCTCACACCACAGGCAGTCTCCACTTCAGCCTAATACATCTCCCCATTGAGCACTTCTGGAAGGCTTTGTATCCGAGGGTTTCTTCTTTCTTCCTGATGGCTTCATTCACTTAGCCTCTGATAATGAGAAGACATCAGATTGAAATAAGTGCTTAAGAGCCAAGAAGCACTACAGTTTCATTTAGACCTCACTATTTTTGTTTTACTAGTGGGTCACCTAAACATCTTCTCCAAAACCACAAAGGAACCAGGAGGTTTGTAGGGGTGCAATGGGAGAGCCACAGCTCAGCTCCCAACAGCCAGTTTTCTCTCGCTACACTTGTAGCCCAGGCCTTCCAATTTGGGAATTGCACACCCAGAGGGTCAGCCCTTGCCTGTCTCTCCAGTGAATAGCTGCAGTCACCATTGCAGGATTCATAGCAGCGTTTGTTTAGTTGGTGTGTGAGTTGGTAAGATACCTGCTCCTCCATCTGCTCTCCCTTTCCTCAGTGCCTCTCTGCAGTGCAGCATGGACACACACGTGTTTCTTTGCATCATTTTCCCCCTCCACGTGTCTCTGTGGTTTTGTTGTCATCCTTTGCTCACCAACAGTGATTCTTTGCACCTCCTCCCCAACCTTGCATTGGGTCAAATTCTAGCTTTTTACAAGGTAGTGAAAGTGCCACAACAGAGCTGTCTAATCAGACTTGCCCAGTGGCCATGTTATCCTATGTGCTGGGCGAGAAAGGAGCTTACAGCCAGGGTGAGGCAGAGATTCCTCTCTAAAGATCAGCTAAGTGTTGGGTGGGATTTCAGTCTTTCTGACGTTCAAGCAGGGCACATGGGCTCTGCAGCATGAACTGGGAGGGACTGGGGGGGACTGGGACAGGGAAGCCAAGCTGCAGCAGGGAGTGTTGGAATGTATTTTATTTCAGGGTGACCTTTAGCAGGTGTGGATTTACTGATGGGGAAGGGAGAGGGAAGTAAGCAAGGGATTAAGGGGACTTTACCCTCCCTCCACTTTAAGCACCAGCTTGCACAGCATTCCAGTACTGTGAGATGCAATTTGTGGCTGTGTGGCTTTGTATCTTCTGTCTCTCTCAGTTCTGGGCAGGGCTGTGGCTGCCCCTGGTCTTTAGCAGTGCTGAGGATTTAATAGATGGCACGTTGTATTCCCAGGCATCTGAGAGATAAATCTGCAGCGTGAGGTTGGGGGAGAAAAATCACCTTCTTATCTGCAAAAGTTGGCATTTAACCCAGAGTGGAAGTACACAGTTCAGGCAAACACAAGGTGTGTAGTACATTCCCTGGGTGACTTTGCCTGGAGATCTTCTCTTCTTGTCCTAGTGCTGCTGCATGCTGTTGAACAGCTGCTTTCCTCTAACCCAGTCTGCTGCAGTTCAGTAATGGATTAAAGCAACTCTCCATTTTCCTTAGCCTTCTCCGAGGGGAGCTGTAAAGTTTAATTAATTACATTTTGTAAAACATGATGAGATTCTTGGATAATAAATGCGACACAAATGGAGAGTATTTTTTAATGAGCATTCTATGATGGCTGCAACAAAATGCTGCTTTAATCAAACTGATCTGAGCTGCAAAAATCCTCTCCCTGCTGCTAGCAAAAAGAAATGTTGCCAAGGGCTCTGCCTTTTATGATTTGGGGGTCCCAAGATGTTTTGCAAAACTTTAACAACATAACAAGGCAAGGAATACATGTATATATCTGTATTTTACAGATCTTTCCCTCTGTGTGCAGTTCAGATTATACAACCATACCACTCAGCAATAGGAAGGGGAAGAGGAGTTAACAGTGTGGCTAGATGTCAGGGCTGTGTGGCAGGGTTATGTATACCTGCTCTGGTTTTGCCTGACCATGTCAGGTACCAGAGTTCTGGCACCATGTATTTTGTGTTTTACAAGATTCCCACAGCTGTGGGTATGTGGAATCAGCCTGGCTGCAGTTTCTCTAGTACTCCCTCCCAAGCAAATGAGGTTAAAATGAAGACTGGGGATGCCTGCATGTGGTGCACACTGCAATGTAAGCCTCTCCACAGAACTAAAGATTGTTTCTGTAATGAAAAGTGCAGCCTGCTGTAAGTGCAAGCAGAGTGGGATTTCTTTTGCTGGAATTTGGTCAGGAAAAAAAGAGAGCTAAAAGACCTGCCTTGGGCTACTCAGTGGCTAGAACTTCAGCCTTATGCTTGTTCCAGAAAGTTGCTTCTGCTGTTATTGGAATGCTGAAGTGTCAGATCACCAGTGAATAGAGAGGTATGACTTGAAGCAGCACTTAAAGCGGAGCCTGGAAGAAGCAGTCTATAGATTTCCAACCAGTCATGACACAGCCCAGTCCTACCCAGCCTTTGGGATCTAAGGATACTCGCAGCAAAGGCTGCTATGGCACTGATGTTGTGGGATTGAAGTGGTGGCAGCAACCAGCCAGAGCCCCCTGCACTTCATCTCCACCACTGTATCCTTAAAGCTGCTGCTTTGCAAAAATTGCCTTTTCTGGACTTTTTATAATCTCTGCTGCTTTTGGCCAGCTGGAGTTTTCCATAAGGGGAGAAGAAGAGGAGGAGAATGGCCTCTGTGCAGATATTGACTGGCTGTGCTGGGAAGGAAAAAGAAGACACAAGAAATGAGCTGTTGGACTCCTGGTGATATGAGAAGGATGAGTGAGACATTTTAGGGAATAACCAACCAATCAAGCAGTCTCACAAGCCATTTGTCTTTCCTCATTACAAAGCAACACCATAGTGGGAGAAATGTAGGGCTGTTCTTCAGAAGATTTATTGCCCTGTAGCATCTGTGTGAGAAAACTCTAAGTGCTGAGCAGAGCAGGAAATTGGAAGTAGATTGCACAACCTGCAATTCCACAAAGTTCTTGGAACTTCTGTGGAAAGACTCTGCTGGAGTTTTTTAAAGACTTTCTTAGTCCTGGGAAAAAAGCCAATGTAGGTTTGGTTAGAGCTGATGGAGGCTTTGTCATTTGCTGATCTAGATAATAAGAGCATCCCAGAGTGCTGTTTTAACCAGTACAGAGGAATATATACATCCCAGTGCTGTGAGGGATCTAACTGTGCCTAAGAGGAGTGAATCCAATGCACTTGTGTGTGCTATTGGAGTTTACAGGACCTCTGACAGGAAAGCAGTGCCTATGTTTCCTGCCTGTGAACATATGTCTTTACAGCCCTCTATATGTACAACATTTTCTCAGAAACCAGCCTCAGGGACAATTATACATTAATAGCTACTTCTTTCAGAAGCAGCCAGCCCTGCTCCTGAGAAACAGCTATTTTCAGGCAGTCTTGTTCCTGAGGAACTGCTATTTTTAGTGAGTTCTATTTCTGAGGGGAAAAAAATTAAAAAGAAAAAAAGAATAAGAAGCCATTTCTGTATCCCTCTACCATGGCCCAGACCCACTGGCTGTGGTTGACTTGCATTTTGCAACAAACATTTCCTCCTTACATCTCAGTAGCCTGAAGAAAGTGCTTCTCCAGCCATTACAGAAAGCAGCAATCTGAGCTGGGGCTAATTATGCAGGGGAGGGCTTGTGGGAGGCAAAGCCTTGTTCACAGTACTATAGATTCCATTAGAAGGAGTAGGGAGATGTAATGAGGCTCTCCTGGGAGATGCAGGACTTCTAGATACCTAATTTGGAAGTCCGTTCTGGTATCCATTTTCAACATCCCAAGAGTAATGATTAATCCTGTACTCCAGGTTTCTCTGAATCAGTTTGCAGCTAGTAGTAAATATGGGCTGAACATGAGCACGTCATTGATGCTATGGGTAAGTGACTTGAGGCAAGAGAAGCTCAGGTTTTGTGGCCATTAACTCACTGTGCACAGTCATCTGGCAGTGATTTTGACTCAGGAATCTGCAGCTGAGATAAAAGAGGCTCTGTCAGAGCTGAGGAATGTGATGTTTTGCAATGTAAGTATCTAATGTGCTGAAGGCCCCGCAAACACAGCCCAGCAATGCTCTGTTCTCATGTCTGCAGCATCCCAACAGCATGGACCTGGAGCCCTTCTGTATGTTCTTGTGGCCATGGCCTTGCAAGGGGCATTTGGTAGATGTAACCACATGGAAATTCCAGTAATACCTTTTGGTTAGTCACAGATTTCATGCAAATCCTGGTGTCCTGACAGAAGGGTGAAGTGACTTTCACCATGCTGAAGCTGTCCTGGATTTCAGCAGAAGCTGTGCAAAGTTCATCTCAGGTGTGTTATGATCCCTTCCCTACATCTGCTTCTGCTTCTGCTCTGCATGTGGCTGAAGGTAACAGGTTTGGATAACAGTGGCATCAGCAAAGAACATACACTCAAAACATGTCTTGGCAGGTTTCTATATACCAGTAGGTCTATACTTGGCAGGGTGTTGCTATCTGGGTTCAATAGAATCAGCAGCTGAAGTCTTTGAATAGGGTCACAGCAGGATTGAAAAAAAAGCTGCCCAACCTTCCTCCAGCACTATTTGCTCAGGGGCTGCTCTCTGAAGCCTCTGGGGTGTGTGTGTGTGTGTGTGTGTGGTCTGAAGGTCACTCTTTCTCAGAGAGAAGCTCTTCTTTCCTGTCTGAGTGAGAAGAACGGCTGTTAGCAGTTCAGCATTGTAAGCAGTTTTCCTCTGGTCGGTTCAGGCAATACTGATGATCTCAGTCTCTAGGTGAAGATTATTTATCTTGATTTTAACTCTCTTGCAAGAGAGGAACTTGGTTGTCTTTGCCGTGCAAAACCAGACACTCCCCCTGCACCTCTTTTTAAAAACTATTCCTTGTATCCTCCCATCTCCAGAAAAAGTCATTATCTCTGAAGAGTTTCTTGAAGCTCAATTGCCTTTATATTCTGGTCATAAGCAGAGCATTGTTCAAAGCAAGAGGGAGTCATGGCTGCTTTTATCACAACGAGAGCCCATTACTGGCACTTTTCCCTTTTTACTGCCTCACTAGAGAAAGGCAGGGGAAAAATGGGAGAGAAATCTAGGAAATGAAGGGTAATTTACAGTTCACAAAGGAGCAGTAAAAATTAATTAGCTGTCTGAGGATCCATTCTGACCTGGGCCATGGAGTTGGTGCCAGCTATTAGCGCAGCATAAACTGTCTGTGCCTAGGCTGCTGAGATCAGGCTTGTGTGCTGTGAAATTGAGGCTCTTTGCTGAGCTAGAAGTCCTTTGGGGCATGCAAAATGTGTATGCACACCTAAATTGGTGTGCCAAAGAGGCATGATGGTGCATATAGCTCAGGTCATTACATGCTCAACTGACTACTTATGACGTTCACTATTAGTTGTCACAGTAACTGCTCATCTAAATTACGGATGCAGTTATCCACATAATTTAACACTGAGCTCCTTTGAAGATCCAGGCCTAATTCCTCATCCTTTGCCATGTTGGTGTCTGCATCAATGAAACACATTTTACACACCATATCCATATGGTCCAATTTCAAAAGGGGACAGAGCCCCAGAGGGATCAGTGAGGTGACTAGACACTGGCCCAGCTGTGCTATGGGCCAGTTGGGTCTTGCTGTGGGATGCAGAAACTGAACAACTTCAGCATCTTGCCAAACGTGTTGCCAGCCCTGCAGTCAAGCCTAAGATCCCCACCTGGAGAAAGAACTTCACAAATCAGAAATGTCCTAAATTGGATCCTTTTTTGGTGCATAATTTTCCAAACTGTAATTTCCATTTGAGAACTATTTGTCCTGATCCTGAGTGTCAGCTGAACTCATTTTTTTTTCCCCATGTAGTTTAATTTAGGCAGCAGATGCCATCAGAATGTTAATGCCTTCTTAATTCTCACCTACATGCTTTTATTCTTATTAATTTGTTATCTGGGGCTTTAATATTCTATTTTTTTTCCCTACTTTGATCAGTTGAAATAATTTGATGGCAGCATTTCAACAGGGTTTGCAGTGGGGAAGTGTGTAATGGTGCATCACCAATGTATGTTGCTGTGTATCCTGCAGCGTGTTCAGCTGTTGTACTGAGAGAGCATGAATCATGTGATGGTTTTAGGTGATTATAGATGAGGCCTTACTTATCCCTGCTGTGAATAACTAGAGAGGGAACAAGCTTTAAGGACTATTTCCCTGGTTCAGGTTTTTGCCTGCTGCAATCTCAAGGTTAGCAATCCAGGAGTGTGATTCTAGCTTGTGGAAGTGCAACTGAGCTTGGATGTTGGACATGCTTGGAGAGCTGCTTAGCCGCAGAGGATGCTTTCAGCCAGCACCCTTAAATCGTTGGTACAGGGAGCTGATGGAGGCACAGGACCGCCTGTTCTCAGCTCAGGAACGGTACTTCCTAAATGAGAGCTATGGGGAGCAGGGCTGGGACCTTTCCCAGCTGGAGCATGTCACCTCTTAGGAGCAGAGGGCAGCAGGAGCTCTTTGCAGAGAAGTGGGCATGGATGGGTTCATTGCTGCTCCCCAATGATACCAGATCTGATTGCACAGAAGCATCTCTGGTGCTTGGGTGGAGGGAGGCAGCAGGTTTGGTTTCTGAGGCAGGTGTGGTGATGTTACCTGGAAAAGGATGTTTCAAGCTGGCTAGAAGTAACAAAAATAAGGTTAAGGAGTGTCAGAGAAAAAGAATGTTCTTACTAATTAAAACACTTCTGCTTAAAGGAAGAGGAAGAAAAATGGCCAAATCCCAGACAGTTTCTGACAGTGTGGTTCACTCCCCTCTGGCAGCAGGGAGAGGGGAAGCCTCACCAAAATTTACTGGCTGCTTTGGTGCAACTTCAACAAAAAAAGAAATCCTTTTTCTCAGGAGAGGATGGGAATGACCTGAATCCCCCTGGAGGAGGTAAATAAATAGATGGAGAGGGGAACTACTTGACCCTTTATGTAATGACAGAACCCTGTTCTTAGTGGACTCACAGGTAGGTTTGGGGTAGGCAGCTGGATTTTGTCACAACTGAGAGGTACAAAATGAGCATGTGTGATTTGTGATTTCTAGATAAACTCTCCCTATTGTCAGAGAAAAGACAGAAGGAAAGGGATGAGAATCAATCAACAATTTGCTATGTTGCTTCTCAAGCCCAATTTCTACAACAGGTTCCAACATATGCATACTTAGTACTCTAAATGGGGTTTACCTACCCTTAAACTATTCAGCAAATCTAAGTCTGTGGGCTTGTAAATACACCTTTTCCTAATGTCACTGGCTCAGTTTTGGGAGGCACTAATTCAGGAATAAGAATGTGAATCTTCATTCCCAAACACATCTGAGTTAAGTCCCAATCCAGAGGTGCCAATTATAGCCTGTTAGGGATAACTGACCAGTCTATATGGGTTTATGCACAGGACCTGTGTTCCAAGCCAGGGGAATGCTAGCCAGTGCTAAGTGCTTGGAAGTGTTGATTTTGTTCCTTGGAGCACAGTGACTCCAGATCAGAGTTTGTCAAGTCCAGGCAGCCTGAAGGGTGACTGAAATGATAATGAGCTTGTGAAAGAGCTATCTCTGCATTCAGACCAAAGAGTGCATAAAAGCAGAGTCCTGGGTAACAGCTGCATCCAGCAGTTTGGTGGGAAAAGTCTGAGGAGGGTGAAACTGTGACTTTCATTTGGGCAGATGTAGTCCATCTGCTGATGGGATCAGGAATGGGACAGCATCCTCTGGAAAGCTGGGATTAAGATACTCAAGTAGTTCATGCAAATTAGGCATCAGATTATGCACATGTGAACCATGACAGTCTTCTGGTATTTTGGTTGGCTTCCAGGTTTGGATTTGGAGTCCTTTACATGCATGAAGGCAGCAGCTGATGTCCTGTGCCTCAAAAGATGCTTCTGCCCCTGAGCTCCAGATTCCAGCACGAGCTGGTGCAATGACAGTCCCACACTCAGTGCAAGCTGTTCCTCCCTTCCCTCCACAGGAAAGTGGATCCTTCCGCAAACAAATCTCAGCTTGGACAGAGATGCCAGAGGAAAAAGTTTCAGAGGCCAGGTCCTTCCACAGGCTTTGCCCTGTCCATCATCCTTGAAACTCAGTCCCATTAAGAGATGATAGCTTTCTGGCTGATGCAAAGTGCTGCATGACACATCGGATATTGTGTACAGGACTTGAAGAGGTCGATGAGAGCTATCTGAATCATTCATTACCCCCTGAAGTAGGTGAGTGACTGCTATTGTCCTTATCCTTTTAGAGAAGGATGCTCAAGCACAAAAAAAGTTGAGAGGTTTAGTGAGTGCCCTTAAAGGAGGAAGCATCAGAGCTCAGAAATAGTGTTTGGTTCCATTCTCAGACAATCATTTGTCACTGAAAATCATGTACTAAGGATTAGAGTTATTATGGCTGGTCAGCCTATGCCATAGAAACACCGTAATGTGAATTTAGTATTTTCTACTAAATTTTGGTTGCCCATGAATCAATCCCATTTCACCAAAGAGTTCCTACTGTGTATCCATGATGAGCTTTCTCTCTTGGTAGATGTTCTGCGTGCTTGGTTGGTCATTGTGTTTACATAGGGGTTTTCCTGATTCTTGTTTCTTAAACAAGGAAATCCTAAATGTTAGATTGCTGCTACCATTCCCTGGGGCATGCATGGAAGGGTCCATTCTTTAGGCTTCCTGAGTGGTTTCTTTGATTCTTAGTAGCTCTTGCACCATTGATGAACAATGTTGTTATTTGTGTCATTATCACAAGTAGATATTGACTTGGGCACCAGTAGTGCTAGGTGCTGTGCAAACACAGAGCAACTGAGTAGTCCTTGTCCTAAGGAACTTATGAGATCAAGGTTTGCCATGTGCTGCAGGTCAGGTCTGTCTTTATCCTTCCAGCTTAGATGCAATTGTGAGAGGTAAATGATAAAACAGCGTGGGAAGAAAGTTTTCTGCTTGAGATGTTTCTGAGGTAATTCCAGGATAACAGGGAATACAGAAATTCATATATATACACAGGTAAATATGTATAAATGAGGGACTTGAAGAGACCTTCTGTCTGTTTGGGAATAGCTAGAGTTCCTAAGACTCAGCAATTCATGAGGCAACAGGGGTGGTCTTGATTTTTAACCAACAGAAGAACCAGCCTCTTGTTCCTTGGCTTTTTTGCAGTATCTGTTTCTTTCTCTCCTTTTCTTTTTTTTTCTTTTCCCAGCCAAATACTGAAACATACCCAGAAAAGCCTGTTCTTTTCCCAGCTGGCTGCATCTCTGTAGAGAGAGTCTATGGCCCTCTCCCATTTCAGACCCATTTGACCTTGCCTTGTAACCAGATGTTTCACTGGAGAACTTACACTTGGGAGAGCCTGGGTTGCATTCAGCTGCTGCTGAACTCTCTGCCTCGGTCAAGCAGCTGTAAACAAAACCAGCCCAAGAAAAACAGAACCTTTTCTAGTTGGCCAAGGACAGAACTGAATCCAGAGATTGCAGATGGCTGTTAGCATGTTGATGAGGCTGCAGAGAGAAGCTCATCTGCCATCCCTCATCTTCAAAGATGGGTTTCACTTAGCTGAAGGATCGTGGGTTTTGGATAGCAACTATTGTTCTCCTAGTTTCCAGGGGTTTGGAGGTATGTAACACAGATACCTCTTCCAATGCTATCCACAGTGCATCACACTCTTTGCAGCTGTCCATGCATTTGAGTGAGTTTGTGGCCAAGAGTACTTAGAAAGTGGTGGGTTGTTGGCCTGATAGTCTCAGAAGAAGGAATTCCAAGAACACCAGAGCAAATTGATCAGTCAGGGACATCCTTTCTTTTGAGAGGTATCTCACATGCCTGTGGAGATTATTCACCTGGTGCTTCTAGACAGGCTTTCTGCAGAAATGGTCCTGTCTTCTACACTTGGTCAGGAGAAGATCTAAGCAATATCTTCTGGGGTTCAAACTACAGTGGGAGTTAATATTGCCAGAACGTTGGTCTTCAGTTTGGGAAGGGGCCAGCTCTCAGAGTTCCTGTTCTACACAAGATACAAAGTGGCTGATCATTAGCTTCAATGTAGTGAGAACCTCATTTGCAAGATGGCATTTAGAATGACATGGAGTCCCCTCATCAAGTTACAGGACTTGGGGTCTGCTGCCCCAGGCTCTTCCAGATTGGTTTGGACCTGGAGTTTTTCCATTGGAGTTGTGCTTGGCCAAGTTAGAATTTAGAGGAGCTGCACAAACAACAACATTTGCCCCATCATCTCTGAAAAGAATTGGCTCTTGAGCCATAGCCACTGTTTTGTGAAAGGGTGCATTACGCCAAATCGAGATGGCTGGGAGAGGGACTGCTTGGCACACTGATCACTGCTGCACCAGGAAGGATGGAGGCCTGTGACTACACACAGAATCATGTTGATACCCACATTAGTGATTTCTCCTCTGCAAGGGTCAGGCTTGCCTGTCCCTGAACATCTGCTACCACTCAGCAGACATTCACCACTGTGTTGAGTTATTTATCCAATATTCAGTATTCCCCCAGAGGGAAATGTGCCATCTCCTGCTCCTACATGTGTACTAACTCCACTTTCTACAGCCAAGCACCAGCTTGCTGTAGAAAATGTCAAGGTAATCTGGCTCTAGCGTTTTTCCACTTTCTCCTCTGATCTCTGGGGCCATAAATCATTTTTAATAACCAGAGTGCTCTTAATGCAGCAGTTCTAATGTGGACTAGATCTGTTTAACCTAATCTGAGTATTAAAGCTGGTCACAGTGATATCTGAGCACCTGTGACTTCCTCAGACCAGCTAGAATTCAGGACTGTGAAGCCAATGGCTTTTCCTGTTCATGCTGTACTGACACATCCCTCTTGGGATGATTAATACCTTCCAGGGATGGCATTAAGGTCAGTTACACCAAGGTAAAGAAGAGATGGATGAGGCTGTAGGGCAGATATTCCTTTCAGATTCCCAAATGCAAAAGTTTTCACTCTTCCCAGACCTTGGCTTCAGCATCTCTTGGAGACATTCTTCTTTTGTATGAAGCTCTGGAGTTGGCATTGCTCAGCCAACTGGGCACAAGGAGAGAGCTGGAAAGAGGAAGGGATCTGATAACACTATTTTGCCTTCTCTGCTTAGATGGACACTTCCCTCTGTTTTAAACATCCGCTCCACCATTCCTGCTCTCCAATATCCCACCATGGCCCCAGCAAGAGCTATTTTAATCCCTCATCATTCATCAGGAGGCCCCTTCCTGTTCCCTTTCTCTCTGCTCCTGCCTGCATGTGTGTGCATCTCTCCACCAAGAAATCCCCCGTGCTCAGTGTTGTCGGAAAGGTCACTCAGGGATATTCACAAACAGCAGGTGTAAAATTAACCACTGGTGCGATTCCAATCATCTGGCAGGAAGGAAAACATTGGACAATAGGTAAAGCCAGGCTAAAGTTTCCAGCTGAAGGCTCATTGCCTGATATAGGACAGCAGATCGGTGGGCTGGGAACTCTCCTAAGAATGTGAAACCGATAGGGTATTAGCAGGTCCTCTCTGCCCCTCCAACACAATTGTTTTCAGCTAACTCCAAAATATCTGGAAATGTTCCTGAGCAGGAGGTGTGGGTGAGAAGGTCTCCTCCAGCCAATCAGTCGAGTAGATTTTAGCCCTCCCCTTGAATTTCAAGCTTTTGTTTTCCCTGATGGAAGGGAAGGCGAATCCTCCATGATTAATTTAGGGATCTTAGAGTGTTTTGGATGAGCTCCTGCAGCATAAGAAGTGGTGCTCTCAAGGATTCTGGAAATTGTGGAGAGATGGCAAGATAGATGGGTGGATATAGGATCAGTATGGATTCTGACCTCTTATCATTTCTGTTAATGGAACTATTTTAGCTGCATGAAACAACATGAGTATCTCTTGATAATAGCATCTTGATGGCATAAGTCTTTTGGAGGCATGAATGGTAGATCCTGTGAGACCTTGCTCGGTGTTAGCAACCAAAATGGTGGCTTGAGTCAATGAGCACAGGAGATCTACTGTATAATTTAGGCTGTGGATGTACCAAAGGAAAGTTGGCAGCACTGAAAGCAGTGAGGACAATGGAGAATGGAAAAGGTTGTTGAGAAGTTTGGTTTAAACTGTGTTGAGCTGAGTTGCTTCTCCGAGTATTAGAAAGAATGCAGTAGCTGTTCCCAGCATGGAAAGAGAGATTGGCCAGAGGTTTTAGCTAACACATAGTCTTCCATCTGCTAGAGTTCAAACACAGAAGTCTTGCCTCTATGAAGTAAGAGTAAACACATGGGGATTGCCGAATCTCAAGAGCCTACATCAGTGCCTACAGTTATCTGACTTCTTTAGTTCTCCTCTGCCCTTCTCCTTCCCCAACCTCAAAGCTGTCGATTAGCATGATGTGACACCAGGTATCCTTGGGCAAAAATGCTACCACACCACAACCAAAACTGTAGGCTCCTGTCTAGCTTACACAGTGTCCATCCTCTGTTTAAACAGGTTTGGTACAACCTCCATCCACCACAATCCAACCAGTGCTGAAAATTTGCTCTTGCAAATCTCTGAGCCTCTGTAGGGATCTTGTTTTTCTCACTTAGCAGGGATCTCACACATGGGCTATGCTGACAAAGGATGCCTGGGCTGAGAGGAGGTCTGATAAGGCAGCGTAACCCTGCCACACGTTGTCAGCAGCGCTGCCATCGCCAACGAGAGCGAGGGGGAGGACTGAAATTCTCCCCTTCAATTGGGCGAATCTGACACCTTCTCGTTCTTGTGTCCTCGTGGCTCAGCCACTTGACATTTCTAAACATTCTCAAGCAAGTTCACTGGAAAAATATCCCATGTCAGGAGCGGCTGATGTCAAGGCTAATAACAGTCCTGGGGTCAAATCCTTCCAATCCTTCAGGCAAGGACCTCAAGATTTGGCTTCAAGTCAATAACAAGGTCTGTCACGTCGACGGTGGCTTACTATGAATCCCAGCACAAGCCTTTCCCAAACAAAATGCATTTGTTTGGTTTTCCATGGAGGAAAAGGTTAGTAGTTTCCAAAAGTACCTTCTCTCCTCTTTGTGTGGAGCAGTGAGCCAAACCAGTGATCTTAGAATAGGCAACAGCACTTTGCCTCAGAGCAAGAGACGAAGACAGTGCTAAATCTTTATCAGGAAATTCTTCTCTTCCCCTCTGGAATGATGTGAGCTAATTGTTTTCATCTCTAGAGATGCTGGATGTTTTTTTTCCATCATTTGGATGTTAACAGTCTCACTGGGCTGCCTTTGTCAATGTTACAATGGACCTTGGAAAGAGGGAGCTAGCCATATTGGGAACTGCACGGCTGGATGTCAGGGAAGGAGATAGCAGGGATCTTACTGGCTCACACTTGTGCTGCAGTGAAGAAAGGAATTGTAGGATGACATTCACTTTGCTTTTACATTGTAATGCTGACAGCTTGTTGAGAATGATGCCACTGGAGTGGTGTCCAAAATGATAATTATAACCACTTCCTATTTTTAATTTCCTCTTAATAAGGGAAACAGTGGTCATCATCCTAACAGTAATGTTTCGGCTCTGCCCTTCCAGATGTCAGAACATTATAAAGCATGGCTTAACAGACACTGGTGGCTCTCTACAGGCCTTTCTCCTGCACTGAAAACTCTATGCAATGCACACAGGCAAACACATCAGCAGGTACAAACCAGGGTGCTACAGAAAATGCTGTACCTGCTTTTCTGTTGGCCTCATTTTACAAGAGAGGATTTGAATAATGGAGAAATAAGGTGACTTGCTCTCTGTCCCTTGGTGAGTCAGTGGTAGAGAACAGATTCAGCTGTTCACATCTTCCCATTTTTCTCTGTCAAATGGCCTTTTTGCTATTTTTTAGAAGGCATTTGACACAAGGTTCCTAAACATGTTAGCTGATATTCAGAATTGCTGAGTCTTCACTAGTTCCCCTCCAGGCAGTACCTAAACAAGATGTCCATAGGGAAAGCTGTGTTGTCTTGAATATCAGCCACTGCTAATGGTTATTCTTTATGCATTTGTACGTGTTTGCAAGTGGACCCCAGCTCTGTCCACCTATCCAATTTGATCCATGCAGAACCAGCACAAGACAGGGAGGACCACAGCAAGTAGCCCCAGTTTCCTGAACTGCTATTAACAACAATGTGACTATTTCATGCATCCTTCCTAAACACTCACCTGATTATGGGAAGTCCTTTGGCTGAGAGGGTTTGAACTATGGTTGTCAAAAGTCTTAGCTAAGGCAGAGTTGGTCCATGTGGCTTGACTGAGTGATGCTTCTGAACAACTCTTGACTCCAGACAGAGTGGGTTTCTCATTTTGCAAAGCACTGATGTCCTACTGGTTTACAGGAAGCTTCTGTGGGATCTCTCTCCAGTGAAGGTCAGGTTTCATGTATCTTTTGAGATCCTAGAACCAGGGTTCAGCTGTGCTAGAAAAGCAGAAGGGAGAAGACTCTATGAGGTTAGAAACATCTGAGCAGAACAGCATTCTTGGCTCAGACAGCAGTTCTAATTATCCAGCACTTAGGCATGGAGAAGATTCAGATAAGAGGTCTCAGATTTAGCTCCTCTCTTCTCTCTGCAAGTTAATGTGCCACTTTTTTTTTTTTTTAAGCAGACAATCAAATCTGTGATAGCAAATTTCAAGTTAAAAGGAAAAGGTTGCCCCTGCAGAGAATGGAAAGAACCATTTTGGCTCTAGGGTGAGTTTTGTGATACACCCGAGGCATGGCTAGCTGCTGTTCCACACATTAAATAGAAGCTAGTGAGTTTGTTACAGGAGCAGCTGGATAAAATCCTATGGCTTTTATATACTTTTTTGTATGTCAGACCAGATGAGTGGTCCTGCCTGGCCTCAAAATGTTTGAGTCTATGATACATCTTTTCCTGTACTGGGTAAAACCTACTTGAGCTCCTGTTATGCTTCCATCAGGTCTATTTATACACCATGATAATACAGGAACCTAGTTTCTGACTTCTGCCTTAAATCTGAGCACAGTCAATTGAAAATCACATAATTCCTGCAATATTAGGGCATATGAAAACCTCCACCAAAGCTCTATTCTGTAGCCCCATCCATTTGGCCTCCATTGCAAGCATGGCCAAAAGAAGAAGCATCAACACCAAGCCGATAGGAGCTGTCTCCCTTCCTTCCCTGGAGTATTTATACAGGTCAGCCCCTCTAATATGTAAGCTGTCATCCCCTAGCAGTTTCCTCATAGGACAGCTTCCAAATTTTCCTTCTCTCCTTACTACACAGCCACCCACAAACAGCCTTTCAGTCATCTGAATGCTCATAGATCACTAGTATATAGCAAAGCTTTGAGGAGCATGCGCAAACAACCTATATACTAATCCAACAGCAGTGTGTTGAGGCTTGTCTTTAGTTTATGGGATAGGTAACCATGATCTCTAGAAGAGCTTCTTCCTTAATACCTTGCTACTAGAAGGCTATCTGTCCAACCCCACCCTGTTGGCTCTGACCCCTCTGAGTCATGCCTATGGCACTCACCCATTCCAGCTACTTCTAGTTATCTGAATATGTCAGCAAAAAATCCTGCAGGGTCCTGACACCTGACAGGAGTTGATTTGACTCTTTCCCCCTACTTGCCCTTTGCATTATGCTATGGGGTGGAGAGGAAACAATCCTCTGAATCTAAAACTCTCCTACCCTTCTTTCCCCACACGAGTTAACTCCCAGGCCTTGCTTGCTTCTGCTCCAGCCCCCTTCTGAGCGTGCTCTCATTAAGACCCCACAGGGAGGAGGTGACGCTCTCAAATTGTCTTAATTGCTCTTGTTTATGCTGGTTACGATGGCAATAAGTTGCCAGGCAGAGGAGGCTTTCTTCAGATGTGCAGATTCTCCATTGTTCTGCATTCTGAAGGATTGTCTGTAGGCAGCTCCAAGTCATTAACAACAATAGATTAATATGAAGATCAGTAATGCTGGGTGACTCACAGTCACACACGGGTGAGACCCGCCAATCGCTGTGACCTGCCACCGGATCTGAAGGGAGGTTAAATGGTGCTGGTATGCTCTTGCAGGAGGCTGAAGAGAAAATGTTCTGCACTTGCACAGCTTCCGCTCTCCAGGAGCATCCCAAACGTGAATGGAGAATGCTGTTTCACTAGGGCAGGCAGTTACACTTGCAGGAAAGCAGAGAACTGGGACAAGAGTGTGTCTTTTGTCCAGTGTAAATGTGCATGCTCCAAAGTTTAAATAGGGGTCAGGAACCCTGACTTTTAGTCCCTGATCTATCTGCCAGGCACTCTATCATCCAGACCCTAAAGAAGATCTTTTATGTGTGTTGGGTGCTACTTTTACCATATCTCATTTATCACCCTTGACAAATGATAGAGAACTGCTCTGTCTCACAGATTCTTCTGTAGATCTCTGCAGTGCAGTGCCTGGGTCTTCAATTGGCAGAGACTTGTTGGAGAGGATGTTGAGCTACCTCAGCTGTGAGTTTGTCCCTTCTGTCCCACTGACTTCATGGGACAAGGGATATTTTGCTTTCCATGCTTGCTTTACCAGACAATCCCAGTCTGCTGGATCAGTATCACAGACACCCTACATCCTTTTGATCCATCTCTTGAATCATGAGATCCATGTGCCATCCTTTCCCCTATATCCTTGGCTCAGGGATGCATGTGCCCTCCTACTATGTCTCCAGTAGTCTTCATTCACCCAGCATCCACTGTTCTTCCATGTGCCAGGCACTCCATTAATCCCTTGTCTCTCTACTTCTCCCTTGTTGTCAGGGCCTCATCATTTCCCCTAGCCTTTCCTTTCCCCATGTTGGGTGAAAGGGGACGTGTTCATTCCCTTTTTTTCCCTGTTTGGGAGATACATTATTCACAGAGCAGAGAGCACAAGGCAGATCTGAGAGGAAGGCTGGGTTGTACTGGGAGGGATTAACAGCTGTCATCAACCTGCTCTTGACTCTGAAGTCCATTACAGAGCTGGGTCAAGCTGCTGAAACTCTGCATCAGTTTCCTATTTGCTGCCTATTTTCAGTCCTTGGATGCTGACAACAGCCCCATAATTTCCAGTGTCAGTTAGGTCTGGTGCTTCGTGTTACCATATTGCACATACTCCAGCAGACAGACAAGTGGAGAAATACTTTCCAGCTGAGTGTGAAAAATCGCCTTGCTCAGTCCGTAAGTAATGTGCTTTGTTGAGTCTAGCTAATTTTCTTCCCCATATAAAACAGTGCAGTTTCTGCATAATTTTATGCCTTACAAAACCACCAGATCTCAAGAGCTTGATGGTGGGCCAGGCCCCAAGTGTGCTGCTAAGCAATTACTGAGTCCCCACCTGCCTCAAACAGAACAAAACCTTGAGGCAGAAGCTGAGGACCTGACCCCTGGTTAGATCTGTGTGCTTTTCCATATTTATAACAACAGAAATATGCTTATACTGGGTCAGTAAAGGGCTGATTCAGTATCCTGTCTTACATATAGCCCCAAAGAGGGTACCTAGGAAGGACTAGGAAGACTTTTCTTCTATAAATATGTGTTTCATTTGGAAATATAACCCATATAAATGGTTAGAAGTTCTATGTAATTAGTAACCCTCAGCAGACTTTTCTTCCACAAACTTTTCCAGACTCTTCTTAAGTCCATCAACATTTTTAGCCTCCTCAGTATCCTGTGGCAAGGAATTCCTCAGCTTAACCACACATCTCCCTTCCTTTGAACCTGAAATCCCCTTGTTCCCAGGAGGTTTTGAACTACCAACCTTTCAGGTAGCAGTGGCACACATCCACAAAGACCTTGAATTAGCCAAATATTTAGCGGTAAACTTTGTCTACTTTCTCTCTCCATTTTGAAACCACAATCTGCTATAAATCTGCACTGTAGTGTAGTCACCATGCTGGAAAGAGAAATGCAGAAGAACTCGAAGCTCTTGGAATGAAACAGTGCAAAGCACCTGCAGGAGGTACCAGTGGTTGCCCTTGGAGCCACCACGTGTTGCCATCACTAGACAGTGGCATCTCCCAAGCTTTGGAGCACACTTGGTTGCCGATCCAGAAGAGGGCAATGGTGAAACATCCTCAGTGATGCTCTGAGCACCAAATCAGCTGAGGACAGCCACAGTAGGGATGGAACCAAATAGCCAAACCACTTTGGCTAGCAAAGCTGCATGTTCCTGGCTGTTTTGTGGCAAGCAGATTGAAGTGGGAGGCAGCTTTCAGCTACTGTCTTAGGTCAGATGGGACTGTCAGTCAACTGTTAATTATGATTCTTCTTCTTGCTAATTTCTCTAACTTCTATCACCATGGCAGCTAAATGCTGTGGAAAGATTCAGCCAGAAAAAGGAGAAGACAACCAAACTTTTCATAGCAAGGGAACAGGAATGAGCTACAGAGG
Organism: Bucco capensis; assembly: GCA_013396975.1. Classification (NCBI taxonomy): domain Eukaryota; kingdom Metazoa; phylum Chordata; class Aves; order Piciformes; family Bucconidae; genus Bucco; species Bucco capensis. The sequence continues at coordinate 868,461 of VWZO01007050.1, forward strand.
AGGGAGGGTAGAGGAAGAAAGCTGTAAATTGTCTTCTAGGAGACTCTAACATCATGCTCTGAAAGCTGGTCAGGTTTGGCTTTGTGTGGTCCTGTCAAAGGGAGTCAAATCTGTATTCTGACTGCCCTGTGCTGAGAGATTCACTTACAGCTAGGCTGGTGCCAGCACAGCACATGGTGAATATATGGTACCTGTTTGCTAGACACTATGGTTTTAATTACTTTATACCAATTACTGGAAAACTGTTATTATCAGAGCTTCTCTGCCCTGACTTGGTCAGTCCATCAGTTCTAATTTTTGGTGATGGCTGTGTGTCCACAGAGGGAGGCTGGGAGGAAAGAGGAGAAACTTGACAGCACTTTGAGCTCTGATTAATTTTTAAACTTCCTCCCTTTTTGCTTATTTTGTAGCATTTGTCCTGATGTTGAATGTGTTTTTTCCCTCATGTGTCAATTCCAAAGGAATACTGTGGAGACAGAATGCCACTCAGCCATGACAGGACATTTTACCTGTGGGGACTGCATGGAAACTCATAGACTGGGACCATAGAGAGCCCTAGGACAACTGACCACTTCTGTCACTGCAGCAGCTTATGGTGACACAGTGCCTGAGTACATCTATAGCACAAGCAGAGCAGCTTACACAGGTTCATTAAAAAAAAAGCCATTTTGTTGCTGGTTTACAGTCACCCTCCCCTTTCTTGCTCAAATGACTCTGTCTGGCCCATTCAGCAACTTTCATTCCTGATTAAGCTTTCCAGCCTGTATAGATATCTCCTCTCACACCTGTCTTACCGTTTCCATTTGGAAGGGTTTCATTTAGAAAACCATTGTACCTGGCTCTGCACAGACCAAGCCAATTTATTTTACATAATGCCTCAGCACTTCAAGGGAAACAGACTTGTTCTAAGTCCTTTCTGGAGGGAAGGATGGACTTGTGCTTCAGGTATTGGTCTGAGATCCAGGAGAAACAGATCCTGTTCTGACAGCACTCACAGATTTCCCAAATCACAAATTTATCAAATCACTTATGCTGCCTTAAACCTAACTTCTGTATCTGGAAATGAATCAACATGACAACACTTTCCCTACTTCTGGGGTTTAGGAGGATAAACATAGTATCTACATGGCATCAAAATTCTTGTGTTCTGTGGTTTACAAACAGGAAAGAAAAAAAAAGGCTGTTTTCTGTGCTGAAGAGACTTCAGTGCCTAAGTGCAAGATGGGGACAACAGGCAGGTGCAAGTCTGCTCTGAGAAGCAACAAAGCAAGGCAGAGCTGACAGGCAAACAGACCCTGGGCATTGCCCACCAGCTGCTTAGCTGCTGTCAGCCTTTCTATCGGCATCTCGCCAGGGAAGTGCAGGCAGGGAACGAATCACTCCGTGGGCGTTCCCAGGAAGCTACCCCCGAGCGTGAGGGAGAGGCACGGGACAATGCACACGAGGGGTGGCTTGAGAATCCATGTGGGTGATCTTCCCAGCAAGCCTAGAGGACAGGAGACTCCGTGATATGCCTGAAGATACGCAAACAACCCCCTCCTTGGAAGAGAACCCAGCTGGCAAGTTTTGATCTTCTTGATCACTTGGGCGTTTTCTGTTTGTTCACTCAATGCTCCTGAATCTTGCTTTTCAAGGCTCCTTTCCTTCTCTTTTGTTGTCACTGCCTCAGCAACACGGGAGTTTGAGAAGTTAGTGCAGGGGAAGATGAGTTTGCACTCAAGAGGTGGCTTGAATCCTTTGCAGACCTCACTGGAGCTGGTAGGTCTGAAGACAAGTGCTCTCCATCCACGGGCCCACAAGCACAAGTGAACCTTCTAGGAGTTATGTGTCCTCCAGAGCTCTCATCACTGTCAGTCAAGCTCTTCCCCAACAGAACAGGAGTGGAAGTAGCTCAAGAAGCCTTGCTTTTTTAATTTCAGGGCTGCCACAGTCACTGACATCCTCACTAATCCTCTGGTGGCAGCAGGCAGCTAATCACAAACTCTTTGCTTGCCACTTTGGCATCATTCTGGGAAGCCAACCTAGCGCAGAGATGCTCCATTCCTCCCCCTCCACACACCTTCCATTGTCTTCAGGAGTGACAGCTCTGATGTGGAGCAGTGATAAAAGCCAGCTGATGCTGTCAGGGCCTGGTACAACTGCACCACAGGGAAAAAGGCGACTGGCTCTGACTCATCCTAGCCGCCTGGAGCTCAGGATACCTTGCACGTGTGTGCTGTCTCCTAGCACAGCTCATCACAGAGCAATGCACCTTTGGTGCATTCCGGGTACTGCTCTGTGAGGCAGGAGTTGACTGGAAGCCTTTGAAAGGACTAGCACTGGTGGTCAGCTGGGTGGTCATCCATCCTTGGATGTGCTAGAAACACCCACAGGGGGAAAAAGAAAAGACTCATTTGGAGATCTCTGCTGAAGGCTTTGGTGCGTAAAGAAGAATATAGGTAGTTGGTTGGATGTCTCTTTGCTTGATGTGTGCTCAGAGGTGTTTAGCAAAGCATTTGTACAACTCCTGAGTGATTATCTGTGACAGTAGCACTTCTCCTTCAGCTCCTCACATGCTCATCCTTATGGAATGAACTCAACTGGGCTTGAACTTCTGGGAGGCTCCAAAATGCAAAGGGTACGGACTTGAAATGGATTAGGAGTGCCAAGCCAAGATGGGAAGGGCATTCAAAGAAGGGAAGCTGGACTGTGATGTGAAATTTTGGGTGACCTTGAGGAGATTGACTCAATGCTGCCCATCCTGACCAGGTCAGCAGCTGAAATGCCCATTGCTGAAGATAGAAACTGAGGGGTCAGTTCCCTTTCATTTTTCCTTTTTTCCAAACATGACATTGAATGAGAGGCATTAGAAGTTCCTCCTATAAATAGGATCACCCCTGTCAAAGCTGGTTAAGTCATCCCCAGTGTCAAGCCCATAAACAAAGTGCCTCTCAGATGCACTGTCTGCAGGGTGCAGAGGGCTGTGCAGGGAAGTTTGACAGATGCCTCTTTGGCTAGTTGGCATTGGGACACCAGCTATTTTCAAGGCAACAAACATAATCATCTCCATCTCCCATCTGGAGGATTTGAGGATAGAAGCAAAGTAGTTGAGGATCAATGCTATATGTTGCAGTAGAAGTGAAGCCTCCCAGCTGGATGGTGAGAGGAGGCAGCTAAGGCATAGAATCATAGAATCTTTTAGGGTGGAAAAGACCTTAAAGATCATTGAGCCAAATAAAAGGTGCTGGAACCCCCGTGTCTACCATCACAGCAGGGGTTAAACACTCTTGATTTCATCCATTGCTTCAAGGTCTTCCCCCAGTTCTGAACTAGAGGTCTGGAAAGACCTGGAAATCCTACACTTTGAGTTGACTCAGTTTCCCCTGGAGGGAGCTGCAGCTATCCTCTTCCTTTAGGGCTGCCCAGGTTGTCTTTAGCTCCAGGAGATGCAGCAGTTTCAGCAGCATCTGTTACAAAGCAGCTTTGCTGTACTGGAAGTCAGCTGGGGCATGGCAGTGGAGCCAGAGACACAAAGCAAAGCATCTTTGAGACAAGAGAGTGTAAGTGCTTTTCTGTGCCAGCTGCAGGGACATCTGGATGGAGCTGGCTTGGCTTGGCAGTGCTGCAGGGTCACCAGGGTAACACGTCATGGTGATTCCACAGCAGAGCATCTTGAGGTAGCAGGAGCTGGAGGAGGAACCCTGAGGCCTCCTTTGCTTTCCTTCTTACTCCTGGGAGCTTCTTCCCACCTCTTCAGCAAACTTTGTGCTGCTCTGAGACTGGGGGCTGGAAGGAACCTGTTCTGCTGGAGTGATGCAAGTGAATGTGTCTTAAAAAAAAACAAAGAAGGAATATTTGAGAAGAAATAGATCACTTCTGTGGTCTGATTTCCCCACAGATCCACAAGCAGTTGCATCAGTACAGCTGAGGGGGTGGAAAACTGAAGTGGGGGCAGAAATGAACAAAAAACTTTCTAAGTCAGCTCAACCACTGAAAATTTTCTGTAACTATATGGAGACCTAGTGCCACTTGTGTCCCTTGCAGACTTTGAGAGCTGTCTGGTTCTTGTGTGAGGAGACACAGCCAGCAGAGCAGGGAGGAGAGATGATTTGTTTGAAGCTGAACAGAGAGGAGCTTAGCAGGGGAGGAATCACTACTTGTTCTGAGATAGGCTAATTATATTCTGTGTCCTTGGAAGCCAACCCATTTCTACTCTGCTTCTATCAGAGAGATCCTATAGCTTTTTACAGCATTACAAGGGCTTCCCTCCCATCACCTCCCTACACAGCAGCCTGTCCCACTGCCAGCCTCCACCCCAGAAGCATCTGGATGTCAGTCCTGCATTCCCTGGAGGGCTGCTGAAAGCACTTTGGATTCCTGGGAGATGGAAACCTTTCTAGAAATGCAGGATAGAGTTACTTTAATTCCTTGCTGTTTGGGATCAAGCTGAAGCCTGCTGCTTAATGGGGGATAAGTGGCTGTAATGCAGTCAGTCAATAACTTCAGGCACACATGCAGAGCCCTTTGGATTACTGATTTCCACAAGACAAAGTCTCCCTCACAAACCCTGCAACACACTGACTCAGCCCTGAGCCTTTTGACTTTGTTTTTCCTTCTTTACAAAGTGACTTGTACTTCTAATTCTTTCCCCCTCTTATTCTTTTTTTGTTTTTTAACCCCACTTATTCATTTTTTTTTTCCTCCCCATAAAAGTTTTCAGCTTGTCAAACGACTCTCCTTCTGCCTGTCTCTTTTCTCTTTGCCTTTTTGCAGTGGGAGGAAAGAGAATCATAAAAGGAGCAGTTTTCAAATAAAAAGCCCCACATGTTACCTGGGAACTGTCTCTCAGCATCCCAATACCCACTGGGGCAGAGATCACAGAGTCCCCACTGGTGTTTTGTACCCAACAGACACTGTGTGTGCTTTGTCACTAAATGCTCCTGTCAGGTCTGTCACTTGGTACAAGCAGGACAGACAGAGCCCTTGTAAAACAGGATTTCCCTTTACACCTCCCTGCTGAGCTCTCCTCACTCCTTTTCTTCCTCCTGACAGGGGAAATTGCTGCTTCAGCTGCTGCCATGGTAGTTCCCAGGCTGGAGGAATGAGTTTGGGAGTGTTTGTGCTCTCTGCCTCATTGCTCCAAAATGTTCCTTGTCTTGGGCAGCTCTTCGGCCCTGCCTGATAGCTCAGCAGGGAGAGGAGGGTGAGATGAAGGAGTTGGTGAGCCTGCCTTCCTCTCTTTGTCACTCCTCAATCTCTGCTCAGCATCAAGCTGAGCCCTTCAGATGCTCAGAACTCTCCACAGCCTCTTGGCACTTCTGGCTTTTGGCCACCTTTTTCATGGCCTTACTGAATTGCTCCTAGAAGGAGAAACTTGCAGGAAAAGAAGCTCCAGACCAAGGTATTCCTGTAAAACCAAAGGACTTGAAATGGCTCTCTTGGACCCTCCAGATGGGGAGATGCAGGAGGTGATGGCACATTTTTTCCAAGCCCTCGGGGAAGCAGCATAAGCCTAAAAGCTTCCAGGGAGAAGGGACATGGCATTTTCCCTCCCTGCTCCTTTCCAGAGCTCTGACTTACCACCACAGCCTATCCTTTCCACCTCACCAGGGGTGGGAAGCAGAGGAATTCATAGACCTTGAGTTATAGTCCCCACAGCATCAGCTCTCCCCAGGCTGAGAATCTGGCTTGGGTTGCTGCAAAGGTAGAGCTGGAGGCAATGTTTGGAGCTGAAGCAGTAGAGCCCCTTTTCCTACACATTGCTGGGCTTTGTTGACTGTAACAAACCTCTCCCTTGGCTACTGAGACTGTACTCTGGGGCTGGGAATGAAGCACTGCTCATCCTGCTCATCCATTCCTTACAGGAGTTTTGGGAATCTTTGTAAATATGCCAAGAACATGAGAAATAGAAATTCCTCTCGTTCCAGGCCCTGCCTGACACTGCACAGATCCTTTGTTCTTGGCTTCTCTCTCCTTCCCAAGGTCTCAGAGAAGTTCTTCCAACACCACACCACTCTGCCCAGATTTTTCCAGCAATTAGCAGTTAGCCATTAAACAGCCAGGAAGAATTCCATCAATCAGCCCATCCCTGGTGGCTCTCCTTCCCCAGGTGCTAGCAATGCTACTTTAGCACCAATAAGAAAGGAACACTCAAGAGCTATAAATATATAGAGAGAAGTGCTTGACTAGGACCTCTTTGTTCTTCCTGAGTTGATGGTGCTCCTGGTTTTACCTAGCCCACAGAGAGCTCAGGGTAAGTCCATATCCTATTTATTCCCAGGAGTCTTGCATTCTGAGCTGTGCTGGCAGAGGGGAATAAGACCTTTCTGGAATCATTTTCTTGCTTTTTGTTGGAGGTATTTTGTGAGGATGGCAGGAAGGCTTTGAAACAGCTCATGGTATCCTGTGACCTGGCCAGGTGTGATGGATCCGAGATGGTAAGAAATAAGCTGTGTGTGTTACAATGGAGACTCATCAATAAAATAAATGGGTTCCAAAGGAGAAGGAAAGTAGCAGGAACTAGTATAAGAAGAGATGTTTTCAGCCCTTAGAGGGGAATCTGGAGAAGGAGAGATTCTGTTTAAAGTGTGAAATGGTGTCAGTAGGAAGAGTGTTGTTATTCCTTTGATGAGAGCAGTTAGCTTAAAGTGGGAAGACTTGCAGGTTACTCCAGGCAGGAGGTGAAAGTGACAGTGGAGTGGAGGTTCCTTTGAAGTGCTCTGGTCAAAAGAAAGGACATGCTCCTGCTTGTCTGTATCCAGCAGGAATCAGAAGCAGAGGACACAGCCATGCTCACAACTTTGCCCTGCTTTCAGTGCTCAGCACATATCTCTGGGCCATGTTCTCAAAGCATGGCTGCCTGAGCCTGGAATTTCTTTGCTGCTTTTCACCCTTTTCAATGGTTTCTCCTGTTTGTTTGCCACTGCTTTGCTTCTAAGACATCACCTAGCAAATTCTCTAAGCCCATTCTTGGGTGCATCCATGATTTTGCACTGTTTAAGGAGCAGATTGATGCCAGTTTGTTATCTTCTATCAATGCCTGTTCTAATGAGAAAGGTGAGCCACAGGGACAAGACCTAGGTACAGGAAGAAGACAGAAGGTAAGTGGCTCAACCGGAACAGCTCTGCACATCTAGGAGCTCTGCAACTGTGTCATGGCCTTGCAAAGGAAGTGATGGAAGACTGAAAGTTGAGGATACTCAAACTTAGCCTAAGGTGGAGGACAGTGAAAGGATGTGCTTGCTCTTCCCTGACATCTGCTTTTTGCTCTTGCATCCTCCACCTTTCAGTTCCTGCTTCAAGCAGGGCAGCACCCAGCTGGCATGAGTGGAGCTGTACCTGCTTCCATCAGCCAGGAAGATGCATGTGTGGGATTTGATGCTTTTGAAAGCTTCTCTACCTTGTCCCTTCTCACAGGGTCATAGGGGAGAGTGGCCAGCTGTTTCCTAATTCCCAAGGGAAAAGACTAATAGGGACCCAAGAAACTACATACCCAAATCCCAAGAGTAAGCTGCAGGTGCTGTGCTGCACTAGGCTTAGCTATGCAGCCAGGCAGCATGCCTAGCTCTGTGCGGGTGACACAAAGGAAAGGGACAGTGGCTGCTAATTAATTACTGCTAACGATGCCACCTTCCTGCAGAGAACAGCAATTTCTGCAGAAGCCACAAGCTTGGGTTTGTCAAGTGCCCAGCCTGTAAAAATCCCTTCTGGCATCCCTGCTCTGTCCATGAGCCCATATGTTCCCAGTGGGAGCCATGGAGCCATGAGGCAGTGCCGGATGAAAGCATGTTTTGACTCATGGGTCAGGCTGCTCAGTCTATCGTTCCCAGTCACTTCTTTAATTGACACAGTGAAAGAAGCCACATCTTCCTGCCTGATCCTGACTGCCTCTGTAATTGAATTCAGCTCAACATCTCTGCTTCAGCCCCTGGGGACCTGTCGATTAATGATGGAATTCTTTCTCGCCTTGGGAGTTTCTCCTTGCTCATTCTTTTTACTTAATAGGATCTAGTGAGAAAACTCGTAGTAGCAAATCTCCCACTCCCCATTTCCTACCTTTCCCAAAACTGCTTGGGCATTGAGAGAGAGGCAAGTGAACTTCAGGGACTGAAGATATGCAGCTTTCTTGTCTTTTGTTCATTCATTGCTTCTCTTGCTCCTCTCAGGTCTTTTCTTCCTCCTTGCCAGAACTGCTTGCACATAGTGGTTTTAGAAACTGCAAAGCTGGTTTGGATCCTTCTTTTTCCTTCCCCTCAGAGTGCAATGTCTGTTTAACCTTTCTCCCTTGGCATCTGTCTCTCCTGGCAACCTATCTGCAACTCCTATGGTTTCAAGAAATCCCGGTGCTGGCTGGGTTTAGAACGGGGGTTGCTGGGGATGCAGACAGAAGTATGTGATCCTCTGTAGGGTACAGTTTCAGGCTGGCTGCAGGGGGCAGTTACTCCATGGATCTGACTTAGCCTGGTCTCTCCAAGCCCTGCCAAGATGCAGAGGTTTTTCGTTGCTCTTTGAAAGGGAAATGTAATTTGCATGTCAAAGAATGAGAAAGGACAGGGGTCGGCAGTTCTCCAGCCTCTTTATCCTCCTTTAGTCTCTCTTCCCCCTCCTCACATACCCCTACTTGGCATTTCAATGCCACTAATGAGTTCTTGCTGCACGAAAGCACTCGCTCATCATGGGGGAGAACTTGGGGATTTCTTAAACTCTTGGATCCTGTCGAACATCCTTGTTCAGCTTTACCCTTACTGCTGCGTGCGGGGAGCTGCCCACGTAGACCAAAGTTCGGTCCCCAGCCCACCGGTTCTCCTCCACAGGAGCTGACGTACGAGGCTCTGCACGCAGGAGGCGGTGAGGGGAGGGTGTTGGGGAGAAGATGTCTCTGAAGCAGTGACTGTTTGGTGAGCGTGCAGAGGCAAGTGAATTGGGTTTGGTGGTTAACTAGGTGAGAGCATGGTGTTTCCAGTCCTTACTTTTAGAGAAAGGCCAACTAACCCTGCTCCTTGTCCTTGCCAGCCACAGCTGGTGGTGGGTGGGAGGAAAGAGTGGAGGGGATAATCCTTCCCTGACCCTTTCCTTGGTGATCCACTTTTCCTGTGTACACATGTGAGAAGGGCTGAGTCTCCCCAGGTTTGGTGAGAGATCTAGGTCTATTATAAATAATACCTGCCTGAAGGACTAGAAGGAAGAGAGCTTTTTCCCTTCTTCCCTTCACTCTGATTCTTTCCCAGTTTCTACAAGCTTTTCTGGTTTGTTGTTGGGGGTTTTGGTTGAGTTTTTGTGGGTTTGGGTTTTTTTCCCCTCCACAAGTGGCTGCTAGGTCTATGCTGCTGTTCTCTGTGGGAATTCACATTCACTGTCTAGATGTTCTGGAGTAGGAGAGCCAGGAAGATACTAATATACAACTGGGAAGAGTGTATGAACCTCAGGATGTTGCTTCTAGCCACCTGCTCCTGAAACCATTAAGACAGTACCTGCACATGATGCTGAGGTTGGTTGCTCCACAACTTGTAGGAGCGTATAACTCTGCAGTGTTCCAACACCTTCCATGACTGGTGAGAGCAACAGCTTCTCTTCATGTGCTGAGACCTTCTTTTAGCTGGCAGCAACAGTCCTGGAGGCAGGGACAGTCATACCAATGTGTGCTTGTGTCCTGCCTCCACCAGCTGTGAGGAGGAGGAGATCCTTGTTGTTAGCTTGTGCTGAGATATCAATGGGATGGTTGGCTTGGAGAGATTTAAGCTTTTGTTTTCTATTCACAATGTCTTGCTTTCCCAGGCCTGGCAGAGAGCAGGGAAGTGTCATCTCCAAGTCTGAGTTCAGACCAGGGGGAGCAGGGCTGTCAGCCTGCCTGTGTACAGGATTGTTCTCACGCCCCATTTCCTTTGTGGACAGAAAGAAGAGTTATCAGGAGCCTGCACCTGCTTCCAGCTGAGGAGAGGAAATGCTTCTGGAGGGAGCAGGGGATGGTGCTGGTGTCTCAGGATCCAGGAAAGATCAGGACCCTGTTGGGCTCAGCATGGTAGAGACTGATACTGCAAGCTTGTGGTCAGGGTGGTTGGAAAAATCATTGCTTGTCAGCAGGAGAGGACTCAGAATTGAAGTCATCACCCTGATGATTTGTTGAACTGAGCTTGTGGTGTACTTGTGAGCTGCCCCAGGCTACAGAGGACATGTTCCTTAGCCCATAGGCCACTAAAGGCTGTAGCTCTTTGCTACAGAGCTCTTTGCTCTGCCTGGTGCCAGGCTGCTCACAAGGGAGAAGCATCTCTGCTGCTTTTGGGTACAGATGCAACTCTTGGCTCCACCTCACAGCAGTGATTTAGTTCTGGAGACACCTAGTTCTGTGTCCCAAATGCCCTAGAGACCTGAAGGTGACATCTAGACAGCCAAGCTACATGGCCTGAGAGAAGACAGGGCGAATACATCTGAGTTAAGTGGTGCTCATGTTAGTGTGATACATTAATGGGGAAACTGAGTTAATGGACTTCATCAGGGATGTAAAGTGAGTTGGTGGCAGGCTGGAAGTCTCCTAATGGGTGCTCTCCCCTGGGTTTTCTACCTGTTTGTGAAGCCAGGATGTACTTTTTTGAAACAGTACATTAACTTCACTCTAAGAGGCTTCCAAGAGGTGAGTGGGGAGGAAGAAGCCAGGACATGGAGGGAAGCACTGAAGAAAGCATTGCTTCTCTCTGAGGGTCATGCTGGATCTGAACTACCCTGTGACTTTGGTCATGAGCAGAAGGCTGGAGACTCCAGCATGACAAGGTGCTGACTCAGCTCTGGACATAGCAACCCCAGCCCTTCCCAAACACCAATGTGTCCTTGGAAGCACCTTCCCTCGTGAAGAGTTGGGCAATAGCACAACCAGGTCCCCCCTCCTGGCCCAGGGCACTGAGCAGCTCTGCTTACCTTGGTGTAATAAGGTTAAATCACTGCCTCATTGGAGCCATCAAATTAAGTCACCACCTTGCAGAATCAATACTATTTTCCATGATGCACTTGTGACACTAAGTCTGGGAGATGGATTGATGCTGGGAGGTTGAAGTGCTGCAGGGGAGCTCCAGTTAAACCCTGACCAGCACTGGGTCTGTTACTGGGGCAGGGGGGGGAATGATAGCAAATTTCCATGGAGAGCAGCAGCTGGTGGTGGAGTGAGGACAGCATCCATGTCTCCTGGCACTGTGTGGAGCTTGGTGCTATTACAAGGAGAAGGTCCTTGTCTGTGAGAAGCCTGCGGCAGCAATGGTCTCCTCCTAGCATGTCTGCACTGGGAGACTGGGCTAAACGGTGCTGTTCTCTCCTCCCTCCCCATTCCCCTTCCTTCTGAGCAAGGTCTAGGAGAGGAAAGGCCAAAGGAGCAGCTCCCACAGGGTGATTACAGTGATGTGTGAGTGCTGGGAGCTGCCTCTATGGTTTGGCCCCACAGCAGCCACCATTGCAGAGACCTCCTGTCCCCACTGTCCATGGGAACTGCCACCAGACACTGGCTGGGGTATGACCAGAGGAGCCCTCCAGCTGCCTTGAGCCCTCTGCAAAGATGTTAACTGATGTCTACTAGGTTGCTGTTGCTCAACTGAGGGCTGGATCCAAGTGAGGAGTCCCTGGGGATGAGTTTGGGGTGAGTTGTGAAGCAGTTTGGGATCCTAGATGCCAGATCACTGTGCTCTGAGCTGCAGCCAGACCAGAAAAACTCAGTGGCCAGAGTGAATCCTGGCAGTCCTAAATCCCAGCCCTGGGATATTTGCACTTCTGCCAGCTCCCCAAACAGGGAGGCTCAGAGTGGACATCTTTGTCCTTTCCAGGGATGTAGTATGGACCAGAGACCACCTACCTTGTCCCAGCCACCCACCTTGCTCCAGATGCCAGGGCTAAGGTCACCACTGCTTCTCTCTCCCCCACTTCCTTTGCCCCATGCTCTTTCTTCCCACTTCCCTCCCTGCTCTGCCTCTGGGATCACTACCCACATGATCCCCTGGCACCGGGTGCTTGTTCAGCTGGCTGGGAAGGCAGACAGAGGCTACAATCTCCTTCCTGCTGCTGCAGCTGAACACCACACACCCCACTGGGCACTGGGGAGGAGAGTGGGACCAGTCAGCTGTGCAGACTGGGTAGGTTTTAACCCTTTGGGGACAAGGCTTTGTTGAACACCTCCATGCAAAATCAGAGCCTTCTGAAGAGCCAGCGCTTTCCTAGCCTCCTCAGTGGGAGCAGAGGGTAAGCCAGAGGAGCAATCATAGCTCTAAACTCATTCCTCATCTCTAGCCTCAAACACCTCCTGCCCTCAGGGATGCTCACATCTCTGCCCAACCACAACTCTTGGGTGCTGGCTGTATTTTCTTTCTAAACCTGTAAGAGCACAATTTATTTGAGATATTTGGCATCCAAAAATGGGATTCCTCCTCTTAATCCCTCTCCAGGCATGCCCAGAGGTGAGCTAGCAGCTGTCACAGCCTGGGATTTGGGCAGAGGCGGAGGAGTGGGTGCCCAGGCAGCAGGTTGCTGCCCACCCCAAGGCATGAGGGTGGGGGTGAGTGGGTGCTTCTGAATAAAAGACTAAGGCAACAGGAGGGGAGCAAAGCTGATAAAAATGCCAGAGCAGCTGTGGCAATGTGGGCAATGAGGTGACACTGCAATTTGCTCTCACTTATTTTGAGGCTTATCGTCTCTGGCTTGCTTCAGAAAACCTTGTTCTTTTTGTCCCAAGAGCCCTCTTAGGAGTTGGAGCATTTCTGCAACACAAATGTCTTTGATCTGCTTCCAGTGGAGATGCAGGAGCAAGGCCAGGGAGCAGGATAGGACCTGTTGTGAGGAGTGGGGGCTGCTGGCTTCTTTGGGCTGAGAAAGGTCTGATTTAAAGGTGAGAGGAAGGAAGAAACTTTCATGTGTTTCTTGCTCACACAAGGAACAGTTCATGAGCTGCTCCTCACCCTGAGGACTTCATCCTTGGCCCTGGGAGGCAGGGAGAGGGCACACAGCTTGTGCTGGTGCTGCCAGGGCAGTGGGACTGTCCCAGTGGTAGCAGAGAGCTGAGCTCTTTGTTCATCCTTGCTATGAAGCAAGAGGAAAAACACTCCTGCCGAGCACAGCCAGAAATAACCCAGGCCTCCAGCAGCCAAAAAGCTTCCAAGGGGGAATTTTAAAGTGCTGGGAATTTGGCCTCTCAGCCTGTGCTTTGGGCTTCTCTGAAGCAGGGAAAGGCAGACCCTGAACAGGGCCTTGCCCCTGATGTCCAGGAACCAGCATCTCAACAGGGAACAGTTCACTCCCAGGTCACTCTTAAGATCTGTTCAGCTTCTGTCTTCACCTCAGTCTTTTCCAGCACTACCACCATCACAGCTCCTGCCTTGCAAAGACACTGGGGATGGATGGCACTTCCTCTGTGGGATGTCCTTCAGGAGCTGTGATGCTCAATATCCCTCAAGAGCATATCCCTTCACTTTGGTGCCTCCCTGGCTCAGGATGCCCCTGAGATGGAGCTACCTCACAGTGCCAGTCCTGCTGTTGGTAAGCCCAGAATCTGGAAATCTGTAAGGGGAATGTAATAAGGATGAATAAGCTCAAGCAGTTCCATTGCCCACTTGGAGGGGGAGTTTGGGGCAGTTAAAAACAGACCTTCTCTGTCTCTGGAAAGGACAGCAGATCCCTGCACTATCCAGATGGGCTTTGAGTCACACCGTGAAGAAAATGGTCTCTCTGTGGCACATGTCAGAGGCTGCAGGGAAGATAAATGTTGCTTCAGTGCTCTAGCCCCACTGTTTGTTCACTCACAGGGATGTCCTGGGCAGGTTTTCTGTATGTCAGCATCTTCTCACCACCCCAGAGCAAGGGCATCATGTGACAGATGCTCCATGGAGGAGGAAACACCTTGTCATGCAGCAACAGCTCCATTCCAGGTCATGGAGCACCTCAAGGCTGCTCCATCCCTTTGCTCAGGGATGTAACCCAGTGCATTGCTCAGCTTCCAGCATCCAAACAGGCAGGCTGCAACCTTTGGAAACCTCTCATAGCCCTGATGTGTCCCTGCCCCTCTAGTGCAGGACACCAAGACAGAATAACCCAAGTGGTCTGGGCACAGGCAGGAGGTCACTGAAGACATGCCAGTTTTGCAAAATAGATCCTGTGATGGCTAGAGGATCATCTATTTTAAGTTTTATAGGGGGCATTTTCCCTTGCCAGGAGCTGGAGAATAGAGGACCTGGGTACCATCTGCCCAGGGGACTGGTGAATCATCCTATTTTCCAGTTAACTGCACTTGTTTGCTTTGGGAGATCTCCAAGTGAAGGGGGAAGAAAAAGAAAACCCAACCCATGGATATTTTCCCACACAATAAGAAAAATGCCTTTTTTTCTCCTTTTTTTTTCTTTTCCCCTTTTTTTTCTTTTTTTTTTTTTTTACAAAAGCCAGTGTCAACTCTGCTTTTACTTAGCAGTGGGCTGGATAAAAATAGACAGTGAAGTCATGATGCCTTCAGAAGAAGAACCAGGTATGGCCTGGAGAGAGAGGGGTGACTGAAGGCAAGCTTGGGGGAAGAGGGACAAAAAAACCAGCATGGTGATGGGGACAAGCAGAGTTGTTTTGTCCCAAAACCAGAGCTACTTCAACTGGTGTCTTGTGATTTCCCTGGCATGTTGCTGGGAGAGGCAGGAGGATCTTTGGTGGATGCACCAGAGTTCAAGCTGTGGTTCACGTGATGTGGATGGGGCTGTAGCCCAGCAAGCACCAGGAGATCAGCTCTGCAAAACCACAACACTCAGAGCTTGAGGCACACCAGAAAGCAAACAGGGAAGGGAAGCCAACGAGTTCTGCTGCTTTCTCCAGCACCATATTGCTGCAGCCTCCTCTCATAGTTTTCTGCTCAGATCTGGCTTCTTTTCCCCTGTTTTATCCCTGTGCCAGGCTGTGAGCACACTGGGCTCTTTGGAAGGATTGTGCAGATGAGAGACTTTGATGTCTCCTGCTCAGGGCAGGGGCCCTGGAAGCCACTTGGCCACCTGGAGAACAAGAATGTGCAGCTAATGCTCACATCTCAGTTCTGCTGGTGGGAGGCTCCTGTGGCAAAGCCTTCATGGGGCTGTTTGTGTGGTGTTGGGCTATGTCCTGAGCTCAGCCAGGCTCTGTGCTGGGCTGGCTGCAGGGGAAGAGGATCTAGGGCAAAGTCTCTGCAGTATTTCTGCATCACAGGAGAGCTCAGGGATGTAAAGGCAACTTTGCAGCTCCCCAAGGGCATGTGCTGGGGCTGGTTTGAGTCAGGTGTCTCTTGGCTGAGTGCTGAAGAAGACCTCAGATTGCTGGTCCTCCTCAGTCCTCATTGCAATGGGCCTCTGTGGTGTCTCCTTGGTTATCACATAGCTGTAGATCTTCTCCTGCCAAAGCCACTGCCTCAACTTTGTACCTGTGCAACCAACCATCAACTTAGATCACAACTGACAAGAGTTTGGCATAATCTTCCATGAGTATTTCTTTATATGCTTGGAAACCCCATGGAAGCTGCAAGGAGATGCCACTTTCACCTAGCAAAAGGATGCTGCAGAGCAGGGGTGCTGTCTCCTGCCAGGATGTGGGAAGCTGGAGCTTCAGACTTTTACTTTTCAGGATAGAAGGTAAGGGGTTGTTTTTTTCTCTTCTACTGAAACAAATAAATTCCAATGAAAACTAAAAACCCCTGTGGAAACTTCAGCCTCACCCACAAAGAAGGAACCTTCTATCCCTCAAGAAATTTCATATGATGGGGGAAAAAAAAAATGTTCTTTTCTGCTCAGCAACAAATGCTTCCACTCACTCCTGGATGCTGAGCTGTGGTTTCTCCACAGCAGGAGGCTGGAGAGGCACAAGGGGAGTTATCTGCAGTTCTCCCTAGTCAGTCCCTGGAAGGAGCATTCTGGCTGGGAACAATGGGCTCAGCCTAGCCCTGCTTTGCCAGAGCGACTTTGCTCCTGGGTTTATTTTTGTCCAAGCTTGGAGCAGGTTGTGGAGATCAGGTGGGAGTGCCTGAGGAGTGCTTGGCATTGCTACTCCTGCTGCCCTGTGTGTACATGCACACAGGAGTAAGGAGCAGGCAGGGATGGTGGAGCAGGGCTCTGCAGACTGGGTGGATGGTCTCTCCTTACTGGATCCTCTTCTTGTGGCTGAGCCCACTCTGAGGAGCAGCCTGTGGGAGAAGGGATGTTCCCTCATATTGTGGGTATGGCTGATATTCCCACTTGCCCTGGCTCATAGCTCTGTAATGCAGGCTAGGAATAAAAACCAGGGCCTGTGCCATTGGGATTAGGGCATGTAAAACAGTTTCTGATGGGATTGAGTGATGGATGTTAAGGGAAGTGACCAAGGAGACCTGCAAAGGACTGTGGCAGAGCCAGGGAAGCTCAGCATCCCAAGGACCAGTGCAAGGTCTCCATCTCTGAGCTTGCTTCCTTTCCATGTGGTTTCCATCTTGGGCTGTGTTTGAGCAGTGACTGAGAACCCAGTCCATTCCCAGTGCCTCCATGCTGTCCCAGCCCCAGCAGATCCCTTTCTTGGAGGTAAGTGTGGCCAATCACCTGCAGGTTCACCACCTTCTTTCTCCACCAACTGGAAGCAATCTGCTTCACTTGAGGTTTTTATTTCCCAGGGAGCTGTGAAGAGAGAGGGGCCTGAAGTTAATCAAAGTTTGGAGGGTGCACAGGAGCAGCTGTGGCTGGAGGAAGCTCACAGGAGATGGGGCAGAGCTGCACTGAGGTCTGAGGACAGAGGGTGTGCAGAGGGCTGGGGCTTTGTTGGGTGAGTGGTTGAGGAACAAGACAATTTTTCAGACATAGGATGAGGAGAGACCAGGTTGCTGTGCTACAGCTGGCAGTCCATGAAGTGCTAGAGGCATGTGTAGCATCACTTGATGCACACAAGTGGCCCAGATCTCTGTCCTGTGACTCCATACACAGGTCCAGCCTGACCTCAAAGGAAGCCAAATATTCTCTTGCAGAGGCTTGGGCTCACTCTGATCTCAGAGGGGTTCAAACTGTGGTCTGTGAGCAGCACACTGTGAACTTCACCCTCTGTGGGTCAGGCCATCCTGAAAGAATCTCCTTTTATACAAATCCCAGCACATGATGCAAGAGTGGAAGGAGCCTCCCCAGCCTCAGCAGGTCATTTCAGGCTTGGCTGAGCTTCTTTCCTCTGGAGGAGATGCATGCCAGCCTCTCGGAAATGGCCCTGGTGGGATCTGCAGCCCAGGCACAGAACTATCAGTCAAGGACCTGCTCTCTGCAGCTCAGAGCAGCAAATCTCCCTTGCAGCTGGAGGAGGAGAAGGCTAGCAGCTCCCTGTGGCAGCCCAGCACCTTCCTCATAGAGCAGGAGGCAGCAGTACCCACTGCCACATTGGGGACTCATGGCTGAGTTCTTGTGTGCAGCAGGGACAAGGTGACAATCCCAGCCTCACCTTCTGCTCCCTCTGCTTTCTGTGTCATCTTGTCATGGGTATAACAGAGGATTTATGTCAACCCTGGGTCTCCAGGGAATGCTTTAGAGCCTGTGGCATATGGAAATCTAGGGACCACTCTGGTGACAGTTGTGTAGAGACTAGCACAGCTCCAAGGGACTGACCCTTCAGCTGTGTTGTCCTGGATCACTGTGTGAGAGCCTCAAAAGCAGGGATGAGCTCAGAGCCAATCTTGCCAGACACTTAGGGCAGCTGAAGGGTGCTCCAGCTCAGAGCTGTTGTGCTGAGCTGCAGTAAAATGCTCTGTACTAGCTGCAAAGTTACTTTCCAGGTGGCAATGGTGAGTCTCTGCTAACCACATAGCTCTGGGAGCAGAGGGAGCAAATCCCATAACAAACTCATGTGAGCTGGCAGCTCTGCTTCTCCCAGGGGAAAAGAAGGACCAGATCACTGCCAGGCACTTAAAATAAGACAAAGTAGAAGCTGGATGATCTTTAGAAGCATAGTTTTCTGTTGCCTTGGTGGTTGCTGCTCTAACAAGTCTTTCTCTTATTTCCATGTGAGGACAAATCAGTTTTGTCTAATAATCTCTTCAAGCAAACTCATCCTGAGCAAACCCAAGAGGAGCATCCAGATGCCAGCACAAATGTATGAAGTAAGTGACTCGGGGGTGATTTCATTCAGAAGTGCTTGTGCTCTTACTGCATCAAGACAAACTCACAGAAAACAGTGAATTTTCACCCCAGACACATCTTCAACCCAAACATGTGTCCTGCTCCCTTGGGCTGAGACAAATAATATGCCTTAGACCTTTTCATATATCCTGGTTTGAAATCCATGGGTCAAGGAGGTGTTAATTGTATGGCAGGAAGGATGTTAGAGCTTAAGAGCTTGATCAATGATGCTTTTGTCACCTGAAGAAGCCAAAGATGGGAATAGAAACATCAACTCATATTGCCTTGGAAGCTGCTTGAGTGAGCTCTTGGGGGAGGAATGATGGTTTGGGAGAAGGTGAGCTCTGTGGGATAGTACAGGGATGGTCTAGAAGAGGCAGGACAGGCTCATCTCTCTGCTGGACACAGATATCTTCCAGGTATGAGAGAGCAGACTTCAGAGAGTGACTTGAAGTCTTCAGCATCTCCCTGGGGAAATGAGGGAGGTCGTGCACAGCTCCTCTCCCTGGCCTGCAGCCGAGGAGGGCTTGCAGATGGAAAGCTCATGGCTCAGTCTGGCTGCCCTGGGTGGACTAATAATACCTCTAGGAGAAGGTCAGGTGGGCAGCAGCAAGGGCAGCTCCTGTTACAGCCTGTCACACAACCCCCTCAGCTGCTACAGCCTCCAGAAAAGTTTTGGAATGTCTTGGAGGAGAGCTGCTACTGCAACCCCTCCTCTCTCAGTAGGTTTGCAGGGGAAGGGATGGCAGTTAGCTGTGAGCAGTTATCCCCACCATGGCATGGAGCAGGGAGCAGTGCAATAAACCCCAGGGCCAGACCCTTGCTTCCCTATCCCAGCAGGACCTGGTTGCCACCAGGCAGGTCCCCGTGCTGTCCCAACACAGCAAATGTCCCAGCAGAGAGGGTTTTTTCTTGCTGAAAAGCTGCTTAGCAGCTTATGGAAACAATAAAAGTAGTATTATCTTCAATGGTGAGGCAGATGGTTTGGATGATTGGTTTGACTTTTAAGCTGGATTTGAGCTAGGGATATTCTGATTTTTAACAATTTTTGGCTGGTCAGACTCTGGCAGCTTAATCCCCAGATTCCAACTCCCCCTAAATCCACTCCTGTCTCTGATGGGGACTGCAGAATAGAGACCTGCCCTGGGAATTGGGGTGGGGGGTGGCATGCAGAGACCTTCATGGGAGTGGGCACCCAGACACCCATCACCTGGGCTGGCAGCCTTCTGCCACCACCACAGCTAGCTCTCCACATGCCAGGTGTGCCCAATGCCCCCCTGACCTTGTGGGGACTATACACCTCTCAGCTCCCATCCAGTGTGAATGGCAGTGCTCTGCAAATCCACCCCTGGCAGGAGCCCAGGCCTGAGCTTCTCCTCCCCCCCATATTGTCTTTTTTCGAAGGGATTTATTTCATTTTCCTCCTAATTATCAGGAGCTGTGGACCATCTGAGCTCTGCTCCCAGCCCCAGTGCCTCTTCTTGCCATTGCCCCCTCACCTGGTGCCATTGTGCTGCTGCCATATGAAACCCTCAGCAGATGCTATCTCCCTCCCTGAGGCACAGCTGGGGACCTTCTCCATCCCTCCTGCAGTGAGGGTCTTTGGACATCTAGGATCCCCTCCTAGGCTGCAGGGATCTGCCTGGCTCCAGGGCTTGAAAGCATCTTCCAAGGCTTTTTGAGGTTGCTTCTGTGCCTTTGTGTTTGGCCTGATGCAAGGCAAAGAAGGGTTTGGGGGCATGAAAGCCAGGTTCAGCCTTGTTGAGGTTGGAAAAGGCTCCTTAGGAGGGCAACTCCAGCCAAACAAAAACTCTCCTGGGAAGTCATGGTTAGAGTCATAGAATTGTTTTGGTTGGAAGAGACCTTTCAGATCAAGTCCAACAATTAACTAGCACTGCCATCTCACCACTAAATCATGTCCCTCAGCACCATATCTACACATCTCTTCAATCCCTCCAGGGATGGTGACTCCATCACTTCCCTTGGCAAACTCCAGTACTGAGGAACATGCAGCACCTACCTAGGCAAGCAGCAGGGCCAAACCCCCTGACTGCCCTGCTTGAGGAAAGCCATCACACCCAGCCTATCCTTCCTATTAGAATTGGGTTTATTTAGCAAATCTCCAGAGTAGTAAAATGGAACTCTCATGAAACAAGGCTCATCTTGTTTACACTGAAATTGTAAACTGAGCAAAAGAGGAAGGCTTCTACAGAGGTCAACCAAAACGTCCTTTTGAGAGGAATAACACCAGTTTTCTGTTCTGATCACAAGTTTTGGTGCTGGTTTGCAGACACCAATGAAGCAGAGAGTACAGGAGTGAGGGACTGATGCAGGAGGGGATGCAGGAGAGGCTCTAGGCAGTTTGGTTGAGTCCTGCAAGCAGGCAAAATCCTTTCCCTGCTGCACCTAGATCATGAAACACTGTGGTGGTGGGGGAAACTTGTTTTAAGGAACAGGAATCATTTGAGGTCTGTTTGTGAGCAGCAGTTGCAGGAAGGTGAACCTGGAAAGGATGAGCTGTGCCTGAGTGCTGGCAGTGTCTGGTGGGTACCAGGGAGGAAAAAGCAGCTGCTGGCAGCAGGATACAAAGCTCCTTCTCCCTGGCCAAGCATCCTGCAGTCAGGTCAGGGCTGTGTCCCCTGTGATCAAAAATAGTGTGAGCAGTAGGAGCAGAGAAGTGATCATCTTCCTGTACTCAGCACTGGCGAGGACACAGCTAGAGTACTGGGTTCAGTTTTGGGCCCCTCAGTACAAGAAAGACACAGAGGCATTGGAGTGTGTCCAGAGAAAGGCAGTGAAGCTAGTGAGGAGTCTGGAGAATGTCTGATGAGGAGCAGCTGAGGGAACTGGGGTTGTGTAGTCTGGAGCAGAGGAGGCTCAGGGGAGACCTTCTGGCTCTCTGCAACTCCCTGAAAGGAGGTTGTAGACATGGGGTAGGTCTCTTCTCCAGGGTTAACAGGGAGAGGACAAGAGGACAATGGGCTTGAGTTGCACCAGGAGAGGTTTGGATTGGATATCAGGAGGAATTTCTTCCCTGAAAGTGTTGTTAAGTCTTGGCCCAGGCTGCCCAAGGGAGGTGCTAGAGTCATCATCCCTGGAGGTGTTTAAGAAACAGACAGATGCTCTCCTTAGGGCCATGGTTTAGTGGCATGGGGGTGATAGGTGTGGTTAGACTTGATGATCTTAAAGGTCTCTTCCAGCCTTCACGACTCTGTGAGCCTGCGATTGTGTGGCTGTGCTAGCTGCGAGCTCAGTGCCTGATCCCCAGCAGCCTTTCCCCTGCCAGCTCCCGTGGGACCTGGCAAAGCAGTGCCAGAGCTGCCAGGCTTATCTTTAGCTCTGTTCCCTCCGTCGCCCCCGCGCCCACCTCCTCGCCGCACACCGCAGCCCCGGCCCCAGCACACACGCCTTATGTAAGCGCTCGCAGCAGCCAGCTGGGGCTGAGTCAGCCACGGACCCAAACGGACAGCAAGCCCACCAGGGGAGGGTGCCAGCCGCCAGAGAACAGGCTTTTGGGGTCACCCCTCCCCTCTAATGTCAGCCTGGAGTGTCCAGCACACCACCACCAACCCTTCTCCCAGACTCTGCGTGGATGCTGCAGCCTAGTAAGTAGGGACCATGGAATGGGACAAAGAGAAACAGCCCAGCCTGAGGAACAGGTGTGATGCTTGAGGTCAGAAAAGGGGAAGGTTTAATTACACACCAATGAGGTGTGTAAAGGGAGCAAATTGGACCACAGAAGGTTTAGTATTAACAAGAGGAGAAACTTCTTTACAGTAAGGGTGCCAGAGCACTGAAACAGGCTGCCCAGTAGGCTGTGGAGTCTCCTTCTCTGGAGACATTCAAGAGCTGCCTGGACACATTCCTGTGTAACCTTGTCTAGGTGATCTTGCTCTGGCAGGGGGGTTGGACTAGATGATCTTTCTAGGTCCCTTCCAACCCCTAACATTCTGTGATTCTGTGAAGTATTGCCACAATAAATGTGCTGGCTGCAGGGGAAGAGGAGGGGACAGACTGGGGAAGGGGTGTTGGTTTACCAGCTTGGACACATCTTTTCTCTCTCCATCCACAACCTTGATATCCCTTCAGAAACCCTACTGCACATCTTCCCTTAATGCAGCACCACCATGCTCAGCTTGACTCCCCATTTGTTCATTTGGGGTTTGGTTTTTATTTCCTCAAAGGCCAGGGTCAGGACAAGGATCTCCTTCACCTCCTTTACACCCTGACGTTTCTCCGGGTGCAGCCTCGTGGGGAGCATTTGTGACCTGAACTTGGCAGCCTTGTGCTGATTCACAACAGCTTGTCACCAAAAACTGCCTAAACCCAACAGAAAAAGGGATGCTGACTCATGTGTTTGCACTCCCCAAGCAGAGAGAAGAGTGAAAGGTGAACAAAGTACTTAAGGGTTGATAATGACATGCAGTGCTGAAAAACCCACTCCATAGTAATAAGCTGGCTTGCTTCTACTAATAGAGGCCTTCTATAATTACAATAATAAATAAGTAGTTAAGGTTTTTAACCTTGGCAGTGACCTTTTAACAAGTGTAAGGAAACCCCTAATTTTGTCCTACTCACGCTTATAAATCTGTGTTAAGGAGAAACTTCAGCTGCCACCTTCTCAATCTTCCTGCAGGAGGCTGGGGGCTGCTTCCCTGGCAGTATTCCCTTTTACAGTTGGGTGAATCGGATGAATCCCACCGTGGGATGGGGAAGAGAAGCTGGAGAGCCATCCTCTTGGTAGGAGAGGTCTTGGTGTTGTTGTTCAGAGTAGGCAGAGGGGAGAAAGCAGTCGGAAAGAATCCACCTTAATGCAGGATGAGGAAGCAAATTGCCAGCAGGAGAGAAGAGATGCTGCTTTGTTACTATGGTTACCCCCAGAGGCAACCAAGCATCCCTGGGTATCACCCTGCAGTACCCGAGCTGCTCCCAGCCACCCAGAATGGCACTGGGGCAAGTCAGGTGGGCAAGGGAACAGATTTGGAGAGGTTTGTAGGCTCTGAGCTTCTCAAAGCATCCGGGAAAGAGGATGCATCCAGGTTGGGTGGAAAAGCAGCATCTCCAATGGAGGCTAGAGCAAATTTCCTGCTTCTACCCCTCTGAGATGTGCATCACCTTAACATAGCTGTGGAGCATTTGTTAGGAAATGCCAGGGTTTGGTTCAGAGAGTTTCTGCCCTGCACTGATCTGCACCAGTTCAGAAGGTCAGACTGATGTGGTGCCCTCCCTCCTTGTGTGCTACCATAGTTTTGGTCAGTGAGACACAGCAAACCCTGCCCCAGAGCAAACAGTTGAGGTGGGCAGCACCTCACCAGCAAACCCATGCCAGCTCCATCCCAGTGGAAATCCAGAGCTCACAACTGTGAGCTCACAGCTCACTCTGCCCATTCTTTGCCTGACCAAGAGGGAATGGCCCTGCCTTTGAGGCATAAGCAAGGTCCTACCTGCAGAGAGGCAGCTGCTACCTTCCCATCCCCACAGCCTGTCACTTAACTCCAAACCCCAAAGATGAGGATGATTGGAGTGAAAATGAAGCAAGGACTAAACGTCCTGGTAGCACATCATCTCCCATAGTGCCAGCATCAGCTCAGCTCCCTAGGGATTTCTGCTACAGGCAGCCACTGAGAGAGGAATTCTGGAGGCAGTGGAAACTATCCCAGCTGGTGGCTCCTGAATCATTGAATGCTTCCACAAAAGAAGGGATGGTTTTGTAGTGCAAACTGCTGTGTGAGGAGTCAGTGCTGCATGGCAAAGCAAACCCTGAGAGCAGAGGCACAAGAGCTCTGGGAAGCTGCTGCACAGGCTGGTGCTCGTCTCCAGGAGAGATGCTGGCAGGACCCTGCAAGAGCATCCCCCACATCCTCCCTGGCATTTTCCTTCCTGAGATCCAACCCATGTTTTGGAGGAGAGCAGGAAGGATTTTCCCATCTCACCTCCTGCCTTGCCTGGAACATGTCATTACCTTCCCCAACAACTCCCTGCTCCTCTCCTCAGCAAGAGAAAAGCTTCCAGAAAAGCATCTGGTCCAGATTTAAAGGCATTAAGAGACAGAGATTGGTAGCTTGTTCTAATAGCTAATCATTATTAAAAGATAGCTCCTTATTTCCAAGATAGATTTGTCTGGCTTCAGCTTCCAGGAAGAGGTGGTTATTATGCCTTTCCCTGGTAGATTAAGTTACCTGCTTGTACCAGTGTATCCTCCCTGTGACAAATGCTGTAATCAAGTCACCTCTCAGTCTCCCCTTCTGACAAATTCACTGAGTTGCTTAGCCCCAGCCCCATCTTTGGTGATTAGAGTGAGTTGCTTGCTGTGAGTTAGTTTTAATGAGTAAAAACCGCTCCCTTATGGGGGAGAGAATGGAGCTGATGGCACCCAACTGACCACCACTGATGGGTGGAAGCTCTCAGACCTGGATTCAGACCTGTGACCAGCCTGAGAAATGATGAGGAATCAGTTCTCTGGGTTATCTTGGGGCATGATCCCCATTTCCTGCAGTAGCCAGGTGTAAAAGCCAGGAGGAACATCCAGGATGGCAAATCCAGGGGCTCTGTGTCCACCAGGCCACGAACCTCTCTGTAAATAGCACATCACACCCTCACTCTGCTTTCCTTTGCCTGTGACCTACCATCAAAGACATTTAAACTGTCACTTGGCTGAAGCATGGTGTCCTCTGAGGTTCCCAAAGAAGGCTATGCCCAAAGGAAATAGATCCTCCTGGAGCTCAAGGGTGACCAAGGACACTCTGGGAAGATTTGTTGGGTCAGTCTCAGCTGACTGAGCTCTTTCTGCCTGGGTTCCAGACACAATTGCCCATCTCTGGGCTCCCTGCATGGCTGAGCAGGCTGTGATCCATCAGGCCAGTGCAGCAGAGCAAGTGGTACCCATGGATGGGACTGTGCAGGGAGGAGAGGACCCTACAGAGCCCCTCATCCTGCCCATTTCCTTCCTGGGGCAACAAGGAAAAATTATCCTCTCCTGCAGGATAACAGGGAAAATTCATCTGAGGGGTTTCTACTCCTACCTAGAGGCAGCAGGATGGACTTTTGCTGAAAGGCTCCTTAAAAACCATCTGCACTTGTCCCTCTGGCCCCAAAATTTGCTGCAGATAAATATTATATGTGTGACTACTGAGAGACTCAAACCCAGGCTTGGAATTTGCCACAGGCAGACACCTCCCTGTGATCTTTAAAACATAAAGCACAACTCAAGGTATTTTAAATAGATCAAAATACATTTATTACATATTTATATTATTTTCTCTAGTCTATTTATATCTTTTGGAGACTCTTATATATAATATATATATAATATATTTAAAATAACATAAAATTGGCCAGTTTTGTCATCTGAAATACATTTTACAAATATATATATACACATTGTCACATATATCTCAAATATATGTGCAAGGGGGACAGAGAAACACTGGAGATGGAAAAGGTACAGAGACTTTCATTCAATCCATCAGCTTCTCTATCACTGCACATCACCATCACCCCCGTGATTTAACCCTGGAAAACCAGTGCTCCCAGTTGCCAACCTGCCTGCATGAACTGGTGCCAGGTCTCAGTCCCCAGACTGGATGGAACCAAACCTAGAGGAGCACTGGGATGTGTTCCAGAAGGAGGTGATGGAGGAAAACTGTTGCCCCAGGAGGGAGTAGAGGGACAGGTGTGCACAGTTGACAGGTGCTGGGGCTCAGTGAGGTGATGGGTGGCATCAGGTTGGGCACCATCCCACATCCCCACCCTGTTCATAATGCATCCAGATCCTGCCCTGTGCCAACTCCCCCATGGCAGCATTCCTGAATTGGAGAGGGGTGGAAGACCAGGATCCCACTGGAGCACTGGATCCAGCTGCCACACATGCATTTTGGTGTGCAAGATATTTGGAAGGGTGGGGGATGATGACACACAGAGGGGACTCTTTTGGTTGTCAGCATGAGAGGAATGGAGAGAGCAGGAGGGTTTAAAAATAAACATATTTGTTCTGTCTTATGAAAGATAGAAAAGGTGGCTCTGAATTCATCTCCTACAAAAGGTTTGAAGATCAAGCAGGCACCGAATGGGGAAAGGTTGAGCTCTAAGTGATTGTCCCAGCCCTAAAAGACTAAGTGCACTAAACTTGGCTATGAGAAGCTAAGGCTCATCCTGAGGGCTTCTAGTCCCAGGAACTCACTGACCAGCTGAGCAGGGGCACTCTGTGTCTGTCAGGGCAGAGGATACTCTTCCCAGCTTTGGGGCACTTTCTGCTTTCAGTGGTGTATCTTTTTGGGGGGAAGTTAAATGGGAGCAGCAGCAGCTCCAGTCCCCAGCCCCTGGCCAGGCTAGATGCTGGTGCCAGAGGCTGCCCTGAGCCCTATCCGAGGGCAATCCCTATGGGATGCTGGCCAAGAGGATTAGCAGCTCTCTCCTTTCTCGGACTCACGCCATCCTCAAGGATCAAGTGTAATGCCAGAGTTAACTCCACGGATGGAGCAGCCTCAGCTTGGAGGAAATGGCCAGAAGCTCTTTTCAGGGGGCTGTGAGCCCCTTTCCACCATGATCTCCCTCCATCCCTGCCATGACCCACACCCTGAGAGCATCCCTGTGCCTTTCCAGCCCCTCTGGGAAACCCAAGTGCCAAAGAAACACCATTATTTGTTTTTTCTCCACCTTTTTTTCCCCTTCCCCCCTTCTTTGACAATTCACAGGATCAGAACCACCCCTGGGCAGCCTTCCTGATGCTCCCTGATGGTTGGAAAAAAGACCAGTAGCTCAGAGCACTAGCAGGTAGGCAAAAATAATGTTTATACACTATGAACCAGCATGGTCCATGGCCAGGACAAGGACTATACAGTATATATACCACAACTTGTCAGAGCTAGATCCTTGTTAGTGGGGTTCAGGGAAGAGGGATGTGAACAGGGGCCAGGGAGGGTCCTTGGCATGCCAGGCACTCCCCAGCCCAGTTCACATCCTCCTATGCAGCAGTTTAAAAATACATCTGTATATATTATTCTATTCTCCCAGGTAACACTGTACAATGGTAGAAGTTTCTTTAAAAGCAATAATTTACTTAAAGACATCTCTATTCCTCTTTCAGTTTTTATACAAATATTTACTGTGTGATATACATAGATATTTATAAAGAAATTAACCCTCTGAGAACCCTACAGCAGCAAGATGTGCACCTTGGTTTTTAGAATTATTTATTCAAAAGAACCTAAAACCACGTAAAAGCATTTTGTTTTCTGTTAAAAATAATTAAGTGAGCACACAAAACCTCTCTGCCCCCTCCCTCCATCCCCACCCCCACCCCCCAGGTGCTATGGGGCAAAAAGTGGGTGGCAAAACCATTCCCCCTGGGAGCAAAGGGACTGGAAATGGGATGACATGTGTGTTCACTGCCTCAGAAACATAAATGGTGTGGCTGGAGTTCAATGGCACATCCCTATGTGCCCCCATTTTTGGGGGCCAGCCCATTTGGGGCACTCAGTGCCCTGGGGGATGTTTTCTCCCAGTAGATGGTTTTTGGAGGAAGCCAAAAATAGAGCAGCCCCCTTGGTGGGCAGCATGGGATGGTGGTGATGAATGGTGGTGGGAACAGGGTGGGAAGAGGCTCTATGGGGATGAAATCCTGCTCCTCATCCTATGGCCAACAGGGAAAGACATGATGCTTTGGGACACAGGACAGTGGAACACTGGGATAGCCACTCCCCAGAGCCCTTTGCAGGAAGGAGATGAGGATGAGGACACAGGCCAAATTCTGTTTCTGCCACTGATGTTTGGGCATGCCACAGCAAGTTGTAACCCTGGGACACGGCTTCCCTGATGTGGGCAGCAAGGAGAAAAGCACTAGGAGCCCAGCACAGTCAAAACACTGCTGGGGATCCTGCTCTCAACTCCTTCTCCCTGAGGCTGGGTGCTGCCAGGGCTCCATGCCCAGGGTTGGGTGCAGGATGCCTGTGGCTACCAAATCCTTGCCCATGGCCCCAGGGAGCAGGGAGCCAGATTTTGGCTCCCAGAGCACCAATGAGCAGCAGAGCTGGGATGAAGGGCCCCACAACCTGCATCTTCCAGACTCCTTCCCTCTGTACAAGGGTGTGGAGCAGGACAGGAGCAAAGGCTTCCCATGCACGGGGTTGGTTTGCCTTGTGCCATAGCCAAAGCTAAACCAGTGAGCCGTCAAAGCCAGCCTAAAACAAAGGAGGTGGTGACATGTGGGTGCTACCCTGGGGACAGAGCAAAGGGGATGTCACCTTGGGGGAGTGGGGGGACACAAATGGGATGTTGCAGAGAAGGGCTGGGGCAGAGGATGAGTTTGCATCTCTAAGGCACAATCCACCTTGAGGCTGGGAGGTGGGGATGGGTTGAAGCACAAGACAGAGGTGGTTTTCTCCACTGGCATCTGCCTCTGAAGCAGGACTCTGCTCTGAACAGGGAATTCATAAATCCCAGCCTGGCACAGAGATAGCTCCTGTGCTGGAAGAAGTGCAACCCAACAAGATAACTTTCACTTTGACCTCCACATTTGAAATGATTTTTTTTTCAAGGGAGAAAATACCAGATTGGTTGGAAAAGTAGGAAAAATACCCAAATTTGAGAGCTTTTCACTCTCCTTTTTGTGCTTTTCACTCTTTGTCCCGGTTATGGTGAAACTTATGGATTCCCCATCGGAACATGTTGGGGGAGACCCAGCACTTGAGCTGCTGATGTCCCAGACCCCATTTCCACCCTGAAGCTCAGTATTTTCAGAACCTGGCTCATTACTGCTTTTCCAATGCTTCTTTCTCTCACAGTCTGCCTTTCCCTTATTAGCTACTTTGCCACTAATTACTCTACTTGCTCCTGCTGCCACGAACCTCCAGCCACTAGCCTCTGTTTTCTGCCTACAAAGCCATGCCAGTGGAAAAGGAAAAGCCAGCCTAAAATTGATTGCAGTCTTGACTTCTACCTCTTGCATCTGCCCAATATCACTCCCTCAAAGGTCCCTGGTGGCTTATTCATTCCCTTGTTCATTTTTAGAAAATACTGAATCACTTCTTTCAGATTTAATATTATTATTATTGTTATTATTATTATTAATTATTATTAATATTATTATTTTGGTAAACAGTCTTCCAAACTGTATGGTGAAAAAAATTAAAAACCCTCTTGCCTCCCTCCCCCTTTTTCCCAAATTAAAAAGTACATGAATGTTGCATCTTATTTCAAGTGTTGTTCTTGCGCAACTGACCCAGACACGCCTGCCGGAAGGAGCAAGTTGTTGTTGTTGTTGTTGTTGCTCAGTTAAAAAGTGAAAGGAAAAAAAAATAGAGAGAAAAAAAAAAAAAGAAAGAGAAAGATTTGTTTCCTGATATTTCCTCTTTTTAGATCTCGCAGTGCTTGGCTCCATCAAAACACTTGCGATCGCAAGCAAAACCCCATGGGGCTGTGCGGGGCGAGCGCCTGCCTGTGCCCCATGGATCCTCCTCTCTCCATCCATTCATTCATCCATCTGTCAGTCCATCCATCCATCTGTCCATCTGTCCCCCTCCCCAGCTGCCAGCCCTGCTGCAGGCAGAGAGCGTTGGGGACGCGCCGTGGCCTCTTGCCGCCGTCCCCTCCGGCAGACCGCTCAGTGGTTATTGCAATGAAACAGAGAACTATGAAACGATACTAATTTCTCAAGCATTCCTATGGCACTTGCATTGTTCTGCATAAGTTGAGCGGGTTGTAGGGGAAGAGGTGAGAGGAGGAACAAAAATACCCTCGGAAAAGTCAAGGGAAGGACCAAGAGTCATATTTCTGACTCCCTCCTGTACGACCGCTGATCCAATGCTATCGTGGCTTGAAGCCTATCAAACTCATGCCTGTTATCCGGGCTCAGGTCCTCCAAACCCCGACTGTCATCATCTTCCTCTTCCTCATCACGGCTCATGAAGGCCAGCTCATTCTCGTAGCAGAAGGAGTTGGTGCTGGGCAGGAGGAATTTGTTCTCCACTAAGTCCTTGGCGCTGCAACGAGGGGTGGAAGGGACCTCGTAGGTTTTGTGGAAGTGGGAATAGTCTACTTTGTACTGGTTTTTCTCCTCGAACAAGACAGGCTCGAAGCGATGGCCCCAGAGGATCTCACTGGCCAGGTAGGAGCTCCGAGCTTGCGTTGTCATAGCGGTGGCTTCTACCATGCCTTCCAGGATGACCACAATCTCAAAGTCATCTGTCTCCAGGTCCTGGCGGCTGA
Source organism: Bucco capensis (assembly GCA_013396975.1). NCBI lineage: Eukaryota > Metazoa > Chordata > Aves > Piciformes > Bucconidae > Bucco > Bucco capensis. Next base: position 898,730 of record VWZO01007050.1, read on the forward strand.
TCCCAAACAAAGGGCTGTCTTCATTGATCTCATGGAGAATGGTGATGGGGGACACCAAGAAGATACGGTCCAAGCCTTTATCAAAGCCCACATCAATGTCTATTTGGTCAAGGGGGATGTACTCCCCTTCCTCTGTGATCCTGGGCTTAATGAGCTGAGCTCGTACGTGGGCTTCTACTATGTGGCTTTTCCGGAGGTTCCCAACTCTCCACATCAGGCAGAGTTTTCCATCTCTCATTGCCACTACTGCATTATGGCTGAAAAGTAATGTCTGGGCCCGTTTTTTGGGCCTGGCCATCTTTGCCATTATTGCACCAATCATGAAAGAGTCAATTATACACCCCACAATGGACTGGACCACCACCATGAAGACCGCGAGCGGGCACTCCTCGGTCACGCAGCGGAAGCCATACCCAATAGTCGTTTGGGTCTCAATGGAGAACAGAAAAGCAGCCACAAACCCATTGACCTGCAGAACACAAGGCTTGAAGGTATCGTCTCCACCTGGGTTTTCTAGATCTCCATGAATGAGTGCAATGAGCCAGAAAATCAGCCCAAACAACAACCAGGACACCAGAAACGCCAGGGAAAAGAGCAAGAGCATATACCTCCAGCGGATGTCGACGCAGGTGGTGAACATGTCTGCAATGTACCTCTGTGGCTTGTCATCCATGTTGGTGAACTCCACGTTGCACTGACCGTTCTTCTTCACAAATCTGTTCCTGCATTTCCTCCTGGTATGGATTTTCCCATTGCCAAAGCCGTTGATACCTGGCATGGTGGTCAACCTCAGCCCGTCTTCCTCGGAGGACACGATGCTGTAAGGGTTGACCCTGCCTGTAGTCATCCCTGAGCCAAGCCCACAGTGAAGGTGGAGGGTCTTGCGACTCCCAATGTCCCCCTGGCCCACCCCTGCCCACCCCCCAGATTCTGGTGTGGTGGAAGAGAAGTCCCAAGCTTCCACGTCTTGGCTGCCACGTCACCACGCGGATCCTGTGAGAGGCTCTGGAATGAGAAAACAAAGACATGGACGTTACCTCTCAGGGCAAAGGGACCCAAGGGGATGTTTGGCCATGGCTCTGATGGGGCAGGTGTCTGCATGTGGAGTGAAGATCCTCCAGTTGCCCTTACTGTCCCTCCTATGGCTAGGCTGCTCTCAAAAACCACACACAAGGAAGGAAGAAGGTCTTAGGAGTTTGGTCTTTCATACTACAAAGCAAGTGAGCAAACCTTGCTGGGGAGATGCAGCACTTGTGGGACCTTCAACCACACTAGCAGATGAAAGACCTTGGGTAGCGCTGGAATCTCTCCTATTTGCTTTTCTCATGAGCTCTGCTGTTGGAGTAGGGTTAGGCTGCTCAAGATGAAAGTGGAGAGACCAAGCTGCTCTCCCTAGCACAGAGATATTAATAAAGGTATGCCTGAAAGCAGCTCCATTAGTTCACATTGCCCATGCCAGATGGACCGCTGCCCAGCACATCACAGCAGCGCTCGCCTGACCTCCTGAACACCAGCTCTTCTAGGGTCGAGGGAAACTGCAGGGAGATGTGGATTTGACCTCCATCTCTCAGCTTGGGGATGGGAGAGAACATGGCCAATGTGCAGCCAATTGGAGAAGGCCCAGGGAAGGCACTTGCTCAGGACAGATGTCCTGAGGAAAAACTTTCCCAGAGCATCCACTGGGACTTGGAGCCATCTATGGTCACAGATAGGCTTTGCTGATCAAGCCTTATGAAGGTACAAATGCCACTGGGGAACAGGGAGCTGTTTTGATCCCTTCTGGAGGGCTCAGCTGCAGGGTCATGGACCTACACTCAGCTTTGCCTGGGAGAGAAGTGAGAGCAGCACAGACACTGGCAAGGTGGCCCAAGATGGATGGGCTCCCTGGTGCTTCTGTGATGGCACATGGGGCTTCATCAGGCAGTGGACAGGATGGTGGAGAACCACATGGCACATCCCAAGCACCCCAAAGAGAGATGGCACTGCAGGAGCCCTCTCCAAACCACTCCCTGCCACAGCTCATCCTACTTAGTGACATGAGATGTGTCACTGAGGATGAAACCACCTTGCTGGCAATCAGACCTTCAGCAATGGGGTGAGGGAGCAGGGGCAAAGCCCCCCCGTGACACCCTGTCTACGCAGGGCAGAGGTGGCAGTGGCACAGGACAACCCTCTGGGCTGTACATGCCGTGTCGGATCCGCTGGTTCCGGTCGATGCAGTCGATTCCTGCAATCAGCTCAAGTGCCTGGGGACACGCTGGGACAAACACACCCTTTCCATTACACACTGGCCAGGGCCAGTCCAGCACTGAGGAGCATTGCCAGGCCCAACCTGCCTAGGGCTTCATCAACCCAGTCAGCAATGACAGCCTGGATTGCTTTTTTACTGAAGTTCTCCCCAAATCCAGCCTGAGCTTTGGGGATTCTTTCAGAAGCCAAGCACCACCACCTGCCCAAACCTTCTAGATACTGGACACAGACCTCTACTTGTCACCATCTTAGCTACCAAACGACATAATTCCACCTGTTGCAGTCTAGGAACAAGCATTTTTTAGCCCCAAAGCTGATTTTTCAAGCACCATGGATATTGGGTGGTGGATTGGCAGACCAAGACATTCCTCACAGCTGGCTAGGACTGTCAGCATGACATCCTCTCCTTCCTTACAACCACAGGGAAGCATAAAATAAGCACTGTTACTGTTAATGGTGAATATTTACAACCTCATAGTAACTGGAAGTCAAATGGGACCATAGTGGCCTTGTAGAGCTGATGTGTCAGGCTGGCTGCATGCTCATGCTGCTAAACTCCAGCCTGGTCACCCATTCTGAGTCTTCCTCCTGACCACACTGACTACACTCATTAAAGCTTTCTCTCCTCTTTTTTTTTTAATGAGAGTTGAGGACTTGGAGACAAAAAAGCTGCTTCTCCACCACCTCTGCAGCTCTCCCCAGGGGAACACACCAAAAGCTTTTGCCATGGGATGAATTTAATGTTGGTGGGGTTTTTTAATTAATTCTAGATTCATTTGAGAAGTGAATAAAATGAAGTGAGCTCCCAGTGACCTGTGAGAGGATTAGCTGGAGTCTGGATTAACTGTGCTGGGAGGGGAGATGTGTCTGGGTGACTGTGGAGGCAGCAGCTCTGCCCTCACCAAGTGACACTCCCAGGGACCCTTGGGCATGGCAGACACCAGCACTGCTCCCCTCTGCTTTCCCCCACTCCCCTTCCCTCTTTTCTCTTTTTTTCTTTTCTTTTCTTTTCTTTTCTTTTCTTTTCTTTTCTTTTCTTTTCTTTTCTTTTCTTTTCTTTTCTTTTCTTTTCTTTTCTTTTCTTTTCTTTTC